>VZTZ01051050.1:1337467-1462101 GCA_013400955.1 Drymodes brunneopygia | reverse complement strand
GGGCGGGCCGGCTGAGCCCTCCCCGGGGCCGGTTACGAAATCCCGGGGAGCCCAGCCCCATCCCGTCCCGCCCAGACCGGGGACAGGCCGTGTGCGACTGTGCCACGCTGCGCCGGCCGCGGGCCCTCGCGGGAGCAGCCCCGCGTTTTGTGCTGTCCTGTCCCGTCCCGTCCCGTCCCGTCCCGTCCCTGCCGCCCTGCGCCTGCCGGCTTGGCTCCCGCTGCGGGACTGGCGGGGCAGTCGGGGACGAGACGGCTCGGCAGAAGGGGAAAAGTCTGATTTCCCGTATTCCCTGCTGCCGCCCCAAGCCCTGCACTCCCCCTTCCTGCGGGAGTTACACACCAGCACGAGGGCTCCGTACGAGCGCGGCGCAGCTTGTGGACATGTGCGCCTGGAACACGCCTCATCTTCCCCTAGCTCAAGAAACGAACCTGAACACCACCAGCGAAGAAGTAAGCAGTTTAAATAAATAAATGACTCTACATTCATACTGGAGCTGACTTAGGTACTCATTTTAAGCCAATGTTTCTTAAATTGCCTAAAAGCAATCCACAAGTTTATGCTAAAAGCAACATAATGGTTTCTTGCTTTTACAGTACTTTGCTACTTACAGAGAAGTAAGTAGTCACGAGACATTTACACAAGCTTAATAAAATTAATCTAAATTATATTGTCTTTAAAGGTGGCTTTAAAAATCACTATGGTCTAAAGCTTAATAGAAACGTGTTTAGATGTTTAATTAAAGCATTCATTACATTGAAAGCACATTGATATCCCTGGAGAAAGTTGTTTTGGTTTTTTTTAACGTATCTCAACCTTTCTGTTCAGGAACTCTCAGCATGGCCACGCCGACCGCTCCCAGGAGGTGACCCCCGGGACCATGGCGCGGTGTCGCAGCCAGCCGGTCCCACCGAGAGCCGGTGCGGGGTGTGGGATGCAGCACGGCCCCGCTACCGCAGGGACAGGCTGCTGGCATAAACACTCCAGGGGCTGTGCAGCTGCAGCACTTTGAATTACTTCATTTTTAGAGAACCCATTTATAAACTCAGAAGACACAGATCACAACAAAGAATCATGTAACTGAGGTTTTAAAAGGGACTTATTTTCAGTGAGGAAATAAGACAGTGCTATAAGTTTCCTATGTAAACTACATGCCTGTCACTACCATTGTTTATGATGACGACATCACACAGTACAATGTAAACAGTTGTGACATTTCCAAAGGATCGTCATTACTGGTGAGAGCCATTGGGGCAAAGCATCTTTCACCAGTAAGCTCTCACACTGAAGGATGTTGGCTACGTAGTCAGAATGAAGATAATTTGAAGAAAGGATATAGTATCACAACTTTTAGCCTGGTTTCCTAGGGAAATCACTTGCAGACAACCACAGAGTTCATGGGGATGGAGGAGTTTTCTTAATAAATCATAAATTCACTTGCTAATTTCAGCCAAGTAAAATTAGATCACATTCATGCATGTAATGGAAACAAGGATTAAAGGAGAGGAAAACAGGAGACTCTTAGTGCATCTACTGAAGAAAGGAGTAGTTAAGGTCAACCCTTGTTGGTGACCAAAGAACCCAGGGGTGTAAAGCCAGCAGAAGGTAACCTCAGGCAGTCCCTTTCTGGCAGACAAAATTCTGGTATTCTGCCTGCCACCGGAAGTGGAATCAGGCATCTGTTTCACACAGAACTTTTTGAACATTTCCTCATCTCTAAAGTTTCACAGGAGCCAGGAAATAATTGCTTTAATGTAATCAAAAGCCATATAACCCATAGATAATATTTTACATTCTCAAATTGCTTGAAAGAATTTAACTGAAGTCTGACTACAGCCGTTCATCAGCCAGTCCCAGATGGGTCTCTCATGCACGAGATTCCTGCCCAACACTAATTCCCTGCTTGGCACTGATGGGAACAGTTTCTGCCCTTCACACAGCTAATGGACCATCAGATGATGCACTTTGGGGAACTAATGGATAACAGAGGACCAAATTTACAGAGGAAAATCACAACTTTGAAGAACAGTAGGAACTCTTTACACCAAGCACATAGAGAACTACACTTCAAACTACACTGAAAGAAGCTTCATTTTTTAAATCAGTAGAGTGATAATACAGAGTTTTTAAGGCTGTAGGAATAAAAATAAAGCTCAGAGTTGAAGTTCTATTTTGAATATTGTTGCAGCCACATCATAGGTGAACTCTTGTATGAAGACAATGGTTAATACGAAAGTATTTCCTTCCTCATATATTATCAATATTATTGTTTCTAACAATATCTGCAGAATACATCAGATTAATTTTCATTTGGGAATGCAAATGTAGGCAGTCTCCTTGTCATACATACTTAAAATTTCCTTGTAATTAACATAAATATTTGTTAGAACTAAGAGACAGAATTGCAAGTGCTCTGCCCAGAGAACTATTGATTGAGTAAATTGAATGTTATTTTTACATTAATCGTTTAAGATTAAGCTTCATAAAATATGTCTTGTCCCCCATACTTTGCCCTTACGAGGCTCTTAACATAGGAAAATCTAGGGGAGTCTCAATTACTGAAGATAGTTGTTTATCTTGGTTATTCTTTCTCAGAGGAAAAAAACAAAACCAAACAACCAAAACCAGTGTCAGAAATAATAATGTGATAGTATTACTGTACACAACATATTTCTATTTTGACCATAAAATGTTTCCATGTCAGACATGCAAATATACAAGGCCAGATGACTTCAAGAATGGTACCCATTCTTGAACTAGTTTGCATTATCTCACCTGAACCCCTCTTTTATCATATGCAGATGAACTGTCTTATATATTCACATGATTTTGACATTGTCACATTCAGATACATATTGCAACTGCATAGTTTCCAGACGCTACAGAACAGTACAGCATCCCATTCAAGATTATGTCCATCAGAAATGTTATGAGTCTGCTCTCAAACTAGAAACTAACACAGAAAATGGGAATGTTATACCATGTAGAAGGTTGTTCTATACAAGTCTCAAGTCTAGAGCTAAAGGACACTTCAAAGAAAGTGAATTTTTGAGATTTAAGTTTAACCTTTCTTTTTTTGAAGAGCAGTTTACTTCCTAAACAGCATACTTATGCTTTCAGTTCTGTGCTTATACAGCAGTAGTAACAACCTCCAGAGCCATAATTCTACCACAGCTGCAGGTCCTGGGGAGCTGGCTTATGGCAAAGAAGCTTCTGAATGAAATACAACCTTGAGTCAAGTTTCAACAGCTCATAAGAACAGGGAACATAAGAAAGCCATGCTGCTCAGACTAAAGGCCCACCTATCCCAGTAGCCTATTTCCAAAATAACAGCTCAGTATAGTGTTTATTCGCTTCTGTTCAGTCTCTCATATGTTCTCTATGTAGTGACTATGTAGTGAATCAGTGGGATTCTGGAGATTAGAAATGGGTTTGGCCCTGTGCCCATTCCTGGTATTGCATCATTTCCAGACTAATGAGAAAGATCAATCATTAGCCAGTACAGGACACTTAGGGAAGTATGTAAGAAGCAGGCACGAGCAGAGTAATCCTGTACCTGACATATTCCCCTCTCTGCCAATAAGAAAATTAATAATTTCTCAAGCAAGAAGTTGCATTTGATTGTTTTTAGAGGCTATTGAGAGCTCATCCTTCATTAATTTCTTTGGTTCACATTGAATTATTTTAACTGCTCAGCAGCCATATTTGTAGAGATCATGACAAAAGGGTAATCAAGTAGTGAAACTTTTTAAACTGTTAATGGGGTAAATATGGTGCATGAGGGAGGCTCTTCGAAAGTAAAGGAGATCCATGTCCTGATGGCGAAGACTTGTGATTGTTCTCCATCAAATACAGGATAAATATGTTGCCACTGAAAGCTGTAAGGGCCAAGTTAAAATATGAGCTTTTAGTCAGTCATTTTATATTCCCTGTATCACCTTATCTTTATTGAAAAGTTGAGGATTTACAATATGGAACATACTGTGATTAGACCAGGGTATCATGGTTAGTTTGCTACTATATGCAAGCTGTTGCCTCTTGGTTGTTGGGCAGACCAAGCTGAAGGGTTAAAGGTCAGTGTCTCTCTGCATTTGCCTTAGTAGGGCTCACGTCCTTCCACCCAAATTCTTATGTTCATGGAACTTGTACAGATTTACTATCCTGGAGACAAGTACCCTTCGTTAAATTGAATTAAAATTGGAAAATACATTTAAAAGTTATTGGAAAGACAAACAGATAAACTGGTAGTGCAACTGTAGAAACTTATCATCTGCAAACAAAAACCAGAATAAAGCAGTTATAGAAGGTACTTGCCATAATACTGTTCTGATTGAAGTCGATGGATATGGAGCTATTGGCTTCAAAGGAGGACCAAAGTATAGCCCATGCAGTGTCTCTTCAGAACTATTTCCAGCAGAAATGTCACAGCCTGTCAAAATAATTCATATTACATACAGAAATTTTTCATTATGTTCTCTAAGAAAAATGGTTATTTCAAAGTCAAGAGATTTTTCTTCTAACATTGTTTTGTATTAATCCCCTCTTTTTCAAACTGCACAGAATATTTAAATTAATCATATAGCTGAAAGCAATTCCAAAGTTTACATTCATTGCTGATGGTGGTTGAAGTGATGGTTATTAGAGACCTGAGCAGCTGCATTGCCATCAGGGTCCTGGCTGAGAACTGAAAATTGAGGGGTTGCTGAGCCCAAGTTGAAGTTCAGAACATACTTTTATCTCTGGGAGGCAAGAATTGTTGTACAGTTTGCAATTTTTTTTCAATGTCAGACTCAGTTTAAGGTTTCTGAGGCTACTGTTGTAGAAATAATTTTGAATATTGCCTTCCACTTCATAGTTTTAAATATTACTATCTCTGTTCTTATTTTTAATGTTAAGGAAAACATTTTAGCAGCACAAATAGAAGACTTGCAGCAGAATCTTGCCCTCCTGAACCATCTCAAAGTTTCAGGCTTCTCTTCAGGGGAGCTATGATTTTCTTTCTGGGCTTTCAACTCGGCCAATAATCAAGTAACTTCATATAGGTCAGTTTAATTTTCTTTATCTCAGTTGCCTCACATGTAACATAAGAGTAGACAATAACCTTGCTTAAAGGCTTGCCAAGAAGAACTAAACTATAATATCTTCAAATGGAACACATAATAAAAAAGATTTAAAGCAATTTGACATTTAAAAGTAGAACTGGGTAACATTCTACATACTGTATTTTAATTTTGGCTTATAGGGTAGATATACATCAGGAAAAACTTAGATAATTTATACAGTTTACCACTAGGGATATACTACCTTCATTCCGAAAAGCTAATAATGTTAACCTAAACCCCTCATTATTGCTATTTGATACACAAATATTTAAAGAGATTCTGTCCTACACCTTACCTAAATGTATTCTCAAACTTTATGAAAAATATATTTAAAATTACTGCCTTTAGATGTATTATTAGAATCAATACATATGACCTGCATTTCCTAACACCTGTACAATACCTAAAGAATACCTTAAGTTTATATTACCTGTGAAAGCAATGATTTTCTAAATTTTTTAATGCAGAGATCATGAATTTAACTTTTTTTCTGTGTGAAATTCCCTCATCACATTTTAAAATATGTATTCCTTTCAGTAGGAAACAGTTTCTACATTTCCACTTTCTACCTGATATTATAAAAACACTCTAAAACATGTTGCAACTGTATATCAATATAGCTTTTAAACTGTCCTTAAAAAACAGTAGAGTATCATTTGAGTGAGACCTGCTTGCTGGGAAGAGGTGGTGTTTGCTAGGTGTTTTTGGTTTTATGCTGCAGCTGTGTAAGTTTATATTGCATTTATGGTGGTTAAACTGAAATGATAAATAGCATGAGGTATATACATCTAAAAATAAAAACGTTTTACTCCTTAGTCTATGAGACAAGGCCATTCCTCAGGCAACTCCAAACAAGCAGGACTTTTTAATAGGGCATTTTACAGCTATTTGGGCAATTGTAGTTTATAAATAAAATAATACTTAGCTCTTTACTATGACTTATGACTTATTTGCATTTCACATTTTCAGAGCATATTTTTTACCTTTCCACTACAGAATACATAATACCTAAACAGCTTTTATTTGCTAAAAAGTGGTACCCACACTTTTTTCCCCCCTGGGACAGGCTTAATTTTGATGGATAAGAAAACAGTTTTAAGAAGCCTAAAGAGATTTCTTGAGACAAGAACCATTTCCTTTGGCATAGCTTTTCAGACTACCAGTGAACAACAACCAGTGATACTTTGGTGTATAAGGAACTACAACTGCAAAGACACAAGGCAATACCAGAGCTGTTACATTTATCTCCTGGTACTCATGACACTGGTCTTGTGACCGGCTCAGTGCCACCTTTTTGGTCTGATTTAGCTTTGCTGTATCTGGATAGCTGGTCATCCCCACATACCATTTGATTCATTGACCTTCTGAGGTCCCTTCCAACGTGAATTACCCTATGACCTCATGAGCCTATGATTCTTCATATTAATTGGTTTAACATTTCTGTTAAGACCTCATACCAGCAGAGAAACTGCACATGAAAAACTTCTATAGGTATACAGAACTTCATCACAGAGCATGGACTGATGTCTCTGACCTACAGGCAGCCTTTAGAAAGGTTAGCAATGAAATATCTGAAAATTTGTTTTGAGGCTTTTTTTCTACATTTGAGAGACTGTTTAGGATGATGCCAAATTAAAAGTAGGACACAAAGCTTTTGGGGAAATAGACACATGCTAAATAAAAGTGGCTGCTGCCACGGCCACCCTGCAGGGCCTTACAAGATATCATGGAATGTGTCAATGTGATTTATTTTTATGAATTATTCCTATGGGCATGATGTATGTATTCTGTGAAGATTAAAAGGAGTTATTTCTTTAGAGATACTACATTAAGAATCACCATAACATTATACTTTAATTCCGCAGAACAGAAGATCTCACTCACTGAACTTTTATCAGTATAACAGAATAAATATTGTATACAAATTTCATCACAGAACAATTCACAAGGCTGATTACATTTTACAAAGTCAATGAAGTTTGACATGAAACAGATGAGGCACTGAGCAAAAATATCTTCCAATTTTGAAGCAATGCATTCAGAGACATATTTCCTGTTTTGTAGGATTTAATTTTCTTAATGATATCTGTTAGCTCTTGAGGAACTGACAAAATGGCTCCCACTGTTGCCTACTTTATTTAAGGTTACCCGTCTGTCAACTGCTTCTAGAAGCACCAGTTCCAGAAGAATTTGTAATTTCAACCCACATTGAGCAAGACTATGATTCTCTCAGAAATGTTATTTCCAGTGGGTTTTTGCATCTTTCTAATAATCTGTACAGAAAGGCACACTACACTCGATACAGGACTACTAACTACGTAAGTTTCTATAATAATCACAAGAGAGTATTTTTCTGTGCAGTGAGAAGCTTCAAGAAGCACAAGGCCTAGCTGTCTCAGCATCAGAAAGCATTTCATGAATGGTGTAGAGCTGCACTGAGTGCCCTCTTGGCTCTGAGTGCAGTTATCAGTTTGCCCTGCAGTACATTCAGTATTGGTACACAGTCAGTATTTCTAACAGGTGACCATTTTGATGTAGACAGGACTCCCTCTGCTTTCAGCCACTGCCAGACACAACAGCTATCACTGTGTGCAGGAAGGCTGTCACAATTCACAACCTGAATATGTTTAAAGCTTTAGGCACTATAGAAGGTTTTACCTGTGTGTGAGAGGATGTGAAAATAATCCATATTTTGTATATAGAGGTAACTATTGGCATATTCTCATACTTCTACATTAGGGTTTTTTTTCCTTCTTCTTTCTTAGTGTGTTGTGATTAGGGTACACTTTTTGTTCTTAGAAATGTTTAGTCCTCATCATCAAATGAAAATTTTTGTGGCAGACCACTCATACGTGAGAATGTAGCTGCACTTGTCGATTATTTAAATACATATTTATCTACATCTACACATGTTAACTACAGCACAAGGTATTTGAAAAGACATATTATAAAATAATTGTTAAAAATATTATTTATTAAACCATTATTTGTTTTCAACAGATATCTCAAGTACTTATTTGAGTATAGTCTCTTTACTATAGATTTAGATATAGCTCTAGTTTAATGAGCTTCCTGAAGACATCCACAGTCACAAAAGGAAGAGAAATCAAGGAAATTGATTCTGTCACATTCTGGAGGCAGCTATAAGACAATTTATCACTTATGAAGGGTCTTCAAAAGCTTATGAGCATTTGGGGCACCATGTATCAGAAAGTTCATAAATGACTCACCAAATGTTACAAAAGGAGGAGAATGACCCTGGGTATCTTAAAGAACAGTGAAATATATCCAAAGGCTGTTCTGGAGTAACAATGAAACTGGGGAATTGAAATTGCATGTAAATATTCTCCTGTCTTCTCTGCACATACCTTCTCTTTGTATCATACAATGGTAAAAAAAAGCTGTGGCTTAAAAATCACATCTCACTGAGTCTAGGTAACATGTTCAAAGGGACAGATTTTCTGTGTTTCTGAATTTTGTACTTCTCAGTCAGTAAGGAAAGGGCAGATGCAGGGCTGGCAGCAAGGCCAAAATGAGGGAAATAGGATGCAGGAGCCCAACTATAGCTGCCAGTCTTAACGGGGAAAGCGACTACAGCATCCTCAGGAATGGTGGTGAGGGTGACCCCAGTCCTACAGGTAAGGAGGAAGGACTAGGGTATTTCCCAGTCTGCTGACATCTGTTATAGCCAAAACAGCAGATAATTTGTAGTACTCTTCCAAATCTTCTTGCCTCCCAACCGAGCTGCAATTTGCTACAGCAAAGAATTCTGTACCTATTGAACATGATTTCTTGCAGTTCTTGCACTAAGGAGTGCCTCTATCTTGGCCATGAGAAGGTTCCTCTCAGGACTCACAGTGTCTTCCATGCTGCTCTTTATGAACTGTTGATATACAATAGACACTACTAAACAGTGCTCAGGATGGTGAGCATGAAGATGTTTCCTGTAACAGTGACTGAAGACTTACCACATCGCTTCATACCTATGATTATGTCATTTTAGAGGTAGATTGGATTTCCAGATGCTAATAAACAATTAAATTTTAAAAGTATTAGGAATGTGTTTTTCCTTTTTATAAAGCAGAGCATGACCAGATTCTCCTCAGTGATGCTCATGACAGGACAAGGAGTCTGGACAGTTGACTCAAACTGATGGCCACACTTCCACAAACTGCTGTAGAGGAACTGCCAGACCTGTTTCCTACTGTAAGTCTGGTGCTATCTCTAACTCCACATTAATTTGCTTAATATATATATCATTTCATTATGTAAATGTTATTGTGGAAACGATGTGTTAAGTGTGGAGCAAAAAAACCCAGCTGTTTTCTTTTTTTCTCTTTTGCTGAAGCAGACAAATATTGGAATTAATGCACAATAGAATTTCATTGCACAATATGGCTAAAACAGGTGAAAAAGCCTGTGTTTTAAAAGTAAACTTTTCTAATGAAAATTTTAAAAAAGGAAAAAAATGGTTTGAGGATGCTAGTAAAATAGTAGAAGCACTAAAGAAAGCATGATGGTGTTGAATGTATGATACAAGCCAGTTTTGAACTGAAGGAAGGTGGTGTTAGCTAAAACACACAAGACAGGGGCTCAGAAGCAGAGATTATTGGCAATAGTTGTTGTGTTTTGCAGACAATAGGAAGTAGGGGTGTGACTGGCCATCTGGTCTGCACGCTCCAGCTCCAGCTGTGCTAGCAAGCTTAAAGGAGGAGCTGCAGCTGTGTAATGAATATTTACAGCAGAGGAGGGTATGATTTATGGCAAAGACAAGAATTGATGGAAAAGTGGGACTGGATGTGTTTGAGGTTTAAGATGGCATTTCAAATCCTGTCGTCTGATTCAATACTGGACATTTCCTTGAAATATTCAGAGACCTGAAAGAAGAGATTTGATTCATAAACTTGCTTTAGTGTGTGTGAATACAATGCTGGGAACTAGTATACAGCTTCCCAGGTCCAATTCTTATAAACATAGTTGCATAAGCATAAGAGTTTCCCTGCTGAGAATGATCAGAAGGCTTTGATAACTTAGTATCTAAGAATTAGAAATTTATTTTAGATAGCTCAGAACTGTGAACACCCTGAGTACAATTATTTTCATATTATTCATGCCAATGAATCAGATTCAGAGATGGTCTGGGTGGAACAACAAATTATCATCACAAGATATCTTCACTGATGCAACTTGTTAGTATTTAGAGTTTTGTAGAAAAAAAATAGGATTTTTATAAATGGCATTTCTTTATATTTACATAAACATATACAAGTATAGCAGACGTTACACAGTTCTATCTACTAAAGATATTCTACTCCTACTACTGTCCCTTCTAAAGAGATGGTGAATAAATAATTACAATACAACTGTCTTAAGCTATACCTTGTCCTTGTTATTTAGCTGCCACAGGTAAAGCTATTTGTGATGGCCCACGTACTGGTAGAGAAGTACTAACCTGCCCAGGAGTTACAGCAGGCAGGAGCTAACGCACAGTTGTCACAGCAAGAAGTTTACTTGTAACTATGTGGAAAAAGTATTGCCAGCATGGTTTCCTCATTTTTGCCTTGCGAAAGAAATGTATCTTGGATGGCAGGTACTGCCTTGAAAAAAATATTCAGCTAGAAGCCTTCGAGTGGGAATTAGTCACATTCCTGGTTGCTCTTCCCGTGCCCCAGAGAGTTTGTGACAAGCACAGAGAAGTGTGAAAAGCTTTGATATTAAATCTAGAGATAACATTCATCTGAAGAGTTGGTGTCCCTGGAGAATGGAGGGAAATTGTTATTCTCTAATATTCCTTAAAACACTCACTGCAAGTGGTTTTATTCTGTCCATGAAGACATACTCAGAAATCCAGTTCTATTAAGTGCTACTGCCTTAAGAAGTGTTCATTCTATAAAAAAAAAGCCACAGGAAATCCTTAGATATAAGGGTGGAGGTAAGTAGCTGGCATTTGCTTCTAATTCATGTTTATTTTATTTCATTGCAAATTCTAGCTCATCTCTTCTAAATGAATATGGAACATTTCATTTGCTGATCTTCTGCATTAATGTGGTCAACATAATTGGAGCTGCAGTGAGCTGTTTGCCAGACTTTCTAACTGCTGCCAAGAAAAACTTGGGTGTCATTTTAGAAAAATTCATGGGTGGAGGAGGACGAGATCATGACCATCTGTCTATGCATCAAAGGCTAAATCATTATAGGGGAAAAATAACTTCTCTGTTGTGTTTGCCAGCCTTGTTACCCTTCAAAGTAAGTTCAGTTAATAACTTTGGAAGACAAACATCTTCAAAACTGTCCTGTGAGCTCAAACATTTCTTGCAAGGAAGCTGGGGAAAAGTTTAAAGGTCAAAACTGCACAGTTTGGAAGTGAATGAGATATCATAAGAATAACATTCGTGGAAATCATTATATGGTCTCCTTCAAAACTTCGCAAACGCTTTCTGTTGCACCCCTTCCAGTTCTAGAATCTACCAGGTAGCACATAGGAAGCACATAATCACTTTCTTGTCCTGAAGACAATTTACACACATTCCATGCCCCATAGAATTTACAGACTTCTTAACATTTATCAAAGGGACAAAAGACTAACAGCTTTTGAGAGATGCGACAGTAAACATGCACCTGGACCCACCTGAGCCTTAGAATTTCTCGTTAGTCAAGATATTAGTCTGAAAAGTAAACATTCTGCCAAAAAATTGCATAGAGAAGAGGGGCCTTATCTCTGCTATGGTTCATACTTTGCTCTTTTTATTTGGTAGGGTTTTTATTTAATGCAATGCAAAATTAAATTCTTGGCATCATGCCAAAATCCATCATAAGGAGCTAAACTAGGAATGTCTCTGAAAAGCCATCAGTCCTTCAAACCTGGAGTCACTACTGCAGGCGTGCTGCGGACTCCTTTATCAGTAGTCACTGTGACATAATGTCTCTCTGATGAGAGTGAAATGACAACAAATGGAGAATGCTGGTAACCACGGGAGCTCTGTTTAGACTGCCACTTCAGGATGCTACTGCTCTAGTTCAGTCTGCTACTGCACCCATTGCAGTTCCTGTAAGTTCCAACTTCCAGCATGCTCTCTCATCAAAATGTTTGCATTTTGCAGTGTGTGACATCTAAGTGCAGACATTATTACCTGAAGATATCACTCAGGTTTCTCTGAACAGGAATCCTTTATAGTGTCAGTCTTCAAAGGAAACAGTAACAGTTCTTATCAGGAGTACGGAGCTTTTCTTTGTATTGAGATTCTGAATTCTCTCCTTCTTTGAAGATAAGAAATCCCTGCTATCACAGCCTTTATCTGAATATGAATGGGTTGTTGGATTTGATAAACTGTTTAGGACTACCAGGATCAAATCCTAAATTTGTGTACATTGAGAGTTCAAAAGGTGAATTAATTTCACTTTTGTACACTTGCTATTCTTGATTTCTGTCTTTCCTAATAATAAAGAGTAAAATTTTAAAATGACTTTTTTAATGGATTTTTGGAGCTATACTTCCTGTTCCAACATTTTAAAATTAAAAAAGAAATTATTTTAAAGGCAGATCAGGGTGTGACTTTTGGAAAAATAGTCCATGGTTTATTTTTAGTAAATGCAAAACTAAGCACAAGTGAATTTTTTAAAAGGAGTCAAATGTCATAGTATGTTTCACACACTAAAATGTAACAAATAGAGTGTTAATTTGCAGTGCATTCAGAACAGAGAGCCACAGCATTCTACCACATCTGGAATCTTTGAAGACAGAAATATTACAAGTCTCTTTCTAATAGTACCTACAAAATATTACCTCAGCCTCATGTAATAAAATGCTGTCTTGAAGATAAATGTAAAAAAGTCTAACCACTGAACAAGGATTTTTAAGAGGTATTGACAAGTCAGAAAAATCATATTTTTCTGTTACTGAAGTTGAATGATATCCTGAAGAAGATCTCAAATTCTGCAAGTTTTCTTCAAAATCAAAATGTTTACTTCAATGACATGGCTGAGTTTGCTAAAATATTTGTTTGCATCAGGCTTCTTGATTTATCATCTTTCTCAGCCTTTAGTCTTGAATTTTAACAGGATTTGTGTATTAAAAAAAAAAAGTTTAAAAGAGTAAAACCTAGTAAACAAGTACCTTTGTGACACTTGCAGAAATCTTGTGGTAAAGAATGAATCTGGCTCATTATAGTGAAAAGTGTACATTTACATACTGTTTCAGAACATTCTTTTAGAGGTTTTATGAAAAACAAGAGTAGAAGCCTTTCTGCCCAACCACTCTCTCGCAGTCTATGTGGTCAACAAATAGCTGACCCCAATTAGTAAAATTTACTGTCTGAGATGAATAATAGGATATCCTGTAAAGCAGGAGTGTTAGAAATCTGCATGAAGGATTGAATTAGAAGACTGCCAGAAGTTCAAGGGCCACATCCATTTTGCATAAAACGAAGCAGATGGTAGCTGACTTAATCTTTGATACCATGGTATGGTCCACAGAGATTATAAATCCCAGCATGAAACACTCAATTTCTTCCTTGCATTGAGCAGGTGATAAAGAAAGATATAACATCTTGAAGATACTTTGAAATACCTACTTTAAAAAAAAGGCCCTATGATGCATTCTTGTTTCTTATCTACGTTTTTCTAGCAAAGGCTCTGGTTTTAGTACCTACAGCTAATATCATACAGTTGATTAGCAAGCACAACTAATTGGCAGTTTCTTGGCCATGTTATTGGAGGTTTGCCTACGCTGGCCCAGAGATTCCCTGTTTCTCGGGAAGCCTTTTTCCTATGTTACACAAGCATTTATAAATCTTCCATCATTATATTTGATCTATCTGATGCCATTCACAGGCATAACCAGATCAGCAATAGAACAAATACTCAGAGTCCATATTTGAAATTCTTACACCACTCAAGAGCTGGTGGAACATTAACATATTGCTAAGGAGAGAATGTCTTGGGTTGTCCCTGAGGATAATCATCTAATAGGTATTTTACATAACATGAGTGACTAAGACTATTGGCATTTTTGGTTGAGAGTGTAAGAGATTTAGAGCCAAATTCAGCAAATCTTAAATTCAAAATGTTTCGTTTTATATTAAGCAAAGCAAGCAAACATTTTGAAAATTACTTGAAACCAAACTCTCAATGTGTACACTAAAGTTTCAGGAAATCCACACCATCTACATATGCAGACTAAGGAAGCTTGTGATAAAACCACGTGTTATGAGTAGTACTGAGTAAGTCACTCCCTGCAGACCTCTCTTCTGCACTATATCAACTTAATGTTGGGTATGATTCATGATTTAATTTAAAGGATCTTAACTGGTTTTTAGTTCTATTGCAAAATATTTTGTTCACATACAAAATACTAATCTTAAAACACCGATATTCCAGACTGAAGAAGGCTAAAGTCTGAAATCAAAGAATAGAATAATCTTGTTAATTGTCCACAACTTGTTAATACAGTATGAAATCCATTGGGTATCTCGTAATAAAAATTGTGTTGTCCTTTGGAAATAAGCATTTTCTGTAATAAGATTTAAAATGTAAGTGCTAGAATATTCCTAAACTTTCAGAATATCCAACTACTATATTTGGAGATATTCTACTTTGATTTAATTTGTAGACCCCTACAAAGGCATAGATGGATTACGACAGATTTTTGGTGTAACTACTTTGTAAGGAAATAGTTCAAACATAATTACTGAAGACAGATCTTTTAATGGAAAGATGACCAGAAAGCATCTATAATGTGAAATTGTGGGTGCTTCTCTATCTATGTTTTCCTAAAAGAAAAATGGACAATATTTTGTCACCCAAAGCCATAACCACCATTACTCAGTACTTGTGGAGTCCAGCCTCAGCCCATCTGCTTTGCTCTGATCTGACTGCACAGAGCAAACACAAATCTGGGTGGGTTACAGGAAGCAGAAATCCCTGGCATTGCTGCATGAGTTTGAGGCCCTGCTGCCCTTCTCCCATGCAGGTGCTGCCAAACAGTGGGCGTAGCTTTGTAGCTCTGTCCTGCTTGTCAGGGTCTCTGCCTAAACCTTTAAAAACTGTGTGAGAGCTGAGGGAAGCTCAAATACTTTCTTTGTTGGAACCCGCTGAGGCTGCAGCTCTCCCTGTTCGTACTTTCCAGTTTTTCATTAGTAGTTCCAATCTTGTGATATGGTAACAGCTACAGAGCAAGACTTGTACCCATTGCTTGAACTGGGACAGCATTAGAGCTGCTATGATTCCTGTCAGGGTCTGACTCAGTGCAAAACTTAAGGGGCATCACTGCAAACTGAGGTTTCCCATTTCTCGTGAGAACTGCCCCAAGCCTATATAAGCTGTAATATTTCGATTTTATAGATGAGAGAGATGAAATTATTTCCTTTGGTATTACAGATATGTCCAGGATATCCAGAAATTTCCATTCTTGCCCTAATACTGCAACAGGAAAACAAAAAATCAAGGGAAAAAAACATTTAGAAATTATTGTATCTGCATCTTTTTTTGCCCTTGAGGATTTTGTTTTCAAGCAATGGGTTCCTCTAACAGCTTTTAATACTTACCTAGTCATCAGCATGGAGTTGTTCTAATTCATTACTTCTATGTTCCAATTATGAAATATGACAGAATTCTAAATATTTAATGGGAATGGGATTATTAGTAATGTGCCCTTGTTGCATGCTGCATTGTTATCCTCCTTAGTATTGTAAAATATATAATGTACCTGTAGAAAAGAGACCTTAGTAGAGCATACAGATGGAATTGAATTCCTAAAGCAGTCATAGATTTGCAAGTGTTATTCTCAAGGTCTCAATACAGGTTTTTCAGATTATTATACATGAACATCGGCGAAAAAAGGCTTTGCCCATCTTCTTTTAACATAGAAAGTCCACATATTATTCAAAGATACACTGGTACAAAATGATCAGCTTGATTACACCCTAAAATTGATGTTTTGGTTGGTGTGCAACATACAGTAAGTTTATAATTTAATATTTTACTATATGGGATATATTTCTTGCAGATTATAATGACCCTCCGGTTATTTTGGTTCTTGCTCACATTTTAAATGAATTCTTCTAATATTCTTTGAGTAAGGTCAGATTCAGACAGAGATGTATAGAGCAATACTGTCATTTAAAATAGAATAGTACAAAACATTACAGTATTCTCTAAAATTCACAAGAAATGGAACCGAAACAATCAATATCTGAGTAAAGACATTGCAGAAACCTTTCTAACTTAAAAACATTTTACTTTAGTAAGCTACAGTAGAAATCAGTAAAATAAATAATTTTTATGCAAACCAGCACAATATCGTATTTCTAGATGGTGAGGAAGCTATGTTGTGCTAATGGACACAAGAATATCTGGGGGTTGATGTTGAAAATTATAAGTTTATCATGTGGGCATATTTTATTTCTCTCTAGAATATTACCAAGTTGAAAGTACCTTAGAAGAATTAGATAACTACATGATTTCACAAGAACAGTATCTCTTCCCCTATTATAGATCATTAGGTGATTAACAATGTGAATGAATGTGGCTGCTCCTGCAAATCGTCTTCAATTAGCTGTTGAAACAGAAAACTCATCTGAGAAACTGCCCTAAAATAATAACACAAGTTTCCCAAAGGAGCGCTTTGCTACTGAACAACGAGAGCAGTCCTGTAGTTTAAGTCACTAGAGACAGTTTATAATTAATGCCCAATTTTTCACAGGTGCATTTTTTATATATTTTGTCAGGGTATTGGCATTTTGTCTGAAAGTTGCAGCTTTAGTCCACATAGCATATACTGATAGAAGCAAGGTGTGATGTTAAATCTATAAGAGAATTCCACTTGGTTAACTTCCAAAAAGACTATTTTATTTAAAAACTAACTTTATGTCAATGCCAGTAAATCTTCTCTATAATAATAGCTCTGAACAAAAGGCTAAGTATCCTTGCTTCATATATACCATTTCTTCTTGATGTTCTTCTTGAAAACTCATACTTCTCTTCCCTGAAAAGTAAAATATTACCCTATCTTGAACCACCAAAGTGATGAGCTGTTTTTCACTGACTTGTACATGGCCTTTTAAAACACTGATTGTGGGGACTGGCAGACCTGGTAGGTAATTCTGGCTTATAGTAAACCATATGCCCAGTGTTTACAGTAGTTTAGGAAACACGCCAAAATACAGCTTTTTAAAATTCTGTCAAATTCACATAGGTATCTTGTTCATTGTGGAAGTTTAATATCTGTACTTCACCTGTCTAAACAGAAGCAGAGCAGTTGACTGATTCATTGTTAATGCTTCCCAAGGAACCCATACACTAGAAGTGGGACACTAGAGAAAACTACTAGTCTGACATCTTTTGTTTGTGACAATGAAATTACCCGCACACTGCAAATTGTTCAGGGCTTCAGTGTGTTGCTAGATATTTAAGGTCTAGAAAAAATATTTTTTACTGCACACAGATTTGCATTAATACAGTAGCACAATAAAGGAAATCACCCTGCAAATGTCTGCTGCAGGCACATAAAAAAAAATTTGTTAGAAATCTGTGGGATGCAGAATGTTATGATCAAGATCCCTTAAAGAATTTTGTGCAGCTTCTGTTCACCTGTATTTTTTTTGTCAGGATGAATTTTATTGCCATTGCATTGTTGTGATTTAATGCTGCTTGTTCATAAAACAGAAAGTTAATCTTTAGCTGTTTTAACACCAGAATGGCATTTCAGTTGTCCTCAACCACAAGAATTTTCAGCCACTGCCTGTACAATACTACCAATTGCAATGTCATATGAAATTCCAGTTTCCCTCTGTGAATCCTCACTCAGAGATCAAACAAGCATCTGGCAAACCTTGTTCTCTTATAACTCTACTGTTTAAGGTGTAGCTCTACAATCTTTTATTGCTATAGGCTCTGATGCCGTGTTGGCCTCTGTTGCGACCAGTCCATTATGAGAGTCTATGAAACACAACTTTACTGTAGCTGGGCTGCAAAGTTACATTGGCCAGCCAGACACAGAATTTGAAGAGAGAAATTACAGGATATGTCTACTAATTTTATGCACTTATGCAACCCTAGAAACAGGGATAATAATAGCGCATATTGAGCGGAAATGGAGCACTATGGAGTGCTGAGATAAAGAAAACGGAGCAAAGATACTGAACCTGAAGTGAGGTTAGCACAGAAATTCTCAAAAAAACAAAAAAAAAAGAGCTGTAAGTTCTAGTTTGAGACTTAAGACTATTACTATTTTAAGAATACTTGTAGGACTCAGAAAAGTAATACACAGATATTCAGCAAAATAGTTCTGTTTGTGAAAAACAGCTCAGAAATGTTAGAGGTGACAGAATGACACAGAGACTTCATTGGACTTCAGCTGTTGTTTGGGAGCCAGCTCAGATTTTGATTGCTCACGTGCCATCCATGTCCTTGGAGCTCAGGAGTTACTGGGATATAATGGTGCTTTTCTTTTCTTACCTCAGGTCTGTGAGAATCACAACAAATGAAACTTGGCTCTTGCTTACAAACTGATGGAAGACACAGTTGTAGCATTTCTCAGACCTCTCCTGGAGAGAATGAGCATCTCTTCATTGTAAGTCTCATCCTGGGTATTTTCTTTTACAAAAATTGAAGTTCTTAATTACTTTAAAGGAGTATCTATTCTTTTAAGAAATTTGTCTCAAATGAGCCTATGTGCTTAAAACCTATTAACAGGGCACATGTGCTATGGTTGCACAAATCTCCTTTCCTTAGTAAACTTGGCCAAATACCTCTAAGAAGCCAAATGAAAGTTTAATCTTTTAGAAATGATATTAAAAAATGATTTCTTGTAGACAATCCTACCAAATTTAGTATCATGTAAATCCTACTACTCAAATGTAAAGGAATAAACAAGAAATTACATTCTTTACATGAATTCTTGCCTCTTTCTCCATGCTTCTACATGACGAGTAAGATTTTCAATCAAGTTGTTTAGAACACCTGAGATATTCCCAAGGCAAATGACTGCCTTGTCTCCTTCAGAGCTGAGTCAATATTGACACCAATGAGGCAATGACATTCAGATGCATTTTGCATTTTGATTGAAGTACAAACCACTCCAGGCTGTCAGACACATGTAGTCCAGGCAGGATGCACACATTCTGCTTTGTAATTTGGCAAGGAAAAATTTTAGTTGAAGACCAAATATTCAAGAATCTGGAGATGATGGAGAGCCTTGATAATATCAACTCTGTTTTAGAGTTGCTGCTCACAACTTTGTTTTGTAGGTTTTCTTGAAGAATACAAAAACTTCTCCCAAGAACACTGTATGCCCAACAGAAGGGAGCTTGAAGTAAAGATAAACAAGTTGACTGCTGAATACTGAAGCAAAAAGGAAATAGTTGTGTGGATATGAGGCCTGTTGGACAGCTTTATAAATAGAAGTCAGTGGATCACAAAACTTACGACAAAAAAAAAAACAAAACAGCAAAATCTTTTTTTTTAAATAAGGTTTTTAAAAATATATAATTCTACTATTTTAAAGTTATCATTCATGTGCTACAGAGGAACTTTCTAAAACTGAAAAAATGTTTATTTTCTAGAGACTGTTCTCATTAGAACCTGGCAAAAAAAGCTGTTCAAAGACAATGATACAGTAGTCACATCAAATAAGCAGAATATTTAAGAGGGCAATACTTCATTCTGCTGGTTTCTAAACTTCATAAAGCAGCGTTAACGCAAAACCCCAGGACACCACTGGATAGATTCATAAGCAAGAAAAGTAAACTGGAAGTGATGCTGCCTTTTATCCAAAAGTCCACTAATGCATTCATCTGGGAAAAGGCACCAGACAGAGAAGACCCGTTCCTGTTTGAAGGGATTTTTAGTAGGGATTTTGGAATAAACTCCCTTGCTTTGTCTCATGTAAATGTTCACTGAGTCAGAATGACTCAAGTCTGATATGTAAACCAGGAACGGGGGAGGTGGGGCATCCTAGACTCTTAATCCCTGTTCAGATAGACATTCAACATTCTTAAAGTGGAACAGCTAAATCAGACAAGAGCACCCCAAATACTCTGCAAAACTCTGGTTAGATCAGACCTGTGGGAAGTGTTGAGCTTGTGAAAAATAAGACGTGTCCCCTTAGAGATTGTAACTGATTGGCTACTGGATAAGACAGCAATTCCCATTGTTTTCTGTTTTGCTATCCTAATATTTTCTTTCCTTTCAGTTTGGCAGACAATCTGATAAATAAATCAGCTATTGGCGCAGACTTTCTCAGAATTCATGGACAAGTTTTACAGATGTGATGATAATGCCAATAAATTAGTTTCAGTTCCAGTTTTCTGAACAAAAACTGCTAAGCAAACACGATTACTTTTAAAGAACATGAAGAAATTTAACCATCTAAAAGTGTGTCACTTTCTCTCTACAGTGATTGTTCGAGTTCCTGATACATCAGTAGAAATTTCGAATAATATTGTGCTAAAGGAATAATATTACATTTAACAGATTTTCTTTCTTTATTGCTTATTATAAGTTTGGAGGTTTTGGATGATGAGAAAATTCTGCTTAGAATCTTAGTAATGTGTTTCTACGTTTATTCTTCAGGTATTTTTAAAAATTTCCCAATAGCAACTCATTGTGAGCTAATGTGAGTTATTTTATGATTTCAAAGTAGAAGCATCATTTATCACTTCCAGTACTATTTGCAATAGTTTAAAAGTTGCATTGGAACATTGTATTTCTACAAGTTTTAACTCACTTTTTTGACCTTTTCTTTGCTCTTTTCTTTTCTTTTCTTTTCTTTTCTTTTTTCTTTTCTTTTCTTTTCCTGGAATTACCCTCTTTTTGTCTGCTCAGAAGAATGTGGTTTCCTTGTGGAATCCTGTAAGAGCAATGGTTAATATTTTGCATGAGTTAATTAATTTTTACAAATCACAACAAAAGGAAGCATCATAGAAGAAATTTTCACTTCCTGCTAACAAGGGCACACACTGTTGAATATCTGTTCACCGTATTTTAATGAACTGCAGCATCTTGGCAAAATAACAAACACCCTTTCCTTCTCTGACAAGGCTTGTGAGAGCGGGAAACCAATCCAGCCATAGGATTCTTGCAGTATAGCTGTTATGACAATTGCTGTCAATAAGACAACTGCTCCAATAAATATATATTACTCACTTTTTTTTTACAGCAATAAATATGACTGTAACCCTTACCCAGTAAAGTAATTTTTTACTTTTGATTGCTTTTTTTTGCAAGAGTCTCCAGGTCATTTGTTGAGTTGGTATTATGTCATCTTTCATGCTATTTAAGGCTTCCGCCAATATAACAAAGTCTGGCATCAACTCAGGGGAGCAATATTCTTTACTCCTGAATTACTTAATTGAGTAGAAGTGGATGTAGAGGCTAAACCAAACAGCTGTTTGCTTGGATTTTTTTACTATATGGATAACACACAGGAGAAGACATTTTTGATTGAATTTCTTCAAACGGGAAGGATAAAAATCCAGCAGACAAGGTTTACGCCCTGTATCTCTGCTCTGAGAACTGGGTGAGCAGTTGCAATAAATGGATGTACATAGTATCATTTTTCCAAGATCAATTTCTTAAATAAAAACTAAATTATCTGAAGGCTTATTTCTTAATGTTAATCTACTGAACTTCTTTTAACTTGAAACTGCCATGAAAAACTGCTGGGAAAAAAAATGTAAGAAATATTTTTCTTTTGCTTCCAAATTAACAAACTGTATTTGTAATAGTGATGGCTCTGCAGCCATTTTCACTCCGATACAGCTCATCCAATTCAAACATTTCTTGTAAATTAAAGCCGTTTAGACCGTGTTTTCATCTGGTGAGTTAGGGTAATGTTGACAGGAGAAATACATACAAGCTGATGAAACACTGGCTCTCCTAGATGCTGATTTTTTATTATTATTCTGCATAACGATATGTTGGAAGTGTTTAAAAAGGCAACTTATAGTTTGGGTTGGTGTTTTTTTCTTCATTTACAGAAACATACTTTTAAAGACTGGAAGCTTACGCTTTCTTCAGGGTTGCATACTTGTGACTTCTCACATTGTCTCAAAAAAGACACTATAAACACATTACTTGTGCCTAACAAGAATTACAAAATAACATTATAAACACATTAGATCACCCCTCAGTGTTTATACTTGTGCCAAATTCCTGAAGGTATGATACTGTAAGAACAAGCCACGGCAGACTAAATGCAATCAATTTTACAAGTGTACCTTATGGAATAAATGAGTAAACCATACATGTGTTGAATAGTGTTTGTGTTGCAGATGTTCATTTAGTATCTGTTTGTGCATTCACAGTTACAGGCTTCCCATCAGAACATATCTATTCTAATGAAGCTTTGGCAGCAGCTTCAGTTGCAATGTCATATGGCTTGGAGCTTGCTGTCTGTGTCTAGTGCCTCAAAGAATAACAAACAATATTAAACAAATCCAAACTTCAATGCTAATGAGAAAACTTCCCCACTCTGCCACAGGTGTTTTACTGACACCCAAAATCAGGAGTAGACAACTGCCCTCTGATTCCCTGATCACATTCAAAGAGTGACTAGACACAAAATGGAGTTTAGTAGAGTTTAAAATAAAAAAAATAATTTAAAAATCGCCATTAGGTGTATTTGTCACAGTAATTCAGTAGTGTTTCCCCCAGTTTTTTTTAACCTTTAACAAGCAATAGAAGCAGTTTGGACCATTGAGGGATACGGCAATCAATCAATCAATTTCTCTGGCACAGATTGTGCTTTTTAAGGCAAAACCCAGAACCTGATGAGAGATTGCTGTCAATGCCTCTCTACAGGCGAAAGAATGTCTCTTTAGCAACTGAGTCCCAGGCCAGCAGATTGTAATAACAGATGAAGTAATTCACACTAGTTAACTTTCAAGCTTAGCTGAACTGCTACAGTCAACAGTGCAGGAATGCTGCCCAACTGCATGAAATACAATTGTTCTCTCCTATCAGCTTCTGCTAAGTTTTTCTTTAGAATGTGTCATACGTTTGTAGTTTTCCCTGTAATTTTTTTTGTAATTATGGGGACTATTTACTATACTTTATTAATTTGTGTTTTAGAGTTACGAATGCTTATTAATTCTCACTTGATAAACTCTGGTTTGCTCCTATGCCTTTGTGGGATGGTGTGAAAACATGACATTCACACCAATTTGTCCAGGGACGTAGGGCTTTGCAGAACAGTATGCAATTGTGCACCATTAGAATGCACAAATTTAATTACAAAAATGTGCACAGTTGATCTTCGTTTTGTTATTTTGCAATTTTTCAATGTTTTACCTTGTAATCTTAATATTCTCTTTATGTTTATCTTGTTTCAGAAGGAACATAAACAGAACATAAACACCTGCAATGATTTCTCAGTAGGCAAATTAGTAGTTGAAAATACACATTTCAAGTAAATGGACTATTTCCCAGTCACTTCTGCTTAGAATAAGCTCCACTCTGGTTCCCATCCTTTTGCTCCATTTTCTGCCAAATATTAAGAGTATTTCTTTCCCTCTTTTTTCTTCCTTCTTTAGCAGAGGGGCATAGTTTAGTAATTATTTAACTACTAAACTGTAATAACTAAATGGTTTAATGGTATAATCATTAAGCAGCAATTATTTAACTACTAATGGTTTTTTTCTTCTCTTCTCTAAGGTTCCAAACTACTCTGGAAGCATCTCAAGGCTAAAGATATTAGCTAAAATGAATAGAATATTTTCCAGGATAAACACAGTACTCAAATCTTTAGAGCTTAAATTCGTAAGGAAAAGGACACTTCACTCATTCATCTGAAAAAATGCCTATATTTGAGAGAGAATTTACACTAAATAAACTGTATTTCTGAAGGCAGCTATGGCAGACAGTGCAACAGTAAGTTGTGAGAAGTATGGACTGAAAAAGTTGTGATATAGATTACACGTTTAAGTACTTTCCTATTATTTATCTTCAAAAATGACCAGAAATATTTTCATATTTTATTAAAGGATCATACTTTGGTGGGGGATTTTTTTGTTATTGTTGTTCTTTTTGGGTTTTGTTGTTGTTGTTCGTTGTGGGGATTGGGTTTTTTTTTAATTTTTGGTTGGTTGGTTGGTTGGTTGGTTGGTTTGCTTGGGGTTTTTTGTTTGGTTGGGATTTTTTTGTTCTTTTTGGAGTTTTTTAATTAGTGTGGAATGGACAGAAAAACTGAAAAAACCCACAAATTCAGCCTCGGGGGCATTCTCAGCTGTTGGCCAGGGTGAGACCACACTATAGACAAAAAGGCATAAGAAAAACGGCATTACTTAGTCACCTTTCAATTCGGAGATTTTCATATGCAAATTCTGAGGCGAGTGAAACCGCAGCTCTTGGAGGTGCTGTGCTTCAGGGCTGTTTTTTTCCAGTAACCGTGGCTCCATCGCCCAGGTAAAGCTGTGTCCAGCAGTTCTGCGACATCCCACGGAAAGTAATGGGAATATTTTACTCGATAAAGCTTTAGAACAGTTGATCATGTATTTGACTGATATTTAACCAAGCAGGTAAATGAGAACACAGGTACACAACGAGCCTTCAGTCTGAAGGGCATTCAGTATCTGTGCTGCTCCGCTGACTGCAGCAACACGCCGTGTGCTGTATTCTCCGCTGTGTGCATTCCATGTTAACTCTGGGTACAGCTGTCCCTGGCCCTGTTTGGCCGCAGGGCTGTGGGGAGTTCCTGGTGCTCGGCTCGGCTGCCCCGCGAGGGAAAGGCCTGCCCGCCCGCCCCCCCCGGCTGCCCCGCGGCGGCACCGCCTGCTCGGCGAGCGGGGCCTGCCGCCGGGGCCCCGCTGAGGGGAACCGTGCTGGGCCCTGGGGCCCTCCTGGCGTCGGAACGCGTTTTTGAGGAGCCCATTCAGTGCTGGCAGCTCCGGAGGCAGCTGCAGGGGAAGCCGCAGGCTCAGCTCGGGGCGGACAGGAGAGCTCAGGCAAGAGGCCATGAACTGCCGACCCTCTGCACAACAAAGGGCCCGGGGACCTGCGGCCGGGCCAGGTGAGGGACACACAAAACCCTGTCAGGAACCAACGACCTCCAGACTTTCGTGCCCTTAGACTGTGAGGGTATAAAAACCCGGGGATCCCTCCTGAGACGTACCCTGCTCGAGCTGCTATTTTGTGATTTAGTCACCCCGCCTTAATTAAATTCTTTTAAGGATCAGGACATCTGAGACATTGCTATGTAAAACCTGTGGCCGAGCTGGCAAGGAAATCTGGTGAGTGTGGGAGGTGCCACTGCGAAAGGGCTTCGGCCCACCTCAAGTGGTGCGAATGTGACAGCCAGTGGTTCCTACATAGAGGAGCATACAATCTTAGAATGGTTTGAGTTGGAAGGGATCTTAAAAGATCATCTAGGTCCAAACCTCCTGCTGGTGAGCTGGTTAAATGAGACCAAGAAGCTCAGAGTTCCATCCAACCTGGCCTTGAACATGTCCAGAGACGGGACAACCACAATTTCCCTGGGCAACCCATTCCAGGGCTTCACCACCCTCACAGTAGAGAATCTTCCCCCTAATATCCAATCGAAACCTACTCTCTAATCCAAACCTACTCTCTTTCAATTTGAACCCATTCCCCCTTGTCCTGTCACTGCACACTCCTGGTAAATAGTTTGCTCCATCTTTCTGGTAAGTTCCCTTCAGATACTGAAAAGCTGCAATTAGGCTACTCTGAAATCTTGTTTCTTCTAGGCTGAACAACCCCAAATCTCTCAAGCCTGTCCTCATAGGAGAGGTCTCTGTACCTCTGATCAACTTGGCCTTCTCTGGACTTGCTGCAATAGGTCAATATCCTTCCTGTGCTGGGAATCCCAGTAGATGCAGTACTCAAGGTGGTGCCACACCACAGTGGAGGGGCAAAATCCACTCCCTCTCGTGCTGCCCATGCTGCTTTGGATGTGGCCCACGCCACATTTGGCTTTCTGGGCTTTAAGTGTGCATTGACAACTCATGTTAAGCCTTGATTCCACCAGCACTTGCAAGTCCTTCTTGGAAGGGCTGCTCTTGATCTGTTGTCTGCAGCCTCCATTGTTATTGGCTGTTTTCCCTAAAAGCACGGTACTGGCCCTGACTGCCCTCTCCAAGGTGGTGAGCAGGCAGCACGAGGCCGGACTGAGGCTGCTCAGCATGAAGCCTGGCCCACAGCAGCAGTGCAGTACCGGGGCATGAGGCCCAAAAGCAGCAGCAGTTCCTGGTCCTGGGGGTGTGAGGCCCAGCACATGCCAGCGGTACTATCCCAGGGTGCGAGGCCCGACACATGGCGGCAGCACGGTCCCGGGGTGTGAGGCCCAGCACATGGCGCCGGCCCCGCCNCCGGGCGGCGGGAGCGGCGCTCGGCGGGGACGGGCGCGGGGGGATTGTCGCCGGCGAGACCGGCGCCATCTTAGGTCGGAGCGCGGCCTGGCGTCCCCGAGCGGGGCCCCCGCGCTGTGAAGGTTCCCGCGAGCCGCCTGCGGGCCTCGCTGGCACCGGACGGTTCTGCCCTCGGGGGCGGCCCGGGCAGGGCTCGCTCCGCCCGCCCTTGGCCGCATGGGGCTCTCCATGGGCCCCGGGCGTTAACAGCAAGAGCGGTTTTGGCGGCGCGGCTCGGCTCGGCCTCCTCCCCGTCTGCCGCGGTTCTGCCGTGCAGCCTCGCCCAAAGCGGAGCCCGCAGCCCGAGCCGAGTGCCGGCGGTCACCCGGCGCGGGGGGCGGGACGCGGGGCGGTCAGGCTGGAGCGGCAGCTGCTCGGCTGCCCTCGGCACTCAGCTGCTCCCACGGCCTGGCACCGCCGCGGCTCGGCGGCGTGAGCTGCTGGCGGGCTGGCACCGCCGGTATTGCCCTTCCCTAGGCGGAGCTTGTGCCTTCTTATGGCACACAGGGCAGCGTTGGCTGGTGAGGTTTGTGTTTGAGGGAAGTTGGTTTACGCTTTGGTTTTTTACAATTTTCAGGTGCAGTTTCAGCTTGGTCATTGTTTCTTCGCTACTAAACAAATGCAGCCCTCAATTAAAACCCAGTTGTTCCCCGTCCTGGTGGAGCTGTGGATTGCACACCCTTCATCAACTGATGTGGTGCAAAGTTATGTGCCAGTATGGGACATTATCTGAGAAATACCACATGTAGTCCATCATATGATCTGTGTTGTAAATAAAATAACTTCTCTGGACATTTGAAATGCAGCTATTAAAATGGGGGGAAAATTGCTTGAGTAAGAGATGATAACCATACGAGGAGTGACTGAGGTCACTTGGTCTGCTCAGCCTAGAGAAGAGGAGACTGAGGTAAGACCTCATGGCAGTCTTTGTGAGGGGAAGAGGAGGGGCAGACACTGATCTTTCCTCTGTGGTGACCAGTGACAAGGGAATAGTTTGAAGTTGTGTCAGGGGAGATTTAGGGTAGATATTGGAAAAAGATTTTTCACCCAGAGAGTGGTTGGGCACTGGAATAGGCTCCGTAGGGAAGTGGTTACAGCACCAAACCTTAGAGTTCCAGAAGAGTTTGGTCAGTGTTCTCAGGCACGTGGTGGGATTACTGGGGATGTCATGTGCAGGACTAAGAGTTGGACACTGAGCTTTGTTGGTCTCTTTCAATTCAGAATATTCTGTGATCCTATTATGGAAAGGTGACAAGGCTAGTCTGAAAAATTTCTAGTTAATATAAATGTCCTCTTTCTTGAGCTCACTACCAATTTCATATTAGTTATTTGATTTTAAAGCCAGTCCAAGGAAGTTTTGAGTACTGGAAGGCTCACTTGAGCCTAACAGTGGGAGAGATAAATTCCCATTTTAAGTAATATCTGTTTTTTCAATAACTCTTAAGTCTCATTGTGACTGTATCTACCGTGATTTTCTGTAGTGTCGATTTCTTTCCATCCTCATGGTGCTGTTCTACAGATCATTCTGATGTTTTCACTACAGCTGTTACATTCTTGATACACTTACTAATGTTGTATCATTTTTGTTGTTTCTGTGTGAGTGCTTCTAAATCCTAACTTTAAGAAAGAGATTATAAATTCAACTGGCTTTTGATAAAGTTAGGTATTTTTAAACCTAACTGCCATGATAACGATGGCTAAACTAGTGCTTTTAAAACAGTTACTTCATCAGAAGCTAATTGCTGTTGTGTGCAGTGAGCTCTAATTTTTTAATCTGTCCTGTATCAGGTTTTTAGTTCATCACTTTCCTAGTAACTATAATAGTGTTCCAGGGACTTGTGAAGTTGTTGGTTATTTGTGCCTGCCTAATGAACTTACATGGCTATGCTTAGTTTTAGATGGACAGTTGCTTTTTAAAGCAATATCTTGACATAGCTTATAATGATATTTTTAAAACGTTTTCAAGAACTTGTTCACGATTTTGATGCTTTACCTTACAATACTGGTTTCAACACTTTCTTTGAGCCTATGCATACAGCATTGTATTGCAGCTTTGGACCTCTCAGATCCGTGAACTACCTTTAAGGAAATGTGTGTATGAACACGTATATATGCTTATACATATTAAAAAATGAGGAAGATCAAGTCTATTGTCAGTAGGTTTGCTTTTCTTACTCTGGTGTCTGCACCTCCACTGGGAAATATTTCAGCAGAGTGGGGGAAGGATTCACTGTTGGCTTTGTCTTTGAGAGCAACGGCTAGCAGGATTCCTAGAATACATTTTGTGTGTTAATGTAGTTAAAGAAGCTAAAAATTTGGAAGCTATTTGTGCTCTGAAAATGGATGTAGATGTTTCTTTTGGCAATGGAGACCACTTGCACGAGCTCTTCCTGCACAGCTCTTCTAATCAGATCCATTACCCCTTACTGCAATTTTGATTGTTCAGGCTACAGATTTTTGACCTCTCAGTTGTGCCAATAAAACTGTTACTGGGCCAGGTTATTTTTAACCTGCCCTGCTTCACACCACAGGTCTGTGCTAAGTTGTGCTAGCACAACTGAGGAAACAGTGCAGGAGGAAGGCAGGAACTCATTAGGACAGCTTTCTTCCCAGAAAAAGAAGTCAGTGGAAGCTTGACTTGAAATTATAGCATTGAAATAAAAAAAAAAAAATAGGTTAAAAGATGTGAAATAATCTTGATACTTGCCTTTTAAAAGCTGCTCTGCATTGAGTCACTTTTGAGAGTATCTTAATGTGTATATCCTGATTCATAAAATGAGATATCCATAAGAGGTATCACCAGTTGGTGTCACTTCCCAAAAGCTATGTTATCAAATGACTTTTAACTGTATTTAAGAAAAAAAATCAACTGTGTTATGGTGTAGAGGAGGTTGTCGCACGTATCTTGTTAGGATTCGGCTGACATACAGGTTGTTTGTGCCTAATTTGTGTTTTTAATATAAATTGCATTGCATCCCCTGAACGTATTTTATAACTTACTCCTTTTTTCCCCTGAGGTCAAGTAAAACTAAATTCTTAAAATAAAAACACTGCTCATTTATGTTGTCTGTTCCATAAAAGAAGTCTCTGAGATAATAATTTATTTTGCCTTGAAATCTGTTAAACTTTACCTCTGTGTTATCAAAAAAAGTGTTCTGAAGAGTATCCTACAGAAAAGAAAAAATTGTGGAATTAGGCTTGATTCTCATTCCAAGACCTGGCATGTGGCCCACGTCATCTCTGTCAAGTGGAAATTCACGTCAGAATCTTTCTTTTTTCTCCACACAAGAGTTTAGTTTGGTATCCTGTTCTCTTCTTTCCCAGCACCATGTTTTACTTCAACACCCTAAGCTGATGGAGGAAGAACAGAAGTTTAGCTTTGTTACTTTATTTCATCTCAAGACTTCACATGTGCTAACACCAGCAGCCCTATTCTCATACAAGTAGAGGATGATTGTCTGCTCCCGTGATAAGCTGTAACAGACTAATTATTTCTGCAGTCTTATTAGATTATTGATACTCTGTCTAAAGAAATAGCAAAGTTTCTTATTTATTGTGTTGTTCAGAAATACTTCCAAGATTATGTTAAAGAAGAAAACTTTATTGGCCATCTCTTTATTTAAAAAACAAACCAGTTGTGATAAGAGATGCTGATGTTAATTTGGTTAATTCCAAAAGATGCATATTTTTCATTACTATTTTTGTACGTGACTTTTCTTACTGCAAGAAAACATCTACAGGCATCAGGGGCTCCATCTAATGAGATTTATGTAAAATTTTTATCAAGTCTTAATTGATAATGGAAACAGTGTGCAATGCATTGTAGGTATGGCTTGGAGATTTTGCTGTTGTGGAGTTCTTTTGTTTCAAGTGTTTTTTGTGGGTGGTTTGCTTGTTGTTGTTGATGTTATTTTGTGGGGTTTTGGGAATTTTGTGTAAATTTTGTTGGGGTTTAAAGAAAATGTGACCGTGTGGGAAGCCCTGGCAAAATCTTAGAAAATTTGGGAGGCTGTGGTAGGTTGTGGGTTTGGGTGGAGTTTTGTTTTGTTTGTTTTGGGTTTTTTAGATGCAAAGAGAATAAAGCTGTAATCAGTGTTTCACTCAGTTATGTGCTTTGTAGAAGGCCTTTCACATTTCTTTTGTATCACTTAACTGGAATAGGAGTATTTTTTAAAAGATACCTTTCACTGTGGTGTCAGAGGCTTCCTCTGATAGTTAACTGCAGTTTTATACAAAAAAAACTTAGATTCTGTGGAGGATATCTTTGGTCTTTTTAATAGCAAAGATAAGCATGCAAGTAATTGTCAGAATGGTGATGTGGCATCCATCTCTGAAGATCTCCTGTATCAGATCATGTTCAATCTGTAAAGAACATGGAGGGAGGGAGACCATTCTATGGGAATTGTTGACAATTGCCGTATTCCTTACTGAACAGAGAAGCATTTCATGAAAGTACTGAATATTTTGGTATGTGTGTTTTTTGGTTTCTTTTACTGTCTAGTCTCAAGATGGCAGAATTATTTATGGAATGTGAAGAAGAGGAGCTAGAACCCTGGCAAAAGAGAGTGAGAGAAGTGGAAGAGGATGATGAGGATGATGATGATGAGCCAATCTTTGTTGGGGAAATCTCCAGCTCAAAGCCAGATACTACATGTAAGACAATGCTTTTCCATAATTTAAAACAGGTATTTCAAGGTATAGAAAGTTAAACTTAGTTTTAAAGTATAGAATTTTTAACAGTATTATAACAGTATTTCAACAGTATATATGTAATAGAAATTCCGCATCTTTAAGCTGTAGGTCTCTGTGTTACTGAAAATCAGAATTCTTAAGAAATTCTGTCTTAAACCCCAGGTTATGCACAGCTCTGGTTACCTCTAACCTTAAATCTCTGAGGTCAAAATAAGGACGTTTGAAGGTTTTAGCATTAGTGACAGAGTTTAAAAGGCAATATATACAAGGCTGAAGTCATGCATGCAATTGCTCTCAGTATAGTTAATATTTAGTTATATAGTTGGGAGTGTCTCCCTACTAAAAGAATGTGCATGAATTTAAGTCTTCCTGTTATAGTCTTTTTTTATTCTCCACCCCTCATTTCATATGTTGGTGAACATCATTCTAACAAAAACAAGGTAACTGTCTTAAGTGTCTGTAATAAAAGCACAATCTGGAAAGTGATTAATGTGAAAATACTGAAAGCTTGTCTGTGAAGTACGAGATTTTTATTGATAAATTTAGCCATCCTTTGCGAAATAGAGAGGTTTTTTCCATCAGGTTCTGTAGTTTTCTCCAAAATGCAGGCGGTGCGGGGAGTGAGGCTAGGTGGTTGTGATGACAGATGTGTCAGGATTCCATGTTTGTCTTGTGCTTGGGCTTTGGCAGGTAAGTAAAGAACATTTTTTTTATTGTTATTTTAATTAACTGTAGTAATGAAACTTTTTGATTTCTGTGTATCCATCTTCTAGTCATTTTTTAAGAGCTTTGACCTAAGGTTTCCCTGGCAGTCACATACCCAAGACTTTGCATGATGAGGTTTACTGCTCACAGTTTCTGCCTCATTACTGCTAATGCTTGTATCCAAGATTTCCATAGTTTTCTGGGGGTGTATAATTTGCAGTGAAGGATCTCAAGACAAAATGTTGCATTAGGCTGTCACACTCTGCTGTGTGTATTTCAGAGCTGTTATTAGCTGCTCAGTCATTTTAGTTCACAATACTTTCATCTTGCATCTATTACTTTTTTGCTCACTAGGATAGTAAGTTTAAGGCTTTTTACATTAGGTTAAAAGAGTGGAATTTTAAATATTAAAAGAATACTGAATCTGATATTTAAGTACTCTCACCAGAAGATGTTTTTTGAGAGTGACTATTTAAAAAATACTCTGGATGCTCTGAAAAATTTGAAGTATTTAGAATGTCTGAAAAATACCCTTCCTGTTTCCCGGGAGGTCCTGAGACCTCTGGATTCCTGTTGGTCATTGCTGTAGGTGATGGCATAGAACAACTATTAAGGCACTAGCATGTGTTGGAACAACAAATATGCCAAGTTAGATTGCAGTTATTGTAGCATCAAGGTATTTTATTTTAGTCAAAGGATAGAAATAATTCAGGTGAAAACTATAATTTTGGTATGATTCTGTGAACTTCAAGAACTTTGGTAAAAGACAGAGATCTAAAATGTTTGCTTCTTATTCTAGTGCTGTCCACACTCAGTCCTGACACAAGTGAAATCACTTATGGTATAACTTTTTACTTTATCTTTTTTCCTTCCCTTTCCTCAACTTTTCTCTTTTTAATCTTCTACTTCACTTTCAAAATCAGCTATGGAAGAATGGCCTCAGTTCTTCTATGGCTTGTAAGTAGTACTACCTGGCAGCAGTCAGGCTTCAGTTTGTTATTCGTGATAGGTAGGATACCATGAGCTCAGCTTTGCTTTTCACTGTTGAATTTGCACCTGATCAGATGAAAAATTGGTGATAAATAGAAACTCACATATAGGTCTTAATTTTTCTGCAAGGTGTGGTTTCTACAATGCATTGTGTTTTCTTAACCTTTTCCTGACAGTACAATTACTAGTTTTTGTACAGACTGTGTGGAAAACTTGAAGGAAATAGTTAAAACCCCAACTTTGACCTGCTGTCAGGGAGTTGTGCAGTATCAGATGTCCTTTCTGGTGTACTGGAGGATGATTTTGCCTAAAATGAAAAGTAGTTCACACTTTGTTCCCTCTGCCTTTTTCTGCAAATGCTCATTTTTCCTACAGTTACCACTTGTTGTTCTTGCTTCCTTTTTCACAAAGATGCAAACCTGTAATTTGTTAGTGCTTTAAAATGTTATTCTGCATGTCAGCATGCTTGTGCTTTGGTGCTGTTTTACCTGAACAGGACAAATAGCACTTGGATGGAAGAGGGGAAAGCGCACATCAAGTCTATGATGAATCAGTTGAGTCATGTAAATGTAGTTTATAATTTCAAATAACTGGCTTCCTGAAATGTTCTTCTTAAAAGCAGTAAAATCTACTTTTGTAATTTAGGATGTGTGTACATTGGACTGTCTTGACTATGCTTTGTGAGACATAAGTTTTAGAATAGCTTTTCTTTTGTAGATAGATGATGCTTTAGTTTAATTTCACTCTGGAATTCATGTATGAGGTATAGATTTGTTAACAATCACAAAATGTACGTGTTCAGCTGAATGCCAAAAGAATTTAATCCTTGTTTGTAGTTATTGTTATGTTGAAGTAAAAATAGTCTTACTATTACAGGACCAAATTTCATCCTGTCTTAAAAAATGCAAACCTGTTTAAATCTGTTGGTTGCAGCTGCTTTTTTATTAGTGTGATCTAAACGCAGGTGGCAGGTTGAAAGCTGTGATCTTCTGAGCTTTACTGCTATTAGATTTATTTATCAGCTGTAGAAGTGTATACTAATGAGCCATTGCTGGTGGAAATAGCCGTAAGGTTATTAGACAAACACAGTATGTAGATACTCTGAGATCTATTGTTTGAGAACCTGATGTAATTTGACCCTGGTTTGAGAAGTTACTTTAAGCTTTGTGGGTTGGATATTGGAGAATCAATCAAATTTCATATGCATATTTTCACAGGTCAGAGCAAGCAACTTGTCAGCAACGCTAATGGAATTGAGAATCTGGGAGTAGAAAAGTATTTTGATTTGATGAATATTTTTGTAACTTTCTGAGAATGTCAGAAACCCCAGACTAATAAGGTTGGGGAATTTCAGTGGCATTAGTTAGGGAGTAAACATAATTTAAGAAATTGCATGTGCTTCCACTGAGCTAGAACTCTGGATACAGACTACCATGTGGGATATGTAAGAAAATCAGTGCTCTTGTAATGCAATTCTAATATGACTCCTTTGGTTGCTGATCTGTTGATTTTCCTTTCACATTAGAAAATGGATATCATGAAGTCTAAAATCCAGTTTGTAAGTGCTGTATTCTGCTAATACAGAAGCAAATTATGTCATTACTGGTTGAGAGAAAATGCTGCCTTTAATGTGGAGCAGTTCTAGTATTTGGTAAACATTATGTATATGTGAGAAAGAGACGTAAATAAATGCACTATAATCAACAAATTTCAATGTTAATGAAATGTCCTTTTGTTGCTGTTGTTGTTTGTACTCTTACTTGTGTGTTAATCTGTCTCTAAGAAAATAAATACTGAGATTCTTAAGTGAACTAGCTTAACCAAAGAGAAGTGGAAGAACGTATACTAATTTGTACAAATTATACTTGCTTTTGCCAGGTTTTTGTTTTAGAAATAGTATTTTAATTTATAAGCAAAATCCTAATTGGCTTAATTAGTGTATAGGAATGCGGCTTTTAAATTTGAAAAGCAATGAAGCTATTAATTTATTTGCAATTAAGATAAATGTAACTTTTGACAGATATATTGAACAGAGTCAACCTCAGCTCACCACGAAGGGGGATACAGAATGGTGCACCCAGTAGAGGTACTTTATTGTCCTAATATGGTAATAAATGAAAAAATCCGCAACACTTATGAAACATTTGACTGCAAATGACATGGAGATAACTTTGGAATCCTTTGCAACAGGTCCAGTTACTACCTTCAAGTCTGAGAGCCAGCATTATGTGACGCCTGCCTCCAGCCCCAGTGCTGTGCCTGCTCCGGCAGTCTTTCAGACTGTGCCCAGACCTGTGACTGGCTCGGTGACAGTTCAGCCCTTGGCTGTAGCAGTGAATGTTTCAGGAACTTCACAAAAACTGCAGAGACCAGTTGCTGGATGTTTGTCAACACAGCAGATGCCTGGGTCAAGTTCTGGAATAACGCAGCCTGTTAGCAGACCAGTAACCATTCCAGTGACAACACAGCCAGTATCAAGAAATATCACAATTCCTGTAGTGGCTCAACCTGTATCCAGGCCAGAGACTACTGCGACAACACAGTCTGTGATGCTCAATCAGGTAAATCTTTATTCATTTAAAATGTAAGAGGTATGATTACTTTTGAATAAATTAATGAAGAACATACTGACTCAGTCTAGTGCTTTAAAGATCTGGGCTACATTATAGACTAGCATTATGTAAGCTGTAATGATTTTAGGACCATAACCTTGCACTGGTAAATTAAAATATGTATTTGGAAATACTGATTTGGAAGACTCAAAGATGATAGTTTTAGTAAGAGTAAAGTGGCATTAAATGAAAATCCTAGACACTAGAGAAATTCGTACTGTTCAGATTCTTTATGTTCTGTGGAGAAGCGATGCAAATTCATTCTTTCAATTTTGCACGTTTCTTTGCTCAGAGATGGATCCTCAGCATTGATAAATTAAATTCATTTTTAAATGGCTTGCATTTAGTATGTAAAGCAACTTTGTGGGTTTTCCACGTGTTTTTTACAAGACCATGCCTTGGGATTTTTGTTTCTTTAGAGAATGCTGTAGTAGTAGTTCCTTAGTGGGTTTTGCTTTTTCATTCATGTGGTGCAGGAATGAAAGCAGTGTGAAACAGTAGTATGGTAAAGAGGTTTAAGCAATCAAAAGTTGGACTATCAGCAGGTGAAACAATTTGGCTACATACTTGTTTTACTTGAAAAGCCTAAGGGAATTGTGCGCGTAGGTCATGTGTCATGGACCTTCCTGGGTTGCCACAGTACCCCAAAATGTTGTCGTGAGGGAGTTGAGTTAGATGCTGGTTTTGTTGCTTTATCTGTTGGACATAGGTGAGAGAGAAAGAATGAGGATTAAAATTCCATGTTTGTATGAAGTAAATGGTGATGCAATGCCTTTACTGAGAAAAATTTCCACTGAAACTGTTCAGACAATGACTTGTAATATTGGCTACTGCTGCCAGGTTAAAATGAAGACTGACAGTACACACCATCTCCATTGGCAAACACATGCAAACACACACACCTGAGGTTGTTTCAGTTAGTCTTTTGGTGTAAATAAAAATCATGCAGACTAATGGATTCTGCAGTTGCTGAGTAGAGCAATCTGTCTGAATGAACAGAGTTAATTAAGCCATTAAAACATGAGGATTGGAATTGGGTGTTCTTCTTAAGACTTATGGCTAAATAATTGCTGATGAGAAGCTGTATTTTAAGAAAAATAGTATTAAAGCAATGCAATGTAATCAAGCAACTGGCTAGCTGAATCTTTGGCAAACTCAATAGGAAAAATACTCATACTTTACAATTTTGAGTCTTCATCAGTTGGCTGATTGTTTGCAGAGAGAAATAGTGGATGTGTCTGGTGAAACAGGTTGGCTAAACTAGTCTGTCACTGTTAAGAAGGCCTAAAAAATTATATAATTAAAAGTCCAGCTCTCAGTAGGATGTCTAGGTTGCTTCTTTAGTCACCTTAATTCTACTTTTATGAAGCAGAACAGATTCATACAGAAAGGTTTGCTACTTTACATGATGTATACACATATATCAAGTCTGTGAAGTTTTTTGTAAGTTTTCTGATGTCATAGTGTGCTTTATTAAATCCTTTCAGAGTTTGCTAGTACGTCCTAGTTTGCTAGTATGTGCTAGTAGAATCTTTACTGCAAAAGAAAGCCGTCTCCTTTACTTTCCTCACACATACATGCTCATGTTTTTGTTCTAACAGACAAAGCTGGTAGGGGCTTCTACGTTGTTTTGATGACAAAACCTCAGAGTAAACAGCTGAACTTTTCCTTTGAGTATATGTAAGCTGGATGTAACTCATCAAGACAATCATTTCCTTTAAAGAAAGCATGCCGAGTGCACTTCTTTTGGTGAAACTTCTTTCTCATTAATTGAGTTTATTTATGTCACAGATGAGGCTTTAGTTAGGTATTTATAGTGTTACTTTGTCAAAATCTTCAGGTTGTTTTTCCATGACAGAGTAGAGAAACAGCTATTTGAACAAGTTGCAGCCTGAAATAGGACATGGAAAAGGTTCTCTAACCATGTATTAATCAGTTCTGTCTATTCCGGGTTAGACTGACATGCTTTAGAAAGTAAAGCTTCCTTTTCTGGGATATCCAGTGCAGGTTCTGTGGTCTCTTAAAGCTTCCACTATTTGTTGAAGTTATGGTCTTATACGGTTTCTTTACAGTGTTGACATTTTGATCATGATTTTCACGAGCTCTTAATTTTTTTTGAGCTGTCTTCGATGTAACATCCTGTTCTTTGGATATTAAGAAATTCTTGAGTACCTTTAAAAAGAGTTTTCTGTTAGTGTTCTTTTTTCCTTGCTTAAGACACGGTGAATCTTCTGTCTCTTCAGCTTAACTTTTCTAGATTCAGAGCTGTATTTTCAGTCTCAGCCTTATCTGAATTATCTGAAACTAGAATTTGTTTTCTTGTTTTTATTGTTCTTACCACTTGATGATGTTACTTTTTATGGAGGAAGAAGCTTGTCTGATATGCTTTTTTTTTAGAGAGGTACTACAATTTGGTTTCTTGGGCAAAGTTCTGTGATTTTTAATCAGTCCTGTCACACGATGTCATTTGCTGTTCTTAGTGTTGTATGTATACTAACTGTATATTGGCTTATGTCCTCAGCTTGAATTTTCTTCATTCAAGAGCTCCTTAGGGTCTTTTGGATTCCTCAGCCCCCCCTTCCCATCTAGTGTTTATTTCACTGAGAGCTGCTGTTTTATGGTGATGATTTTCTGCCTTGGGCTTTCTGTGACATCTTTGTTTGCACGTTTTCTGCTTCTTCCCAACTTGATTCTTCTGAAGTGGCAAAAGCTTCAGAAAAGTTTTTCTGGGAAGTGTTTGACATTTGGATCTTCAGCTTCCAGGTGTTGAAACTTAACTTTGAAAATACAATGTTGTGAAGATCTCTGTGAGGTGTGACTAGACACTGACAGGACCCCTTTTTAGCTGGACATCCTTCAGAGTGCCTTTGCATTCTAAATGCAGTGCAATATTTTTTAATCTCAGGATGTCAGAAGATTTTTTTTCTGTGGGAACTGGTTGCTGTTCATCGCCTACTGAGTTGAAACACATATCTCCTCAAGTTCTCAATAGGTCTATAATTTGCCTCTTGTCAATGTTTGGTATTCCAGTTTTATCATTGAAATACCCTTTTCCAATCACGAGCTTGATTTGCTGACTTCCTAAGTAAGTCAGTCTATTTCTTGTGTAGTCACTGTATTGCGTGCTGTGTACTAACTGCTGTGCAGTTCCAGAAATTCAGAGTTGATTTTTATTTCAGTCATACAGTTTACAGCAATTTTAATTCAGTCAGTGCTGCAGTTGCATTTCATAGCATAGGACTATCCTCTTTAAGGAAAATCTGTCCTTAGCAGTGAAGATATTCCATATTTCAATGCTCAGAATGCTGTCCACTAAGCCACAGCCAAATCTGTCTTTCCCTTACTTACAGACACTTTACTCAGTCAGTGTGACTCACGTTCGGGTTGTTCCTAGGTAGTTTTGAGAGAACAAAGGTCCAATATTATGCATTGTAATTTTCCAGGGTGGGTTTGGTTACCAATTACCATATGGGCTTCCACAGTTAGAAAATCTGGGATGCAGACTCTGTACCAATATTGTCACTAGTCCCTTAGAAAACTAAAAGTAGTGGTGTATTCTCTTCACTTGAGCCATAGGTAATTAACTTACTAAGATGTAGAGTTTGGCCTTTCTGCATATGAGAGCACCTGTACATGTTAGTTTGATTTCTTTTTTGTTTCATCAATTTGGTAAGGGTGTTTTGGTTTGGTTTTTTTTAAACATTTTTGTTTTCTAAAGCATTGGACAATATTGGGGGTTTGTATGTAAAATGACAGAGCCAGATTACATTAAAATAATACTTGTCAACAGAAAAGGACCTTTTGAAAATTAGGAGATGGAGTTTTCAATGTGTCTGTTTTTACATTTTTTTGCTTGCTGGATATGTTTAGTATATACTGGGGAGATGTATCCGTGCCATCAAAATACTCAAACTACGATCTTGATGAAAATTAAAATATTGGCAGGACATGAAAACAAAGAAACTGCAGACTAGTGAGAGATACAGAGTTTGTATGTAGGTGTTGCATTGGTCACATTTCAAATAAAAATGGTGTGCACAGGGCTATGCTCTCAGAGCCTGCCACAGGTTTATCCCTGAACATTAACTGTGCTTGAGGTGTGGCCTGCAGGCTGAGCTGCTGTGCTTATCCTTTCACTGGCTCTTCTGAAACTGTTGTGACTACAGTAACACCTGCTGTGACTGCAGCTCATGTAGCTGTTACTCACAGCACATACAGCACAGAAATTTAGTAACTATTTCCACAGCTACTCAGAACATCTATCTTTTATTTCGTTGGAGTGGATTAGGTGACTCACCAGAAGAAAGAATGGCTCTTTATTAAGGCCCTGAAGGGTCTCCAGTTAAGGAAGAGGACAATAAAAAATAATAAATAAAAAGGCAGGATGGGGAGTAGCATCTTCCTTTTTGTTCTGGTATTTAGGAGTCCTAAACCAGATTATCATACTTATTTATGTACTTGTGCTCCTTTAGATTTCTTTCCATTAAAAGTGGTGGTTGTTAAAGATATGTTAACTTCCACAGGGATGTTTTCAAATCAGTAGCATAATTGTGACTGGGAAGCAGTTTGTGAGATGGATCTTTTCAGCAAAACGCATTTTGGCCTTTTTCTCATGGATATGCTGATGACAAGGTTTCTGTAGGTATAGCGGGTGTTTTTTTACATTTGGTTTGTTTGTTTTTTTTATTTTATGAAGATAGCCCTACTTTTGTCAATTTTTTTGTTACACTATACAGCTTGATGAAATGTGATCATTTGAATTATTTCAGAGTTGAAATTGCCAGTAGTTTTCCCTTTCTACCTTAGTGTTAAAATTAAACCTAACTCTAATATGTTTTTTCTTAACTGTTTATTGCTATTCTTGAAGTATTTCATATTTCAGATTGTGCTAGGATGAGTGGCGTATTAAAATGTGACCAGTATTGATGAATCTTGAAAAATGTTTCTTCTACCTCAGGCGTTTAACTTTGAATGTTTGTAAAGAGAACTAAATTTCATGTTTCTTTTTCCTCCAAATGTTACCTGTTACAGTAACAGTGGAACTGTTACTACTGTTACAGATCAGTGGAACTGCTATGTTTTAACAGTTTTCAGTGCTGAAGACAAGAAATGTGGACCATTTAAGTTTTTAGGATATGTGTACTAAAGGGCAAACCTTTTAAACTGAAGGATAAAAGAATACCTGTACTTGGAGATGCACCGAACTTAATTTAACAAGGTGCTGGGAAACATGAAACAGCTTCAGGGTTAGCTGGGCTTTGAAAAGAGGGTTTGATCATATTATTTTCAGAAATCCTTACAAAATTACTCTATATAAAAGAAAAAAAACCCTTGATGATATCAGGAATGAGTGCCCTTCCCAGTCAAGATGCAATAGATACCCCTTACTTTCATTCAAGCTTGAGCACTGAATAGATTTTGATCTTAATACCATCTTCCTTTGAGAAGCTTCTGCGTGCTACAAGTTTGTGCAACTTTTGAGTTCTGGTTTTTGATCTTATAAAGTGCAGCTAGATGTTATGCAGGAGTAACAGGCAAATGCCTGAGTTTAGACTGAAGGAAGAAAGTATTTGGCTTTTTTGAAAAACAATCAAGTATAATTTGAAATGTCATCAGACTTTTTGAACAAAAGCATTTACAATTAGCAATTCAAACAGATTAGTGATATTTCATTAAATAGTCTTTCCCAGGTCTTAGGATTGTTTTTACTATTTGAATACACAGCTATGAAAAACTAACAAGCACTGATGAGAATTGCAACCTTATTAAAATGTCAAAAGAAACTATTTTGGGGAGATTGTAACGAACTTGATTTTCAGCTGAGTACTTTTAAGCAATCATATATTTTTAAATAAAGTCTTTGAAGCCTACAAGTAAAAAAAATATTAAACCTCAAATTTCTTTTCCCTCTTGAAAATATCTTATTAGGATTATATAATGGATTCTCCACCAGATGCACCAGATAATACATCTGGTATACTGTTTGGTGTGAGACAGAACTCGGGAATTCCACAGTACCAGACTGGGCCAGCAGTGAATGTAACAGGTGGGTATAACTGTAGTAAATGATAAGAGAAACAACCTAATATCATTTAACTCTAATGCAGATCTTTGGGTTTTAACTTTAAATAGGATTTCTAGAACATAGTATAGCTACTTTTTTCTTCCCCCTCTACATAACACTGTATAATGTTTAATGAAATAAACTTTGAAGTCTTATGTTGTCAGACTTTACTTTTCAGTGCATTAGACTGACTATAAAAGCAACTGATGTTATCTTGTAATGCTCATTTTGATGGGAAAAAGCATTGCCAGATCCACTATATCTTTATTGACAGGTAAAGGTTTGTATTCAATATATTCATCACTCATTGACCAGTGGGAATAGGAAAAGACTGTTAGTAAAAGAGTGGCTGTGAACAGTTCCTGAAGAACTGAGTCTGCTGGATGGATTGGCTGTGATGATGATCTTGGTTTTCTGATTGCTATATGCAGGAGTTGGAGTAGGATCATTCCTGAAAAGGAGGGGAAGGGAGAGAGTATGTAATTTGACAACAAATTTTTTTTTCCAACTAGCTAAACTGCTTTTCAGCAGTAAATATTTAACCTGCTTAAAAAGAAGCCAAAAGGCAACTTTTGTGTGTGTGTGTGACAGCAGATGAAGTAGATTTGAAGCTTGCAGTGTATTGAGCCTTAAGAAGGCTATAACTTGGGATTTCCCTTGTCCGTTTTGAAGGATTGTACTTTTGTAATAACTGACCAGAATCCCATTATTCTTATGTCTGTAAGTTATGGGTGACAATGACTTTTGATTCTTCCCTGAGGTAACAGGTTAAGTACAGTGAATGGCCTGACTGGTCATGCTAAGAAGTTATGTAGGACAGAGGGATAACTAGTTTGCTCAGCTTCATGTGATGATTTTGCATTTTTAGTTAGGTATTCACTCCAGAAATGCATCAGTGAAGGGTTAGCAGTGTATTTTCTTGCTTGTGTCCAGCCATTCTGTTGGTGTCCTTCTTATCTTGGGTTGAATAGCTTTTTGTCAAGTAAGGAAATGGTTTGGTTTTTGCAGATGGTTCAGTATTCCAGCCCTTGTTCTCCAAAGAACAGGTATTGAAGTTTAATTGTTTGTGAGTTTGGTTTTTTTGACTTTGGAGACTTGCATGCTTACTTAAAAATTACTTGTATTAGTCTGTCACTGAGAAAAAATGAAATGCTTAAAAGCATTGAGGATTGCAGTTCAAAGCATTTTAAATGTGCCATACTTAGTCTGTTTATTTCTGTAAGATGGCAATAGGATTTGAAAGGTTCTTTAAATTAAAAGGCTGTAGGTTGAAATGAGAGTGGTTCTGTATCTAAGCCTCCTGTTACTTCTGAAGGCAACAGTGTAACTCCAAAACAGGCCAAGCTTAATGAGGTCTTGCTAGGAGCACCACAGCTGTTTCACCTACAGGTAACTGTCCAACAGTTACACAGGCACAAAATGGATCTTCAAACAGTGGGAAGATGGAATGGTCTTGCTGGCAGTCCAGGCCTCTGTCACGGGAAAAGCTAACACATATGTAGTGTTTCAGTTGGTCAGTATTTTTAATGCTCTTAAAGCAGTGTAAGTAAGTAACTGTTCTTAGGCTGTTAAACAGCTGTTCTATGCAAGAATTTATATACCTTTACAAATGAATTTACCTGAGGTTATTACCTTTTCACATTTTAGACCTTTATTGTTTAGTAGGTAGATTTGAATTCTGTAGAGCAATAATTAGTCATTCAAAGACAGATGATAGAGAATCTGAACTAAGAAAATGAGGTCAGGGGCATTTATTTTTATGTTAGAGAAGGGAGTAAGGGGTTGAAACTTCAAAATACAACCAACCAGAAAATCAAGACTGAAGGAATTCTTGACTTGATTCTGTGACTGCTGAATTTATGAACTAATTCTGATTAGATGAAGGAAAAAAGTAATTTTAGCAATGCCGGGCAAGGCAGTAATGACTTAGATTGTGGAATCCCCATCCTTGGAGATATTCCAAGTTGACTGGACATAGCTCTGAGCATAAGATTGGACTTACTTTGAGTGGGAAGTTGCACAAAACCACCTCCAAAGGTCCAACCTAAATTATTTTGTGATTCTGTACTTCGACTAACTATTGCGAAGTGTGTTTTGCCGTTTTCCCCCTTTTTTTTTCCACAGTGTTTCTGATATGGTTTGAAACAGTAGTGGGAGGGGAGAAGGTCTATTTCAAAGAAAAGATGTTCTTGGAAAGATCTTTCCTTCCCTGCAAGAAGAAAGCTAGTCTAGTTGTTTCAGAGTATTATTAGGTGCATTTTTCTCCTGAGCCAAAAGGTGCTTTCTAGTGATTGCAGTAGGCCAGGATTTATTCTTGATTTTGAGACACTTCCAAGACATCCTGTCTCTTAAAATGGTAAAACAATTGTTAGGAATAAATTCAGATTTGGGTTTTTTGCATGTTTTATTTAGAGCTCATTTGCTCTTTCCAACAACCAGAAGGATGAGGCTATAACATGAACATTGCAGCAAAAAAACTTCCTCCACTCTCTTACGAGTGAAATAGATATTGTGCTGTAGCCTATAATAAAAATAGATAACTGAAGGATCTTGTTAAATTCAGTAAAAAAAGAAGTACATCATATTCACTGAGAAACTTATTTTGCTGAGTTTGTCTCTAAGCCACCCCATGCTGGCATAGCAATTTCTAATCTGTCGCAGAATCCAGTACTGAAGCACTGCAGAACACAAGATTTTGCTGCAGACCTGGTTTTCTTCAACTCAGTTTGCACTTAGCTGTGATGTGTCAGAATGTTTTACCAACTGTAATAGTGAAGACTTTGCAGCACTGTTTTGTGGTGTGTCTTTTACATGGCTATTCACTCATCTGAAGGACTTTCTGAATAATAATGATTTTTAGCAAAACTGTTATCTTAAGGAAAATTACTGTCTACCTATGGTCTAGGCAGGACTATTTTTGTGTAAAAATGTATATAACACTGTTGCATGGTCATCCCTTATGCACTTACTCATTCCCTTGTATTTATGTTTTTGTTTTTATTACGTCTTTTCATAGCCCTAGCAGGGAACAGTTGACTCTACTGTTGTGACACTGTTTCATTTCTAAACTACTTACTTAGTATGGGGTCCTCCAGATCTGCAAATGACTTGAGAATGCAAGAGAATTTCACCTGGAAAAGAAGCTCTTGCTCTGATGTTTTTTGACAGAAAACAATGTTTTTTGGAGAAAACTCAAAGCTTGGGTTTATTCATTAAAGTTTAAAGCAAAGCTTTAATATCTCTCTTTTGTTTAAAAGGTATTAATCATTTATATTGATAAGAGAAGCATTATTTCCTTTAATTACTGGGAGTAATTATTAATTTAGAGGATTTATTCTCTAGATTCTCCAAAGACACCTTTGCTTAACAGAAATAATGCATTTGAATAGGCGTAAACTCCAACAAATCTCCAGAGAGAAATAGCCTCATCATTAAGAACCAAATGGTGAAATTCCTTTCCAAAACCAGTTATCTGAACAATTTTTATGATGATGATCACGTCTTTGCAGAAAACAGGCTTTACATGTTCATTTGAAAATTAAAGTTTGTGAAACTAAAACATCAAAAATTGATCCTGTCCAGGATGGGGTGGGCTGGTAGTGCACAGAAGAAATGTTTTCTCCCTATCATGTTTCCTTCATTTCCTCATGTGTTTTTTCCTTGTTTGTTGATAAGATTTTGTAAAATGTGTTTATCAGTGTGTATCAAACAGAACAAACTCCAAGTCAGTTTGGGAAAAAGGAAGAGTAGGTAAAAGGTGCTTGTAAAGCCTTGCTTATGGTTACTACAGCCTCATTAATGGTAATAGTTTTCATTTGAAATAGCATATTTTGCTAGAATACTACTACTAAATTGAGTATTCTGCTTGTGAATTCTAAGCCTTCATATGTTTTAAATTTTACAGTGACAAATGCTGCATCCAGCACCATTAAAAATGGAGGACCTTTTCCACGTGCTTGTCCAAAATGTAATATACATTTCAATCTTATGGATCCTCTAAAAAATCATATGAAGGTAAAATATTTTGGGGCCGGTAAGCATCAGAACAAATTTTGTGGGCTTCTCTTTGGTTATGGAAGAGTGCCATGGTTTGATAGGAAGCTAGTTTGGCTTCTGTCTCCTATCACCCAGAGCCAAATGCTCAAAGTCTTGCAGTCATGGAGAGCAAGACAGGAGTAGGGGAGCTCTAAATCTTGCTGCTTTTTTGCCTCATGTTTCCAATGTGCTGAAGGTAAGTGTCTATGAGAATAGGCAGCCAGGTGACCCACAGCTGTGCAAGATTGCAGCTGACACAAAGATGACAATGCCAGCTTACTGTTTTATCTTCATGTATCACTTGGGACATCAAGATAAAAAAGCTTGATACTTAATAAAAAAGTTTTTAAGCTGTGGGAAAAAATTTCATTTGTAGTTCATACTTAAACACTGTGGCAAGCAAAACTTTCAGAAACTGAGCATCATTTTATCTGATTGGGAAACTACTTACTGCTGTTTCTGGAAACCTTGTTTCCTGGAAAATATTTATCATTTGGTGAGGATCCTCACAATTCTCAGTCATATGTATTCCATTTGAGGGACAGAGAAGTGGCTTTGCAGTCTATATACACTGTGAATATCCAAAACAAAAAGGAATATCAGCTACTGTATAACAAAAATTTGTGAGGATCTGTGTTACTGTTCTCCCAGATGGTTCTGATTTACGGGGTTATGATACCCTAAACAGTAATTGCTGTCCTCTTCAGCTCTGAAACGTAATTAAGAAATACAGATAGCAGTGGAAAAAAACCCAAGGGTTTTATCTTTTTCTAATCATTATTTGTACAGAATAGCTTTTGTACTGGGTATATCAACTGAATGAAGGAACTGTTGAAGAAGTATGTTTACTTGGGATACTGTACAATTCCACAGCAGGAAATTACTCCTTATTAGTAGGCTTATGGAAAGTAGTCCTACGTGGTAAGAACCATTATTCAGCAGGAGAAAAATTATAACTGAAACATTATAATTTTGTTGGAAGCTTCCTAGCATCTTCTTTATGAAGTAGTCTGTACTTTTTAAGTGACAAGTTTCACAATTATGGGTCCTGGGCTAACCATTTTTTATGTGTACTTCAACATAAAGAAGCTTGAACAATGTCTGTTATGTGACTCAGAATTCTGAATTTTTTAGTAATACTGGAAAGAACTTGTGAAGTTTCAGTATACGTTCTTCCCTGAGAAATAAAGGATAAAACTTCCCATTACGTTCTCAATAAACCTACACTTGTCAGCATGAAAACTGGTTTTCTCTTTCTTTTTATTAAATGTAAATGAAATAGAAATTTTTCTCAAGAGTAAGGCAACACTAGTATTGTTTTCTTGATTAAATTTGTCTTACATGAATCTGTGAGAATCATGCTCTTCAGTTTTATAATATATAGTGTTTTATTACTTAAACACTACTTAAAGATCAGTCATTGTTCAAAATTGACTATGACTAAGGTCAGTGTGTCAGAGGAATAAGCTTTGCATTTAATTCTTTTTAGTGCCTTCAGTGTTTAAAATGCTGTTCTCATTGATGCTGTTTGGTAAGCGAGACTGATACCTTTGTTTCTCTCTGTCTCATCTCTTGTCCCTGTTTGCATCCAGTATTGTTGTCCAGATATGGTAAATAACCTTTTCCCAGGAATAGTCAAAACAGAGTCTTTGAGCACAAGTAAGACTGTTGAATCTGAGAAAGGAAAACTGATTATGTTAGTTAACGACTTCTATTATGGGAAGGATGAAGGTGACCTCCAGCAGGTACAACAGGAGCAGAAGACTCATACGACGTTTAAATGCATCAGTTGTCTCAAAGTTCTTAAAAATAACATAAGGTATTTGAACTCACTTCCTTAATTGTTAATCACTTACAGCCCATAGTAGTCTCATGTATTAAAATTTTGTCTCTCTGAAGTAGAGTTCCTTTTGTACTAAAAACTGATAATACTGGGTGACTAAACAGGAATTGAAATAATTTTTACTTTGCATCTATGGCCATAACTCGAAGCCTTTTACAGATTAGAGTATGAATTTCAGTGATGTCTAACATAAATACAGAGTTTTGATAAAAGCAGTTGTAGGACTTTGAGGTTAGAAAGGGCAACACAAAGTATTTTACAATTTGCCATCTGGATTGATGGTGATACTCGTAGATGCGAGTGTTAATTCCCTTTAGAGACACACAATGACTAATAGTCAGTAGTTCACTTATGTAACATCTGTTATTTTGTTGGAGTAATTTTACTTCCAAATGCTGATAAAACCCCAGTAAGCTCTTTTAGTAGGTAGGCAAGTTTGTGTCATCGTTCCTTTGGAAGTTAAGGTCACTGAACTTCTTTACATGCACTCTTCAAGGAAAGCTGAAGTAGCACAATGTAAAATTGAAAAATGGACTATTGTTTCAAAGGGCACAGTCTGCAGGTTAAAATGAACAGGTTTATGCTAACATTAGACACATATTATTGAAAAAACCAAGTTTTCTGTAATTAAAACTATGACATTTGCTATTAATCATTAAATAGGCACTATTTTCTATTCAACATTATATTGTAAGCAATTGGTGCTATGGTGCCTATGTGTTCCACAGCAAGTAACGAAAAATGTAAAGGCCCTTTTTTTAAAATTTATGTGGGGTTGACTTTACCTATATTAATTTTGACTATAACTTAGTAGATATATTCCATAGTTCTATAACTTAAGAATTTTTATTCCAAGGTGTATTTTGTACCTTTATATATAGTAGTCAAAATAAATACATATTGCCTTCCTAATTCAAGTGTAAGTTTTTTGACTGAAATTCAGAAAAGCAGAAAGTGATTGATCATGGTAATCCCCTGCTTTCTTTAAAGATCTGTTGTTGAACTTACCGTTGCAATAATTTTCTGTTAAGGCATTATGCAGTAATAGTGTCAGTTCCTTTTGTCTGCTTAGAAATCTGGATAGACTCAGTTGGCTTTTTCTGGTTTTCTTGTTTCTGTTTTTTAAGCAACTGCATGATATTACGAGCTTGAGCTCAAGAGACTATTCTCCTTGCTCATTTGTTTTTTTCCAGTTCCAAGGTCTGCATTCCTTTTGTGAGTGTGACCTGCATTTAATAGTTCCTCTGGCTGTACTGAAATCAAGTGCATTCAAAACAGGAATTTTGGAAGTTGAACAGCAGTGGGTTTGCAGCCCTTGTGGTACTCCACCAGTAACAGTGACCTGCTGATGCTGTCATGGGTGCCTGGACTTCTCAGCCAGAATAGGTCCCTACTTCAGAGAGGTAGACAGATTAATGAGAAAAAGCTGGTAACTTAAAGTAGTACCATACTCCCACTCTTTCGATGTTGGCTGCGCAGTGGCATTTTTTGATAGCTGTCTTTCCTAATTCAACGTCAGGCCTCAATGCTTTAGACAAAGAAAGCTCCTGGAGCTCCTGCCATGGTTTCATGTAAAGATATCATGTCCAAGTTGCAGATACATTCTTGCTACTTAATAGTTTTCAGCAGAGCTAAAGTTACACTTGTTACAGAATGTGGCCTTGAGATTGCTGGTTGTGAATGAAGTCTGAACAGTTCATGTGTTCTTTTTTCTCTATTTCTTCCTGTTTCAAGGCAAGAATTTTGTCTAAAGCAAACATGAAAAATGTAATAGATTGTTTAGTCTTAGAACATGTTTTAGACTTGCTGTGGGTTCCTTGAAGTTAAGATTTCCTGTCAGCAAAGTTTGTTGCCTTTGTTTTCAGCACTTATTAGATTTTTCTTTTTTAAATTGTGAAGTCCCTACAGACTGAAGTTTCTAAAGAATCCTGTACGTCTTGTATGTGATATATTATGTATAAGGAATGCTAAAATGTAGTTTCTTGCACCTGTTCACTATAATTTAAAGGTTTATGAACCACATGAAACATCACTTGGAGCTTGAGAAGCAAAGCAATGAAAGCTGGGAAAGCCACACCACGTGCCAGCACTGTTACCGGCAGTTCCCCACGCCATTCCAGCTGCAGTGCCACATTGAGAGCACACACACGCCTTACGAGTCCTCCAGTGAGTTGGATCCTGTCACACTGAATCTTTCTCTAAGCCAAAATTTTTAGAAATTTTCCAACTTTCATTTCCTGGTTTGCAATTTCAGAATAAAGCTTTTGTACTTGAATAACAAGAATCTTGAGATTTTAATATAGGAACAGAGCATTTTTTTTTTTTTTTGAGCAATGTATGTGCAAAAAAGTATGTTAAAAAGCTTTTGGTTTTTTTCCCTTGTGCTTTTTGTTTATTTATTTATTTATTTTTAACTGAAAGCTTTACTTTAAGAACTTATATTTAAGGCCCTTGCCATCCCAGGTTTTTGAAATCTTCCAGGGAACTTCTTCTATAGAGTAGCATAATCGTTAGATTGCTTTATCTTTAATGATAGATACAGTTCACATGTATGTATGTATTATAATTTATATAACCCTTATCAAATTTTTACTTTTTTTCTTGTTTTTCACTTCTTCTAGCGATTTGTAAAATCTGTGAATTATCATTTGAAACTGAGCAAGTTCTTTTGCAACATATGAAGGACAATCATAAGCCGGGTGAAATGCCGTATGTTTGCCAGGTATCTCAGAGTGACTTTCGTAGATGACACCACTCCCCTGTCTTCACTGTCAATAAACTTGTAACAAAAAAAGTCAAACTTCTTATTTTAGGTGTGCAGCTACAGATCTTCAGCTTTTTCAGACGTAGAAACACATTTTAGAACAGTTCATGAAAATACAAAACATTTGCTATGCCCATTTTGTCTCAAAGTGATTAAAATTGGAGCGCCCTACATGCATCATTACATGAGGCATCAGGTAAGCAAGTATTTTCAATCCTTAATGTTAGAAAAAAAGCTAAACGTGTAAGGAATCTCCCTCTGAAAAAAGAAACACAGCTGATTCGTATGGTTGTTACTGGGTAAGAATAGTTAATAAGAATACATTAGAAGAATTTCAGCAGTCTCTAAGAGAATTGTTAGACTTTATCTGGTTTTTGTGTGACAGCAGTTCCCTGTTTAAAATAATCTCTGAATAGTCTCGGAAGATTCTTCTTGATATTTGGTTTTTTCATTACATTATAGTGATTTTATTCTGCTTGAGGTTACTAGCAAAGGTGACACTAGTTCAAATAAAGAAAAAGATCATGAAGTACTGTCTCTTGTAACTGGGAATTTAATTCCTCCTCCCCTTAGTAATCATACTGCCTTGCATTTTCAAGTATCTAATTCCTACAGAATATCTTGTCTTTGGACAGTATTAGGAGTTTGTTTAGTAAATGTTTTAGGAATTGCATGAGCATTGCTGGAGACGTGGTAGGACTAAAGTTTTGTCATGCCATCCATGCTTACTATAGATTGTCATTTATCTTTAAAAGAAAAAGGGAATATACCGTTGCACTAAATGCAGACTGCAATTTTTAACATGCAAAGAAAAAATGGATCACAAGACTCAGCATCACCGAACATTTAGGAAACCCAAGCAATTAGAAGGCTTGCCTCCTGGAACAAAGGTGAGTGCTTATGGAGGAAAACTTGAGGGGACAAAGGAAAAAAAGTCTTGGTGGAGAAAAGAGTAGAATAGAAAGAAGTGCTTTTCTCCTTTCTTTTCCCAAACCAAGTGTTTGGGGTTGTATTGTCTTATGTGTGTTGTGTTCTGGCTTTTTTTTTCCTCACATCTACAACTAAAACTGTAAAAAAATGCTCCTGTTTCAAGAATTACCTGGCACAATCTATGGTTTCTTCCTGGTGATGCGTGGTTTTGCTTTCTGTGTCTTATTGTTCCATACACCTGCATACATGCCAGTAGTCCAGCCAGAGCTGTTGCTTTCATGAGCTGATGTTTATCTCCTGCCATTCATGCTTTCTTGTAGTGGGAGCTAGTTCCGCATCATCTCTTGTGGAAGATTTTCAACTTACAGAAGGTGATGGCAAAAAAACATATAAAAATGCGAGACCTACTTCTGCATAGAATATATATGCTTAAAACTGAGTTCACCGAATCTTCTTTAGGTTCAGCATTTGAAGGTGTGTGAGGAAAACATGGGTCCCCTCAGAGCATTTGAGCTGTCTTCAAGTCATTCTTCTGTTTCTCAGGAAGGAACTACATAGACTAGGATCTTCTTGCAGATTTTCGGACTTTTTCCAACAGTTTTTTAGTAGAGCATGAAAATATATGTTCTTTCAGTTGCAAGGAAGAAGGAAAGTTAACATTTTGATCAGCTCTTCACAGTTCATTTGCTGTAGAATCAGGAAGGGAAAATGACTGCAGTTGCTGTTGATTGTCTTACTTGGCAGAAGGAATGTAAAGCACCAATTCTTTATTCTGTGACAATACCTCATTTTTTTCAAGATTTCAGAGTCTTCATGACCTAATAAAAGCTTAGATTATGTTAAAGTTCTCATGTTAGTAGACCTTGACAGGATGCAAGTGATAATACTGAAGAACCTGGAACCAGGTTTAGATGAGGTACTTCTAAACAAGTATGGGTAAGAAATAGAATTAGGAGTCACGTTGTGACTCAAAACCACATTTGAGAGCATGACAAGGGCGTTTGAGAATACCAGATTGAGAGGTCAGAAAATAAAACTAGTCCTTGGAGTTTTAGGATGAGGAGCAAACACATCTGAAGGGAGTAGACTGACTCCTCATAAGGCAACAAGACAGAAGACTTTTTTGTTAAATCCAGGCACTGATGGGATGGTTTGATATTCCTCTTAGAGCTGATTAGCCTGACACTTCTGCTACGTTTTTTTTCATTTAAGAAAGCAGGATATAGCCAGTTGCAGCTCTGGAAAGCAAACTGTGTTTTGTCATGACCAACTATTTCTACCAAAATGAGCTTTTTAAGCATCCAGTAGGCTATTAAAGGTTAACTCTAGTCCAACAGTATTTTAACTATTTTGTATTCTTCAAAGTAGTCTTTAATCATATCTTATGCTGTGATTTGTGCTGTAAAGTGACTTAAACTTTGAGACAAATAGAAGTGAGAACTTGGAAAGCTTAAATCTAAGCAGAAAATTTTTTTTATTTCATACTTGTAGGTGACTATTCGAGCATCTTTGGGATGTCATCAGTCAGGATCATCAGCTACATCTTCTGTTAGTACAAGCAGTTCCACATTTCAGTTATCACCTAAAGCTAAAAACGCAACCACTAAAAATCATAACAAATCTAATACAAATAAGTCAAGAGGAAAATCAAAACAATCTACGTCGAAGAAACAAAATGCATGGACAAACAGCAGAAGAAAAAAAGAACCTACAAATATAGTATTTCATAATCTAAGGTGAAATACTAACATTAAAATTGTCTTTAAGTACACTTTGAATAGAAGTAACTGATCATTTAATGGTCTTTCAGGAATGTTAATACTGTAATACAGAAGATCTGACACCTCAGGTTTGCTAAGAAAGCAGATGCATAAACTTTCCACATACTGGTACTGTGGTTGTAATTCATTCACTGATTTTGGTGGTAGCAGACTACTTTATGATGCAAGAACAAGTGTTCTGGAAACTTCTCTGTGACACATTTAGGAATTTTGTTTAGGGTTTTGTTTTGTTTTGTTTGTTTTTTGGTTGGGTTTTTTGTTTGTTTTTTTTAGTTTTATTCAAACCTGTTAGTTAAAAGATTAGATCCTGTCTATCCTAGGAGATAGCCCACTTTGTGGAGCTAATAAAAAAATCAAGAAAATAAAAGCAAGCTATTGGGAGAATGCTGTCGTTATCTTAACAATTTATTGGGGTTTGCTGTCCTTATGTTACTATTTTCATGGGTGTTCTATGGACTATTTATTACACTGGAGTATAATTTCATTGGTTAGGATGAGTTAGCATTTTTCTTTGTCCAAGATGGTAGATGTCACCCCTCCAGTTTCTAACTTTCTCATTGTGTAGCTCTGGGAGACATCCAAAAACAGTCAGCAAAATTGAGGAAGAGCAGGATTACATTCTTGCTTTGTAGGTGTTTCAAAGCCTGTGGGTAGTACTGGGGTGACAGAAAAGCCAAAGGCGTTTTCTGTGCATTATGATGGATGAAAACAATTATTGGAAATACTTCTGAAGTGCATAGGGACAACAGCAGCAGCTAGAGTTGGAGGTTGTCATCCACTGCATTATCTCTTGTTTCCAGGAGTGGCCGATAACGGATGCTTACATTAACTTCCACTTTTTTATTAGGATCATAATGGTATCATAGTTCAAGAAAAAGCAAAGTTCTCTTTATGTGTGCTAGTGTAACTTACAAGTATTCAGCTGTTACATTTTTAAGTTCCTCTAGTGTAGGCAAGCTTGCTACTTACTTAAAGCAAAAAGTTAGAAACAGTTGTGTCTTCTGAAAGTGATGCTATTAACTGATAAATTTTCATTTTACTCTTAGGCATCGTATGGGAACTCACAAGTGCATCGAGTGTTTCTCGGAAGTAAAAGATTTTGCAAGTCACTTTCCTGCTTATGTCCACTGTAGTTTATGCAGATACAACACCAGCTGTAGCAAAGCCTATGTGAATCACATGATGAGGTGAGAACTGTCCAAAGTTTTTACTGGCTTAGCAAATACTTCCTAAGTTCATGCAAAGTGTCAAGTGGTTGTCAGGTGATTTTTGAACTGGGTCCTCAGACTGGCAGGGAAATGTGTAAGGTTGGATTTTTTACTTTGTAATTGAAGGCTTAAACTCCACGTTCTTGTTTTACCTTAAAAGTCCAGTGGTTCAGGCAGTATTATACCTTTGCTTCAGGGTTTCTATGGGATCTTCCGTAATCACTTCAGCCTGATTTGGCAAATAATGACTAATTATTGCATGTTCTCTGGGTTTCAGATTTAATGCCACATGAATGCATACATGCCACAGCTATTGCCAGTGGAATCTGTGCTCAGATTTAAAGGATCTCTCAAATAGCAACTCAAGTCGATACTTTTTCTTACACTACTTCTTGTCATCCATAGAAACAACATCTCATTTTGTCACTGGTTGTGGGGCAGTGTAGAGTATTAGTGATGACAGCTGTAAAAAGGCCTGTTAGGAAAATAAATGCATTAGTTTTCAGAGCCATAGAATTATACTGTGCAATAATTAGATATAGATCACATAGCAGTGACAGTAAAACAAAATTTTAAAAACGTACTTGTTAATCCTGTGCCCTGAACAAGCCAGCTGTATTGTGGAAAATAGTGAATGTGATTTTCTTTCTGAATTCATGTACGCCTTGGCATTTGTGAAGCCAGAATTCTTGAATCTCTGACCTAAGTTTTTAGATACACTTTGTATATATTGACCTATTCATACTAATTTCAATGCTCATAGAAGTCCTAGGCTGAAATAGTTTACTTGCTTTTGTGTGTGTAATCCATTGTTTGCATGCTTTAAAAAATAATTAATGTGATTAATTCCAATTGTAGAAGAAAAAATTAACTCTGGAAGGGGAAAGAGGGATCTGAGGTAAATTGTTCCTATTGTTACCAGTGGTTTGGATGGCAGGTCAAATTCACCCGTGCAGTAAAATCACCAATCTTTTGTCCTTTGTCCCCTCGATGCTCTAGTGCATCTCCTACTCTGATCCTTTGCAGCACCCATCAGCACCTCTTTGGTGAGTGTAAGGAAGAAGTGCTGGTGAGGAGGAAGACTCTTAGAAGGAGGGTGTTTTTGGAGGAGCAGCTGCTATACTCGGCTGCCTGCACGTTGTCCCATGGGAGAGAGCAGTGTTGGCACATACTTAACCTGCATAAGAGACAACTTACAGGTTATCTGAGAATTTCATTTCTCATTGAAAGCCATCTCTTTAGGAAGCACAAGTTCAGGCAAGTTTTAGCCCTATTGTGGTGCACTCCATAGCTACAGCTGTGGTTCTTCAAAAGCTGAACTGCTGCTGGAAGCAATAACAGTATGTTCTTGCAGGACTGTGGCTGTGAAGTTAAGCTTTTCACCTCCCAAACTCATGTACAAGGGAAACAATGTTTTAAACTAGAGCTGAGATTCACAAGTTAATAAGCTTTAAGCAATTTAATGTTTAATAATAATGCAGTTCAGTATCTTAGGCTTCTATTTTCATGTTTTGTCATAAGCAGGTTGCAGTACCATGATTAGTGTAGTGGTTATGTGGAGTAATGTATTCAAGAAAACCAGTCTAAGTGGTAATGTTTTCATATATTTAGTTTTCACAGTGCTCGTCCAAGTAAAAGATTTTGGATCTTTAGGAAGCAATCAGAAGCACTACGGTAATTCAGCTTTTTTCAGTTACAGATTGTTATGTTTTTACTTTCTGATGTTGAACTGATAACTTAATTGAGATTATAACCTCTTGAATTTCCACAATTTAGAGCAGAGAAATAAAACCATTAGCTTTTCCAACAGCAGTGTTCTGGTCAGTGACAAATACTTACTTGTCCACATTCATGAACTTAATTCTGTGCAGTTCAAAATTTTTTTTATATTATTATTTTTTGATTTTTCATAAGGTGCAAAATGGGGAGGGGGTCAGGGAAAGAAAAAAACAACCATCCAAACAGAGAAACTCATGCTCTACAGATAAATTTCTGTCTAAAGTAATGTTCTTTGTACTATATCCAGCATGGAGATGCCCTGCTCATTGATGGGAATTTCCTGATACTAGTTGCAGTAGAAAAAGTAAGATTATGTTTTTGTGAATCATCTCATCTGAAGTTGACTTTTTTTTTTTATAGTCTGTCCAGTTGCTGTAAGTTAAGAAAAATGCTTCCATGACCATTTTGGAATTACACTTCCTTTTTACCTTTTATTTCCTAGAGGTGTGACTGTAGTGTGTCTTAACTGTGACTTCCTGGCTGACGTTTCTGGCTTGGATAACATGGCCACACATCTGAGTGAGAACCAGACTCATACTTGTCAAGTTATTGTAGAGAAAGGTGGGTACATGTGGTGTCTTTTTCATACATAAATACTTACATGTGCATGTTTCTTGTGTTATCCCAGTCCAGTTTTAAGTTGCATTATTTCTATACTTGCATTTGACAGCAAGTAGTTCTGTATTTCCACATTTTAAAATATTCTTAATTAAATCCTTTGTTTTTATTTTCAGTTTCCACAGATAATGCAACTGCTGCACAAGTGTCTCAGTAAGTTTTATTTTACTGCTTTTTTTTCAAATAATTTAGTGATAGATGGCCAAAATTTGCACTTTGAACTTGCGTTTCTTTCGAATTCCGTAGAATATGAAATGTAGGTATGAACACAGGCCTTTACTGTACTGGTGCTTTTTCATCTTGCCATGTCCACAATTACAAGAATGAAGAGCTAAAACAATTGCCTATTGCAGCTGAAAGAAAATCAGGCTTTTGTTCAGTTTGGAGAGATATAAATAATTGTTGCAATGTTGGAACTTCTCAATTCTGACCTGTCTATATACAATGAGACTGTTACTTCTATTTAATACCAGCTTTATCAAATTAGTGGTTTGTTTTCTTTATGTAATAGGAATATAAATACAAAAAGGAATGTCTTTTACTGAAGTAGGAAAAATTCAGTCCTAATATTTAAAAATATGTAGGAATTATTTTCAAAACGATGATCTTTACATGACAAAGGCATTCTTTTTTGTATTAGCTTTTTTATTCTGACCTTCAAAGAAGAATTAGTATGTATTAATCTGGGCTTTTTAAGGATTTGAAAAAGAACCTGCAGGATTGTGGAGATTGTTTCAGATTGTGTTAGTTTGGGTTCTTTTAAAACTTAGAAGAATCAGACATGCCAAGCCCTCCCTGATTATCCTGAAATAGTTTCTGAGGCTGCTTATATTGTAGTTGATGAGCCTGTTTATGCCTTAATTCAAGGTTTAGAGGTGTGTCAGTTAAATCAAACGTTTGTATTTTCTTCATACCACTTCAGAACGCAGAATCAAAAATGCCGGTTAGACTACAAAGAAGCATTTTAAAAGATGGAAGAAAATGGTTTAACCCTGATAGAGTCCATCTTGCCTTTAGCAGGATTCTAGAAGGAGTTTAGATAATCTCATGCATGGTGAGAACTCTTCCAACAGTGATAAGTTCTTAGGCCTTGAAGCATAAATCAGCTTTCACTGAGTTTTGGAAATATCCCAAATACATTATTTAATATTTATTAGTATTTTCTTTCTTAGTTTCCATAAAGTGGCTAGTAAGAGGGGGTCCTCTAGTAGTTTAGCTTTTAGTGAAATACAGACAATGACAAAATAAAGTGTTGAGCTATGATACATGTGGAAACCTTGGCTTCTGTATTTGTAGCTGGCATTAGGTGTTGGGAATCAATACTTGCTGAGCTGCATGGAAGGAAGGGTTATAGATGTGTTGAATGGTGGCTGAAGATGTACAGCTGTGGCAGGCTGTTGTCAGTACTGCAAAAGGATCTTGCTATCTTGAATATATTACAGAGATATATGGACATATGTAAGAATGTTGGATGTATGGCTATATATGTACTCCTAAGAAGCAGATGAAAAGATTTGAAGTAAAGTCAACAATATATGCAGGTTTGTTTCTGCAAGATGTTAGATTAGGACAGATGCAGATAGCCATTATTTTTGAGAGTTCTGATGCGACATAAAATTAGTTACTGGTACCACATAATGTGATACAATATCCGTGATGGTGCTTTTTGAAACTGTCAGGTTCATAGACTTCATTAATTTCAGTAAATCTTGTCCTCCTCCATGTACTAGTTCTCTGATACTTTGGACAAGAACATATCATTGCTAAACTGAAGAGTATGAGTATACATGTGTAACAGATTTTTTTAAATCATAATTTGCTATACAGAGTACAAACAAAAATGTTCATCTTTTTGCGGGCTGGTTCTTAGTGGTACTGTTTGGTTGCTTTGGAAGAAGAGGAACTTGCAGACAATATTCATTTCTTTTGCTGTATAGTTTCTCAATGATCTCTGAATCTTTCTTCCAGTTCTTTGACTTATAACTCAATGACTTGTTTATGGGGCTCTTTAGAATCACTTCATCATTGGAAACAATGATTCTCAATTACAGTCTTGAACACTTTTGGATCTTCTCTTGCATCTCTCTGATGGTATCTTTTGGTGTCTTTTATTATATATTGAAATGTCTGTATGTGTTTTAAAACTCATCTTTATTGCTAATGATCAGACATGTTCCATGGACTCTGTACTGTTACAGAGCCTGTCTTTGGACCAGAATCCTGCCATTAGTAATACAGATAACCTAGCTGGGGATGTTCCAGCGGAATTTCTTGTTTCTACTCAAGTCTCCTTGTTTGTTTGGTGATCCACGTTGTGCTGAGGAAGTAAGATTTAATAATTGTGCGAGTACTCTTCTAATTGCTCAACTCTCTGCTTTGCGCAACCATTAACATATTTTTAAATGAACTGACAGCAGACATTTTTGTTGCAGGGCAGTTGAAAGTGAGCAGGTATCCTATACTGCCTTGGCTCACTGATACATCATTGTGGACCAGAAAATTGAACCCAGTCCAGCTTGGGATTATTTTGGTATGTAAGCAAACAAGGATCTGACCAGACCTTTTCCTTTTTCTTCATGCGTTGAAGCTGTGATATTCTCTTCTTCCATCTTTTAGACAGCAGGTCTGGTCTTTTCTCCCAGTATTGTAGTCAAAGGCCCTTTTTGATAATGTTCTCTGCTTTGCAGCATTGAGTTGCAGCTTTTTAGGGGCTGTACTCCGCTGAAGAAAGGCTTAGCTGGAGTTTCACTTGCATGATGCAGTGTTTCTTTGCTGCTCATGTGCAGGTTTCTTTCCTGCTCCAGTCTGTCAGTATCATTCCAAGCTAGAGTAGTGTGCAAATGGTGATGTATATGGGTTGATATCAAAGCCCATTTTGTTCTGAACTTGATCCCACCTTCTGAAACTAAAAAAGGCTTTTTCATTATTTTTGCGTGTTCACTAAAGCATACAAGTCCTGATCTATTTAATATTCAAGTAAGTTACGTTTTTTTCTGCCAGTAACTTTATGGTATGTAGTGGCAAAATATGCTTTGAATGTCTTCTGTTGCATGTAAAACTGAGTCTTGGCCAAAGGAATTTATTAGTTGCTTTGCTCTCTGGTAGCTAAGCTTCTTTTTGATCCAGAATTCTGTGAGAGGAGGAAAGCATGAAATGGAAGTACATACGTTTATTGAGCCTTGATTCTGAGGGTGGAACAGCTACAGGTCAAATTGATTCACCTTGTTCTTTTGTATCATCTCTCATCTTCAAGGATGCTCAAGCTGCTGGGACATTTGCTGCATTTGATTTTACTGCTTCTGATTTCATCTTCAGTTCTAGATTATCTATGGCAAGTTTATCCATCAGGATATGTGATGAGCTTTCCTTTTGCTATGATGAACATCTAATGTTCCTCCAAACTCAGTCTCCTGTTTACAGTGGATATGTTTTGGTTGAATCATTTCCTAGACTGCAAAGCAGCATAATAGATAAAGCTTACCTCACTTAAGGATCAGTCACTGATACAACTTCCTAGTTATAAGAGTTCAGTTCTGGTGAATGCAAGCTCTTCTTGATTTGCAGCACTTCCTTTTTCTGAATAATCAAATTCTCTGAGATTAATTATTTTTGACCCGTGTTTTTATCCTCTTGACTTCTAGTACTCAGTCACAGGTTTGGTGATAGTGAGCTTCTGCAGCCATTGTAGTATTACTAATGATGGCAAGGATCCTGTCATCCATTTCTCTTCTGTGTATTTTGTGATTGAGCATCTGCACATTTGCTCAGTACTCGAAAGTCTTGCTCTTTTTGCTATTTTTTTTCCTTTTGACAGAAGCTGTGTTCCATCTTGAATGCTGCTGTTCAGCTTCAAGCATCACTTACCTACTGCTGTTTCTTCTTGCAGGACTTCATTCTGTTTTCACACAGCAGCATTCAAAAAAGCATAGTGGGTTTGTGTTTTTGTTGTGAATGTACTGTTTATTTCAGAGGACGTTGAATCCGTATTTCACTTTCATTCAGGTTTCCGACAACAGGAATGGAATGTGATTGCAGGTTTTTGTGGCTTTCAGAGACACCCTCTAAAAACTTCCTAGAAGTGACGCTAGATAGACATTTGGATTTGAAGTTATTTGAATGCTTATTTGGAGTATTATCCTTGGATTCTTTTGCAGCTTTCCTACAGAAATTGAAGTTTCAAACTTGCATTTTAAACACTTACAGGCTACTTACAGATATGAGAGATTTGTGGAAATGGTTCTTCATGTAGAATCAATTGGCCTTGTGACTTCTGTTTCCATTTATGTGAGGATCTTGGAAAAGTTACTCATGTAGAAAACTCTTAGCATAAGAGCACTTCTAAATCATGAAAATAAACCTGCCTTTGTATTGAATCTCTCCTATGATTCCAACAATTGACATGAATAATGCAACATATTGAACCATATCTGCAAGGGCTGAGCATGAATATGCATGTTATAACCAGCTTAGCTTATGGTCAAAGAATTAACATTTCATTTGTATGTACCTTAACCTATCTCTCTTTTACTATATTTGGGACATTGTGTGTCACTGCTTGACTAGCCAGTTATGTTTTACCTTTGTTTTGGAAGTCTTACAAATGAAGTAAAATGTTCGTTTCTGTTATTCTGTTAAATGTAACTGTGCAGCATTTAAAGTTACATATGTCAAAATAGGGGATTTCTGCTTGAAGGTGGGATTAATTTAAAAAAAAATCACCCAAAAATCCCAAACACAATGACCTTTCCATTCTTTTGGGTGTAAATAGATTTATATATTTCAGTGCTGGGTATGATTCAGTTGAGTGTCTGGAAGATACCTTGAGCCACTTGAGATTGATTTCCAGACTAAATTCTTGAAGCTACAGACATCGCAGAAAAAGTTACTTTTGGTTAGGTGTGGATGAAAAAGAAGTGTTTGGCAAAAGATTACAGCTGAGTTTGTTCTGCTTACCCAATGAGCCTTTTGTTGTAAGAAAATATGAGATTGCTGGGAAGATGGTGGCTCATGATTTGAACTCTGTGTGTGTGTGCAAATATATACAATTTTATTGTGTGACTGCAGGGCAAGCAGTGAGACTGAATTTCAGTAATGAGAATACTCCTATTTGTGCTTAACTGCATTTTAGAGTCTAGCTTTTATTACTGATTCCAGATCTCTTCCATCAGTCCTAGGTTTCTCTTCATCTATCAACTAAAGCTACAGACTGAACTGAATTTAGACTTCAAGATGTCTAAATTAATATTCTTACTTGACTTCTACTCTGAGACTCTCTGGTTTTATGGCTGATCCATTCTATTGACTATCTTAAGGTGAAATTTTGTACTCAGCTGCTCCTTTTTTATGGGCAGTTTTTTTAAAGGATTGACAATTAAAGGACATTTTTTCATTGTTCTTAACTAGAAGTTCATGTAGAGTGAAAAATCTTTGGAGAGTTCTAGAAAGGTTTCAGAGTTGCTCAAAATTGTTGGACCAACAGGCTGTACTTATGGGAGGTGGTCAAAATCATTGTTTTATTTTCATAATGTTCTTTCCAGAAGCACTATGACTTCACAGATGTAGGAAAGTATTGCCTTAGTTGATGTTTGAGACCTATGGGATTTAAGACTTCTTGTACCATGGAAGTGTTGGGAACATGACAGTGTGATAGTTTTCTACAGTTTAGTGTCTATTCATGCAGCTTCTGCCAATTACAAATTAGAACGAACTGCTTTCTAAAACTATTCCTAAACAAAATTAAGATTGAGCATATACATCATGAATCCAAGGTAAACCATAATAATGAAGATGTGGTTACAACAAAATGTTACAAACTGCTCATTTCCAAACCAGCATCAATTGGCCAGTTTGAATCCATTCTATAAGCTATAAAACATGAACACAGGAATCTCTCAACTTGATCATGTAAAGTAACATTTATAATGGATTTTAGATAACCTATAGATATTGGATCCAATTCACACCCATTCAATTTAGTGGCAAAACTTTAATTTATTGAGACAAGAAGAACAGTGTGTTTTGCCCTTGGATATACAATATCTGATCTATTTCTAAGTTGTTCTGGTCTTTCAGGAGTGATAGTTTTATAACAAGTGGCTATTTCCAATGTATTTGTTTAAAGTTCTTGCACAGAAATCATTAAAGTAGTAAAGCTTAAATATTTGGTATTACATCATCTTTTACTGGTGTGACTACTCACTATTAAATACTTCAGAATGTTGAAAGTCCTGACCCAAAAAAAAGTGTTCTCATTTGATTTATCTCGATTATTTCTCTGTTAATTAGAAGAGTATTTTTACAGTGCTGCTGAAACCAATCCTTATTTTGTAGGTATTCTTGCCATCTGTTGTTGCAGATTAAGATGTAATAAATATGTGATTGTTTATGCTAGAGTTTAAGTTGCTGGTTAGAAAGTATTCATGGTGTGCTGAAACTATGTGCTTAAATTCTTTAAAAGGTCTGGGTTTAGGCTGCTTTTTTGGATTTAGGAAAATACATGGGGTTGATCAATCTAATATTAGTATACAGTTTTCCTAAAATTTAAGTGGTAATGCTGTTTTTTATGTCAAGTATTTTGCACCCTGTAGACAACCATTAAGACTTGCTGAGGTTGTGAATAATTTAATTTATGATTAATAACATTATCTAAATATAATAGAGGCAGCACCCTACTTCAGCAGATTAAATTTGCCTTTAATGCAACATCGACAAAGAAGATACAGGCATAAGCAATTTTGAAGGGTTTGTTTGGTTTTTCTTTTTTTCTGTTAGAAACCTTTGAAAGGTTAGATTTTGTTAGAACTGATGACTTAACAAGTTTTGCAGGAGATCCTTCTTGCTGTCTCTGCGATAACATTTTCTTATAGAAACACAGAAAATCAATTTTAGTGATGTTGTGATAAGCTGTTTAATTAATGTGGTTTTAAGAGTCAATAAATTTAAATAATTTATAGCTCGTCTAATGTATGGACTGTGCCTGTAATGGTGTTTTGCAGGAAGCATCCCTTCCAGATAGGAGTTGGAGGTCAGCTACAGTGTTTTACAGTTGTCCTAAAGTAAACTACAGCTCTGTTCTGGTTATTTGGGTTATGGTAGACAAATGAAAGACTGAGCTTATATTGTGCAATGTTTTTGTCAGGTACTTTTATGCATTTACTTTAGCATTTCAGATCTCAAAGTACTTCAGTCAGGGTTGTAAAGGGCGTTTCTGCTGAGATCATTCCTCAGGTAGAATTAGAAGTAATGCTCACTATCTTAAGTCTGTTGCTTCCTGGTTTTCCTGAGGCAAGATGACTAGAAGAGCTTACATGAAACAAGTTTATCTTATAATTTCTGTACACCCAAGAAAACACTTCAGAATTCTGAAGTGATATATATTTAAGCTCAGCATAAGTATCAACTTTAAAAATAAATTTTAGATCACTAAATTGCCTTCTCACTGTAAATATCTTCATCCTTATCTCTCTTTCAACCATACAGTATTTTAAAACATCGAATCTTAATTTGGTATCCACACTGAAATCTCCATTAGAGAGAAAAATGCTAAGTTGGAGGTAGCGTCTTGTCTTTTCTACACACAGGCTAAGAGTATCTCTGAACATTATATCTAGTGTGAAGATTCTTTTTTAATTATGCATCTATTCCTGCTCAGAGGATCTGCACTGTGTAAGGAAGCTGGGCAGTGTCAGAGGTGCACCTTTGGTGGGGCTGCCACACCAGAGACGTGCAGTTTGTAGTCAGTCCCTTTGGCTGAGTTGGATGCCAGACTCCACTGAAGGAATGGTTTGCTTTCCTTAAGTTATCTTCATATTCAGGGAACCTGGAAATTGGTAACTATGAGATCTGGATTAATATTGACTTTGAACTGTGATTTTTGGAGGCCTATCAGAATCTAAATGATCTCACAGTAGACATTCTTAATACTTTTTCAAAAATATCATCTTTGGATTCTGATTTTACAGACTTTTTTTTTAAAGGAGTTGTCTTTCTGTTGCCCTTCAGAAAAGGCAGTCTTGTTGCAGGAATCCCAGATGGTAAGAGAGTGGGAGAAGTCCTCAGACTTAGGAAAGATTTGTCTTCTAACACTGCTTGCCAGCTTCCCAAAATACAAAGGGTTTGGTGAGTTTCTTTAACAGAAGCAATGGTTTTGTAGAAATGAGAAGACCATTCATTTTCTACAACTTTCTATTGTCATCAGCTGCTCATGAATATAAAATAAAAGAAATATCATTAATATTACAGAAAATTTCAAGACCTAGTTTATGTGAAGGAAAAAGAGAAACACCAGGTTTTGAAAGGTAAATACAATGATCAGCTGCATCTTGCAATCAGGTACATAAAATAACACATGCTGTGTCATCAGGTAATTGGGCAAAAAATGTTTCATTGGTATTTTCGTAATGTTTCCTAAGACAGAAAATTTTCAGTGGCAGTTGTAAGGTATTTCCTCCATAAGACATGGAGAATTTAGGTTCTAAGTGTCAAAATGTGTTATAATTAATGCTTAAACAGCAAATTAGTCAAGATTCATAGGATATTGAATAAATTGACCAGATGCTTAAAAGAAACTTATATCATATTGTCTGTGAATTAACACTATTACTGGGGTAATTGGAAAACAATTTTAAAATACATTATAAAATATTGATTCTTGTCTATTTCTTTAGGCCTTTAAAAACCTGTGTCATTTATGGAAGGCATACTGAACCCAGTTCTTACCAGAGCAAATATGTGAAAATGTTGGGTAACTAATAATTATGGATCTACACTTAAATTATGTCAGTCTGGGAAAAGAATTGCACTTTAGACCTTTTATTGGCACATATTGTTCATAGACTTATACTTCATATTACTCCAGATTCAACAGCCTGAAATACATTATCCCAGTTAGTGATCTTTCACAATTGTTGGTGCAAATTTAACCTTTAAAAACTTAGTCAAAACTTAATTGTGGTTATTTGTAATATAGGCATTTATAGAGCCTCTAAAGACAAAAAAAAGACTTACTGCTTTCAGAGTAACTCTGTCTGCTTCATCACTTTTTATTCTGTCATATGCAGTGTGGATCAAATTATTTGAAATTCTGCCTTCACTTCAAATGCTTGTTTAATAATTGAGACTAAAGGGTTCAGGTAGTAGAAGTTCTCTGTCTTTAGGCTATGGGTTAGTAAATGGTCATGGTAATTCTAGTTGAACATGATGTATTACTTCTTCCTATCCTTGTGTCTAAATAGACAAAAATAATCCTGATATATACATCTGTTCTTTGCTTTCTGATGAAAACTTTGCTTGATGCTGTTTCATAGGCTTTAAGGACAGACTTCTGGAATGTTGTAGCTCTAGCACTAGAGATTCTCAGTCCTCCCACTTCTCTCTGTTATTAACCCAAGGTAGTTGTGTTGGTATTACCAAGTAATTAGTGCTCCAGGAGCAGATCAGTAGATGACAGCAGTTGACACTACAAGTGCTGCATCTTGTCCCTGCATTGAGGCACAGAGGTTAGACCAGACTCGTGTTCCCTGGACGGGGCCCTCATGCTGTGCGCACATGCGGAGCTGCAGGGAACATCCCCTGTTGGTTTGGATTCTTGGGGACTCAGCTCCTTTAGGGGTTGGAACACTTGTGGATCAGAACTTCCAGTTCATTTTCCTCAAAAAAGAGATGTAGTTTGCATGCCCCAGTACTGCCTTGTAAACCAAACTAGTTACGTGGGAACAATAAGGAATGGGTCACCCCTAACTGTTAATGTAAATGCAACTGTAATACAAGTTTTGTTACCTGGAGAATCCTTTTCCACAGACTGAAGCGAGTGTTTGCACACACTTTGCAACTGCTTTGTATGCAAAAGTGTAAATGTCACTTGTTTATAGGGTTGGGTTTTTTCTTTTTTGCTGTAGAATTTTTCCCTGAATTGATTTTGAAATCCTAATATGATATAACCAATATAAAATAATAAAATACTCTAAATAATGCAGCAATAAACCTTGAGCTAGTAGGATTTTGAAATAAGTGATAAGAGCCTAGCTTTCCTTGGCCTCACTTAGCACCCAAATCTTGCATTTCCTGTACAATGAGAAAAAGGAAAACTGAATTGCTTTAATTTTTAAGCTTCTGTCTGCTAAAGTGGAGGTGTTTGTACGTGGTAGACTGTTCTTTTGTGTTCAGTTATGGCTTGTGCTGCTCCCTTGAAGTCTTATTGTAAGCCTTGATTTCAGATAGACTCTATGGCAGCCAGTACATTAATATATCCCATACTTGGTGGTCAGGTCATGAACCTGGGCTCATTGGTTTCATTAATCAGAAGTCAGATTTTGCATTCCAACTGTTGACTGACATCCTCTTTCCTGTATAATACAGCTGGTAATATTCTTGCATTCTCCTGTGTTTTTGATGCCTGAATTTTTAGTTTTCTTTCACTGTAACCAGTCCTATCTGAACAGAGAGTACTCTTAGTTGCTAGTACTGGATAGAAGGCTTTTCTTCTTCAGCTACTGACATACTAATAGAATGAATTCTTGAAATATTGTATGATTTTTTTCTTCTTATTGTGGTATTTTAGTGCATCACAATCACTAGGGTCTGCTGATTCACCTACAGTTCATTGCAGAGGCAAATTATTTCATTGGAGAACTGTTCTATGTAAAGGCACTTAGTGTTGTGCTTAGCAATCTGAAAGAGCAGTTGTTTGTGGATAATGGTTTTTCTGATGTGATTGTTGCACAACAATATGTGTGTATGTATTTCTGTTCTTCCACCCCCACTTCTTGCTCCCTTTCTCTGTTTTTCCAAAAATGATTGAGAAAACGGGGCTGGGTTTGGATGAGGCTGAGATTTTGGTTACTAGAAGGTGAGGAAGATTGTGATCAATTTGTTTTATACGTTAAGGGCGTATTTGTCCTTTGAGGAGTTTCTTGATGTGAATCTTGTCTGTGTGTGTGTGTATACACATGTATGTAATCTGTCTGGGTTTTTCCATGTGGAAACACTGCTCTTTGTGGTGCAATTAGGCATTAGTCATCCCTTTATTTAAAACTTACTTTTTTTGTTTTGCATATGTGTTCAAAACTTCCCACATAAAGCACAATACTGTGCCTGTTAGTCCTGCAGCTAGATCTTGCCCTCAAGCTGCTTGTTGAAAAATAGCAGCTAAAGGTCATATGTGTATACACTGTTTTATGAAGACTTGACTAGATTTTCATACGTAAACAATTCTAAATATTGATATGGCTCTGTATAACTGAAGTGTTTCTCTGGAATAGATGAAGAAATTAGGAACAGTTATGGCAAATCAGTTATGTCAGCCACAGCTGATGGGTGCTTCTGAGCGTTGACTTTTGTACTGGAACTTAGTCTTGAGTTTTCCCTACAATATTACCTTTTTTGCCCTTTCCTTTCTAGATGCTTGAGAGAGAACTTGGATAGATAAACTGTATTCGACAATGTCATCTACTCTTTAGCTTCTTCACTAAATGAGGAAAACCCCCAAACCCTAACATTTCTGTTTGACAAAAGTAGCAAATGCAGATTGTAATTTGGTAGAGAGGTTAGCCTATCTCTTGAGTTCATTCCTTATAAATGAAAAGTCAGTGTAACAGGATGTAAAGATTCTTATGGCTATGCCAGTGACCACCAAAATTTCACCACTGAAGGATATCCAAACAGTCTTTTATTCCTGCTCAAAATATTCCTCTGACCTAGAGTAGAAGTAGAGAATGGAATATTCTTGGATTAGTTTATTTAAATAAAAATAAAACTTGAAAACAGATTTCTGAATGCTTGTAGCTCTTTTCCAGAATAACTATTTTCTGTAGAACTCAATATCATTTATCATATAAATTAATCACTGGAATTGTTTTAAATTCCTGGATAAGTAGAATATATGAAGGTTTTCAGCTTGAAAATAAATGAGAAAGCATTGTAGCAAGGAATTGTTTCTTCCTTTTTAGGGTTCTAAACTGCGTGTTGCTTACAGAATTTGAGTGGCTTTAGCCAAAAATTGTTTCAAACCACTTTTTAAAACCACTTAAAGGAATAAAAATGCATTTTGATTAATGAGATACTTGGTGATATTGTTTCTCACAGCTTTTTTCTGCATGTTACTGTTCAGATTGTTACTTTCAATTTTAATTTTAAAAGTTCATTTGGGAGAATTTATGCCTAATTTCACTTTCTATATAGAATTTATATTTGAAATCAGACAAATTATTGTACTTCCAGCTTTTTCTTTCCTCTCCCCCACACTTTCTTTTGTCTGTCACCATCATCATTTTAGGTAATTCAATCGGCTTATCATTCTGAAAAACTTTGGATTGGTTAAAAATTGTATTAAACTTTTACCAGACTTAATCTTTGTAGGAAAAATTGAGCTTCTCTACTTCTGTATTTCCTCTTTATAAACACACAGTTTTAGTCTGAAAAGTGACTTTTCACAGATTAACTTTTTCAGTGAATCCAGATTGTGATTGCTTAAATAAGTTTTGGATTTGTTAATTTAGATTTCCAGCTGTTAGCTTTATTCTCATGAGTACTGCAGAGTCAGTTGGTGGTATAAAGGTATAAAGCAATTTTATCTGCATCTGTGTCAAAGCAGCTGTGCAGGTAGAGGAACTATAGGTGTTATTGTGGGAAATTCTGTGTGTCACACGAAGGCAACCTTCCTTTCTGGAGCAAGAACTAGAGTACTAATTGACTGCTAAATACAAAGCTGAGTTTGTAAATAGATAAGAAAAATGCAGTTGTTAATTAAATTCTGCCTTTCTTGCTATGAAGCCTCGTGACAAATCCCTCTGAGTGTCACTTTGCAGAGTATAGCCAGGCATTGCTTTACTTCATTTATAATATAAAATTATAAAAATCATATCTGAAAATAACTTGTTTTGGTTTTTTTCAGTGAACAAGAGCATGACTCTTCAGATGAAACAAAAGAATGCAGTAGAAATCAAACTAAAAAAGTTGCATCAGTTGAAAAGAGTGAGGAAGACTCATCACTGTCAAATACAGAAAATGTTCCTAGTTTGGAACTCCCTGGCAACAGCTCAAAGAATTCTTCACATGAGAAAAGAGCATACTGTGATTCAGCCAATAACAAACAGTTAGTAGATGAGAAACAAAAATGTCTTCATGATGGAAGCGAGATGAAAGCGTGCCAAAGTTCAGATGATGCTGTCCTGAACGAGCAGACTGAAGTGCGCACCCTGGATGAAACTGCGCTTTCAGCAAAGAACGTCAGGGACTTAAGGCTGACGTTAGGTGAAGATGTCAGTTTTGAGCAGTTCTTGAGAAAGAGGGATGAACCCGAATCTGTTAGTTCAGACATAAGTGAACAAGGCAGTATTCATTTGGAGCCTTTAACTCCATCAGAGGTACTGGAGCATGAGGCTACTGAAATTCTCCAGAAAGGTAATGTTGCACCTTCAAAGAAATCAGGACAGCTCGCTGAAACAACAGATGAGACTTCTAGAGAAAGCAATCCCAGCAGAATGGAAACAACTACAAACAAGATAGATGAAAATGAAGCAAGCTGAATTTGTGTGATTTTTACTGATTGTTATAAACTGTGGTAAGAACACCATGGACCATTCCTGATGAGTGTGCTCATGGATGCTAAATACTAAAAATTTTAAGAGGGAGAAGAGTAAGAGACACCAAAGGGAAGTTTGCATATGGAGGTAGCATGTATGTGTATGTATGACTGAACTCATTAAGCTTCCAAAAGGTAACACATGAAAATGTATCTTCCTGTCTCTTGGATGTGATATATTGTTAGATTGATACTTGAAAAGAGGTATAAATTCTAATTTTTTGATAGTTAACTAGCGCAGGATAAGGTGATTTGTTCGCCCAGAAAGTATTTTTCTAAATTCTTTAGTGTGAGTGTCATTGAACTGGGGATTGAGTAGGAATTCACTTCTGATGCTGATACAGAGCACACTTGTAATGAAGCTTATTGGTCTGCTGATAGTTTAGGTAAATATAAACCTCGGGACTTGGTGTCACATTCCTGTCTGTAAAAGCACGTAAACAGAAGTATATGAATTTGTGCACCTCTGTACAGGTGTAATTCTGCCAGGCTGTAAACTTACCTTAATAAACTTTCAGTGAAAGTGAAATTATTACAATAAAAAGATATATTTGTGGGGTTTTCATTGTGCAGGCTGTGCGGAAATACCGAATATAAGTGTATAAAGTAGGACATAATGCTGAAAGTACTGTAGCTGTTAGGCTTTTACCATTGGTTTAATTATTCTTAGCCGTGGACCCATAGGAATGGTCTGTAAGTCACACCAAAGTCTGGTTTAATGTAAAAATGGTTTTAAGCAAAAATAAGGAAAACTCCAAACTGGAAACACCACCTGGCATGCGTTCTACCATTTTACCGCTGCTATTTGCTAACTTACAAATAGGACACAAGGGCATATAAAGTAGAATTGTACAGTTCCATTTCAGGACTTTTTGTAGACTAAGTTATGTACAGAAAGATGGCTGCTGATTTAGGTTTGGTTTTTTTGGCTTTGGGGATTATTTTTGTCTTCTAGTTAGCTAGATTTAGGAATGCATATGATGAACAGTAGCTTGCTCTTTTGATTTCATTGCTCCATTTGAAACATTCAGAATGTGCTTTTGACTTTAAGTTTTGTTTTTAATGAATGTTACATGTTTTGAACAGCTGTTAAAGCACTGCTGTAAATTATTACTTTTTGAGTAAATATTTGCAACAAAAATTTGTCTTTGTGTATAATTTTATGCTCAGCTTGAAACTTTGGGCATAGCCTTCTTCCATTTTTAAAGATTTAGTGACAGTTCGCAAAAAATAAGTAACTTCAATATTGTGAATTTGAGACCTATGTTTCATTGGGGATTTTTGTTAGTTTTTGGTTGGTTTGTTGGTTTGTTTTTAGAATTAAATAAGCAAGTGCCTATGCATAAACATCTTTTTGTACCTGTGTATTTGTGATACAATGTGCTAACCTTTCCAGACTAGGCAGATATTTTTCTGGCCCATCAGCCTGCAGCTGAAGTTTCCTCTGTCCTCTTAAGTTCACCGAGCTTGGCTGCTAAGTGAATCTAACAGTATTAAAATCTACAGACTGTCTGGCTTACTATTGAAACCTCTAAATAAACCAGATCTCAACAGCCTCAAAAGTTCCTTCCAGCTCTAAAGACATGTATGATTGAATTTTGGACTGCATCTTCATTGTCATCCATGCACACGTAGAAGACTTAAAAAAGAAAAGCGGAACAGTTTACATACTCGCATCTCTTTGAGATCTGCCACTTGAAGAACTTCAAATACCACGACACATGAAAAAGCTGCAAAGAATAAATTGCATTATTCTTTTGTTCTTCAAAGATTTTAGTGAAATCATTAAATAGTGTTTGGTTAACCAGTCTGATGTCTTCATGCTTTTACACATGGAAGATTACTCATTGTGTTGCTTTATTTTATGCAGTTTAAAGCAGTTAATCAGCTACAAAACTGGATGTGTATCTTACCAAGGGAGTTCCTGAATGCATGTGTTGAAACCCAGGGAAATCTGTTGTATTTTTATCTGGTTGATGATCTTCCATGCAAATTGTATATTTTGAGTAATGCTCTGATATGTGATGTTAGAAAACACTAAGTTCAACTGGAACCAAATACTTGTAATTTCCTCATATATATCTTCTATTATGCAAATAAATTTTTAAAACATTTCCCATTTTAATAAGAATTGGGAAGGATTTGGCCACATAGTGTTGAGAAAAGGTGGAAAATAGAACTGAAAGTTAAAAATTTGCATATTTGGCAGAATTATATCCATATCATCTCAGCTGCTTACTATGCAAAGCAACATTTCTTTCAAACCACATTGACAATGCTTATGCAAAAGGTAATGTTAGGTACAAACCACTCAAATATCTTCTGGTCCTTTGAAAAGAAGAGGTAAAAGAACTCAATTGTTCTAGCAAGAGCATCAGATATACCTTCCTTGCCTATGAAGAGCTATCGTGAGAACATTGGCGTGGTATTTTTGTGTAGGAGAAAAACTAAAACTCATTATTGTTTTTCCTATATGAAGTAATTGATTTGCTCATAAACACTGTAGGGAACTGCACAAGTACATAGATTAGCTTCTATCATTGATACTTTTGGTGGAAGCTGCTCTGGAGGATCAAGTTTCATTAATGCATTTTCAGTCAGTTGTACATAAGTGCACATGAATCAGTTTGTTGTTTCTGAGTCATTTAAAAGTTGTTTTTTTCATCCAGCCATCAGGAATTCTTACAACTGTGTTGCCTCTCTTTTTGTCCTGGAGAAGACATTTCACCTCCAGTTTTCATTGCCTTACCAAAAAACAGTCACTTAATTCTTGGTGTCCGTAGTAGAATCACCCTTTCCCCTCATCTCAAGAGCTTTATCATATTTGCTTGGAAAATCAGTGCAGCTTGTTTCTGTAGTGCTTATTTTTAAGAAAGTCATGTGCCACATGTATGTTGTCAACACAATTGACATTTAATAGAAAACTGCAGTCATCATGATGATCAGTGAACTTGGATCTTCCTCAAGTGCAACCAGTGTCTGTTTGCCTTGTGCAGCTTTGGGAGAGGAGCTCTCGTTGACCTGTGGTTCAGATTTTCCTAAGTGGAATGGCTGAGTAAACACAGCAAAAAAAAAATCCAATTGTAGCACATACTGAATTCTAATTATTGAGTGATGTATTTAAAACAAGGAAGTTTTTATAACTTTTCTTCTGGAGCAAAGAGAGGAGAACCTTGGGCAATGGATGTTAAATCTCATTTCTGTCGTGCCACTTCTAGAAGGAATCAGAAACTAAAGATCAGGATAAAGAATCTTGTGTAATGCTTCTATTCTGCAATGCCTTAAATAAAACATCTTAAAGCTTTTCTGCAAGCATTAAGCATTGTTATTTATATGCTGGCATGCAGAAAGCAATCTTTTTTTTTAATATTCCACTACACAAATATTCCACTAAAGACTGTGACCATAGGCTGTCACAGCAGAATTTTGTTACAGACCACTTGGAATTTTTTGCATAGCGCAAATTTATACCTAATAGTTCTCTTTCTGTTTTCGTTAGTGTTGATTTTTGTAGCTTGTGAACTTAGTTGGTTGAGTTGCATCTGGCATATTTTGATATATGTTTCATATGCCCTTAGTATAAAAAAAAAAAAAGGTAGGTGTGTTTTATGATCACATTGAATGATTTTTACTTTTAATAAAATGTTTATTCCAGTTTTAATGTAGTTCAAAAGGAGAGTTCTCAGTCCCTCAATGAAGGCCTTTGAACATTGTTTTTATGCATGGTTTTGACTCTAATCTTCCCCATTAATTCTGTGATAAAAGGGAAAGTATGTAGACTGGTGTTTCATATTAGTTTACAGACATTACGCAGAGAGTTCTTTGAGTTTTGGATCGCTGTTGTAGCTCGAAGACAGCTAATTAAAATCTTGTATTCAGTCATTTCATTGACCCAAATTAACCTTGTAAAGTTGATGTTTCCTTTTTGACCAGATTAAAGAAAACAGAAAGTAAAAAACGTTTATCTGTGAAATACTTTGAGGGAGGTGAATGTAGTTGTGCCTTCAAGGTGCTATAAAGCTAATGTGTTCATTGACATAAAAATGTGCTAGGTTTCTTGAGGAGCTTTTTCCTGTTGAAACCTTTATATCAGAGAGGCTGAGTTTTTTCTGACAACCAGAAAGATAACTGTGACATTTTATCTGTATCTGCATTTATGTTTGGGCAAATTTATCTTCATATTAAGAAAACTGACTGCTCAAATTACATGTATGGGCTGTAATCAGGCCAGAATAAGATCAAGTCCATGATAAAAAACAGTAGCTTTTTAGCAAGCAATATCCCATTTTTAAGCAGCATTCCTAAGTTCCTTATGTTATGAATTTAATGTAAATAAACTGCATTTCATACTTTAGTTCACAGAAGTCTCAGTGTTATGCATTTAAGTCAAAAGAGCTATTTTCTCCAAAAATTTTTTGAAGGTAGTAGTTTCTTTATGAAGGAAGTTGTCTCATACTGACAGTGTGGTAGCCTTGACAATCTAACCTTCCTATGTTTTGCTCATAAACAGTGTAATTAGGAATAAAATCTTTTAACTAAAGGAAAATCACTTGTGGGTCTGTTCCTTACAGCCTCTTGTGTTTTTCATATGGATCTGTCATGATATTCTAGCAACAAATTGAAACCCTTGTTTTCTGCTGTTTTAATGCTGTAGAATTGGAACGTGAATGCTTAACAGTTTTTAAATTGCATGTATTTAAATTACCTGTGTGTTTACTGCCTGAAACGAGGATTGAATTTTGTGTACCAGTTTCTTGGGTTTTCAGATGAGATTTGTCTTTTCCACCTAATCTTCTTGGAAAGACTTACTACTTCTTGGGGCAAGCAAGTTGATGGCACATAATAAAATTTCCCAGGTTATTAAATAAAATCCAGTGTATTTGTTAGCAATCATTTAAGTGGGACAGACTAGAGGCGCTCAAAATGAATCCCAGTACTGTGAGTAATTAGGAAGAATTCAGCCTTAAAGGAAAAATTTAGAAATATTGAACTTGATAGATAAATGGTGGCAGGAAGGTGGCAGTGTAGGAAGTCATGTGACGCCTTAGCTACACTGGACTGTTCCTGCATTCCCATTACTTTTCTTTGTGTACACACACATACAGAGTTATGTGCAACTATAACAAAAACAACTTGGTTTTATTTTCCCTGATGTACCTGAACAGAGTAATAAAACATAAAGAGGATCTTGTTTTTTATCGTGTTAAAAATGAGGAGAGTTTAGCAGCAATCCTTAGGCTGTTTTGAGCATAAAGTTGTCTAAACAGATTGTTCTAAAATTGCCATTATACTTGAATTAGAGCATCTTGCTAATCCAAACATGCTTCTGACTAAGTGAGCTACTCAGCTGTCTTGGAAGCTTTTAACATATTATTGCCTCTTAATTGCCATTCGTATTTTGGCAGTAATAAAAAGATATCTGTTGTCCTCTCACATAATTCATGGTTTATATTAATGTATTCTTTATTTAATTTGTTTACACAGTCCTTAAAAATGTGTTGGTTCTTTACATCAAAAAAAAAGTATTGTTCAAGAGAGCTTACAATCTACTTGCACTGTAATGGGAATTTTTTGGTCACATCTTTTTTATATGTATGTTACCCTGCAAAACATAGAGGGAACAAGGAGAGGGAACTATGAAAAAATTGTTTAGAAGGTCAGTCTTTTGCTTATCCTTAATTAGAGTGGGTAAAATACATCCACTCCGAACTGACTCTCTGCAATAATAGTCATGTTCTCTTCCTTATAGGTGGTGCTAAAGGAGATAGGAATTCTGAACAGAATCTCCAGAGAAAGTACAAAGCAGCAAACAAAGAGTGTCATTGGATTATCAAGATGCCTGATTGCATTAAAGGATCAATAAGAAGCAGCAGTAAATGGGAGCTTTACTGTGAGTGGAATATAGAACACATATAAGGAAAGACGCTTCTGCTTTTAGTCTTTTATTTAATGAGAGTTTGGTTAATGAGAGTAGACATCTCTATCAAGAAACATGAAATTCTGTGCTGCATCGGACAAAACTGTTACCAGTTACTTCACAGCACAAATATTTGACCTTACTGTTAACTGATATTCTGGAGTTTAATGTGCACCAATTGTTTAAAGATCAATAATGGACAAAGTTCACTTGGTCCAAACATAGTTCCTGTCCACCAAGTGAAAAATATATCATTGCAATATCTGGCTCAGGGGAGGTGAAAAGCACTTTCTGCACCTCACTTGTATTATCCACTGGGCTCTCTTATGTTTCATTTACCCTGCTGAACATGCAAAGCAGGAAATGTTTATGCTTGCTGCAAATCCAGAGAAAACTCAACAAATACTTGGATATAAAAGTAAAAAAATTGACTTCCCAACTGTGCCAGCAGGCAGAATGCTGTGATTGTAGAGGTCATGTCACAGAACCATTGATCAGGCTCTTCCATATAGTGTCCAGTGGAGCTCTAGAGGAAGTTACTGAAGCTGAAAACAGCTAAAAAAAAGCAGATTCATCTGTTTAGGTTTCACAAGAGTGCCCTTTAAAATTCCAGTGGGTTCTGCATCAGATGCTTATGTTTTCATTATTCCCATCATCAGCAAGTTCTGTGTTGCAAATAGTGCATGACTAGAAAAGTCAAAAGGTAAAAGTTGATAAAAAAAAGTCCACAGAAGAATTCTTTTGTTCCTCATATAGTTGTGTGAATAAACTGGGTTGACTGGGAACGTGCATGTGGTAAGGTTCTCCATGCAGGTGCTGAGGTGGAGCAAAGGCATGAGCAACCCTTCTGCCGCCTGGGAAAGGCTCTGCCTGCAGCTGCTGTGGAGGTGAAGCAGACAAGCCTCTCCCTCTCTGTGTGGAGAGGGATAGCTGCAGTAGGTGCCTATGCAACCACAGCTCATTGGTATTTTCACCCTTTTATGGACTGTTGCAGTATGTGGTGGGAAAATGAATTACAGCGTTAAACAGTGACAGTTGTGAAATGGAGACATGCTTAACTAGATGTGATACGAAATACCAGAACTGGAGTCCCTGCAGGCAATCCACACAATGACTTCTCCTATTACTATGGAAGCAAGAGGGTTGTTTAGGGTGGGGTGTGTTTTTTTGTTTTTTGGGGTTTTTTTGTTGGTGTTGTTTTGCTTTTTTTTTTTTTTTTAACAATACAATATAACTTTCAAATTATGAGTGAAAATTTGGGTGAAACTCTGAGCTTCAATAAACTCAGTAATAATGAGCTAAGACAGCTTGGTTTGCCGGTAGCTGTAGTGGTGATGGAATCTGTAACCATTACAAGAGGATATTAGTGAAACTGAAAATAGGAGCAATTGGACCATCTTCAGATGTTAAAAAGCTCTTTGCAAAAGGGCAAAGAAAACAACTGTGAGATATTTTGGTCTTCCTAAAATGGAATTTGGGAGTCTTCTTGTCAATGGAACATGATAGGTTTATTAAATATGCTATAGAATGTATGAGAAATTTGGTTTTATCTGCTACAATTTTTCTCCTTAATTTCAGCTGTATGTATGCTACTGCAGCTTCAAAACATCTGGGCATAGTGATTTTTTTCTTTTCTGCACCTGCAAGTGTAAATACACACATAAACAAAAAAGAAATTAAATCTTTCACAAAGCCAAAGAGAAAGAAAAAACCCAACCAGGCATGAAGCTCAGGGGAGCAGTATGACAAGTGCTGAGCTGTAAACAAGCTTGAGAGGGATTTAATTCTTATGACAAGCGCCAGTGGTAGCATCTCACATGGACTCAGCATATGCACACATTTCAGAGGAGGAATCACAGAGGACTAAATGCAAAATATTAAAAAGCTCAGAACACATCAGCCCATGCTGTTCTAAAAATAGTCTCAAAAATCAGGATGAGCAAGGGTTGTAATTATCTTGATTTTTCGGATTTTTGCCACTTGTAGGAGGGTTTGTGGTGTATGTTCACGCTATAATTAGACTTTATAACATACAAACTACAAACTGTTTAGAGTAGGGATTGGTTCATATACTTGTAGAGCAAGTACAGCAAGACCTCATTGGGTGATATTTTCAGGGTGATAGTACAATACAGCCACTGAGTAATAGCTGCTGCTCTAAGTTTTAAAGGAGCTTATTTTAGGTCATAAGATTGTTGTTGTTGTTTGTTAAGGAAAGAGAAATAAGATGTAATTTGGTATCCAAATTAAATTTTAAAAACCTCTAATGCACGCTTCTTCCATAATTACAGTCAGGTCCTTTCTCTTTCAAATATGCTTGTAACTGCCTCATTTCTCTAGCAACATTCTGAAGAGTACACACTGCAAACCATGCCCAGCAGTCTGTACTTCAGCAGATTCCCCATGGCAGTTGATGAGTTGGTGCTGCAAGATGTAGCCTGTTTTCACTTAACCTTCACACAGCTTTGGGATGAGTGGCACATGCTCCCTGTGCTCTAGCCGCTGGATAGGTTTGGCTCATTTAAGAATTTAGACTAGTGCTCTATTCACCTTAGATCTTCAGTCCAATATTGTCTTTTCTGCTTTCCTCAGTCTGCAAAAAAATTAATTTAAAGGTTACATTTACTAGCAAAGGGTTAATAATCCCTGGTGATCTGCAGGCTTAGCCAAATACTCTTGTGTTGTATTGTAGTTGGATATAGAAACTGGGTTTAACCATAGTTTAGATTTCATTGTAGAAGGTGGACTCTAGGAAGAGAGTCTCTCTTGGACCCCATTTTTCTTGCTCACTTAGATGGCTGACAATTGGAAAAACACATTATTTTACAGAAATTCTATTGTGTTTTAAATATGCCGAATTTTAACTACCAGTTTACAACACTGATAATTCTGGATTCAAATGTGAGATTTTATGTGTGTGTGCAAATTACCTTTCATTGCTATGATGTTTCTTAACCTGTTTCTGGATATGTGTTTTCAACATCCTTTTTATTGCAAGTGGTTGAAAATGGCCTTGCATTTGCAATAGTTGTGAATAACCTTCAAAATAACAATTAACAGGCTTGACTTCACCAGAGGAGTAGTTTTTCACCTTTGGCACAGAAAGCTAAAGCTACTCTTTCCTTCTCTCACAAACACATTAACATCAACAGTTTTAAATATTTTTTATTATTTTTACTTCTATAATTTTTCTTTTAAGGACAAGTAAGTATAAGAGAGGCTCATTTTGTTCTGCAGTGAGCATTCAAATGGATTGCAAAACTGTTAATAAGCTTTATGTCTTCTTGGAACCTGTAATTATTTACTTTACTATTTGAAAATCACCTGGATACATCAATGAATAGAAGAACACAATATCAGAATCCTTTTTTACTAAGTGACTAGAAAGAAAAATCTTTGTTACCAGAGCAGATGGAAACTCTCAATCTGAACTGTCCATTATTTACAGAAGTTTTGAGAATCATGTATCGTTTCAAATACTGAAGTTAATCAAGCGTTAAAATGCAAGCATCTCTGAATCTTGAAAGCCAAATCCTGCTGTAGTTTGGATCCTGTAGTATTTATTTTCTGTTTGAATGTTAAGTATAGTGCTTCATATTGCAGAAAGCCACATAATTCTTTACACAAAATTCTGGAACTTTGGCGAGCACTTGTGTGAAGGTAAGAAAAGATGTTTCATGGCAGTGAGTATAAACATAAGGAAATATGTCTGAAAACAAGACAAAAATCTCTTCTTAAGAAGGGTCTCTATTTGGTTGTGGGTTTTTTTTTTTTGTAACTAACAGAAATGAAGTTCATTGAACATTATTGTATGCTCTATTATTGAACTTAGTTCACACTTCTAGTGGGGTAAAGCAAGTGAATAGCAAGCTACCAGTAGCTTACCACTTAAATCTTGCTGCATTTAAGAGTGAGACAGTACTTTTAGTCCCCTCCTTGCATATATTGGTCTGAGCATTCAGGAGGTTGAAAATGCTACATTTACTAGATTTCTCTTGGTAAAAGACAGGCATTCATTCTGGATGATGAAGACGAGTTTTACCAGAATTCAAAATTATCCTAAACCACTGACTGAGTTTAAACCTTGCTCCATTAATTTCAACCCTCTGTGGATGCACAGTCCAAACATCAGTAACCTGCAAGATTTGTTAAAGGCTTTACTCTTCTAATTCCCACTGGGGTATTTTAATGCTGACAGCTGTTAAAATTCTCAAACTGGAGCTCCACATCAGTATTCTCTTCCTCACAGACACCTGTAATGGGATTCATCTGTTTTCTTTGTTATTCCCTTTGCTCATTTAAATGTAATGTGCATTTCTCATCACACCACTGGATTAGTTCTATATAAATTACTAAAATACACAGATACATGAACACACATATGTTTGTCCCAGAAGAACAGAGCATGGTATTTTGAATTTGATTAAAAAGATGGACAAAGAAAAATACAGCACTATAATCTTTGTACATTTCTTTAAAACAAAAGACATTTTTTATTATGTGACCAGTAAGGTGTGGCCTCTTGTAGCTCCTCCTGAGATTTTCATCTTCCCTATCCCCTTATCACTGAGCTATGTTCTAGGAGTGGAGAAATTAATTCCATTTCTGCTTCTGGTGCTTTACTACCAGTCACAGGCTCCTCCCCTGACCCTCCAGTTCCTCTCTTGTGTTTTATATTAGTTGGAATTGCAGCTTTGGTAATTGTATTTGCCTGGACAGTTTAGCCAGATATTAGGCTAGTATTGTATTGCTTTAGGGATTACTAATTCCAGGGCCTTTGTTCTTCAAATTGTGTGTAAGTAGATGTGCTAACAGGTGTTTTCACCTGATGTCTGATTGCGATTCCTATTGAACCAGTCTTGCCTGTCTTGGTTCATCCATGGTGCAGGCAGCTCAGGATGCCAGCCTGGTATTTGCACATGAATGAACTCAGAATAGTTCAGGTGCAATGGCTGGTAAAGCCGTGGGAGGGGAGGCTGAACAGTCCAAGACAGTTGTGAAGCCATGCAGCATTGTCACTGCCACAGGCCAGCCTGGGTGGGGCTTTGGGCAGCCTGGGCTAATGGAAGGAGTTCCTGCCCATGCAGGGGCTTGGAGCTGGATGATCCATCAGGTTCCTTCCTACCCAAACCATTCTATGATTCTATGATAATATTTGATTTTACAGCCTGTATGTGAGGTAGGCTGCTTTCTCATCAGTCAAGGCTCACTGTTTGTGATAAAGTGGTACTTAATCACTTAGATGTTGACAAAGACAGGGATAGACTTTGGTAGTTTAGTAATTGATCTGTGGTCTTGTGAGAAAAAAAAAGTAAGGCAAGGAAAAGATGTAAAATACTTCACGTGAACAAAATCACTTCTCTCTGCCCTGGCTTTTTAATTTAGCTACTTAGGGAACTGGTAATTAACACTGCTATTTTAACTGTGCAACTTTGGCCTTTTAATCCCAACCCCCTTATAGTAATTTTTCATTTCACAACTGCTTGCAGAAGCCCAATGCAGTATACATGGTATAAGTATGGTATACTTTTTTCTTACCTAGTTAACAAAGAATCCTTTAAAAAGTTGACAGTGGGAGATTGCAGAAAGGAAGGATTTTAATGGATCCAAGTCTGAAATATGGAGAATAAGCAACTTTCTAAAATTGGCCCTCAATGAAAATCAGATTAAGCAGAGAATATATAGTACCTTTTGTAGAAACAAAGTATTTCCTAATTTCCATTCCAGTGTTTTCATTTACATGGGTGTTCCTGAGAAAGTCACCAAGGTGTAATACTCAAAAGACAGGGAGAAGCATCCATCATATAGAACAGAATATTTACTTTGGACCAGTACAGACAACTTCAGAGTTATAAAAAAATAATCCCTGCAACATACTTTGCATGAATAACAAAGGTAGGTTTTGAATCTTGTTTGAATCTATTTTCAGTGGTGTAAAAGTCATATTTGCATATTTGAATAGCCAGATTTTGACAACTCATCTAAAGCCTTTTCCTGACATAACTTAAAAGCAGAGAGTGCACAGTTTCTAATAATAAAAATCTTTGCTCTTTTTTAACATGGGCATATACTAGTATAAAGATGCTACTTGTGCATCAAGCATAAAGAATAATGTTGTCTTGTTCCAATGTGTCAAAATATTCTTTAATGAGGAAAGGTATATAAAATGTACAAAGCAGGATAAACCAGCTACTAATACCTTCATTACTGTCTGTCAACAAATGACAGTCCTATCAGTAAATGAATGAGCTAGCAGGGATAAATGGACAGGTTATAGAAATTGCTTTCACAGTGATCTCTAAACACAGAGGATGCAGTTTTAAGCTTTCAAATTTCAATGCAGTCATTTTGGCAATAGGAGCATTCAAATGTGTCAGGTGTCAAAAAATGTTTTATTCTTTATATTCCATAATAAAGCTTTGTAGTATTTGTTAAATTTTAAATACTCCTTGTGAACTATCAGTAAGTTTTACCCTTTAAAACTGTGTGGCCGCTAGCATTATTATGGACTGTAGAATTCAACCTACTAATTATGCTTCTAACAAGTATAGTTGATGGGGTTTTGGCCTTCCAGAATTACTGGACCTCTTTGTCTTGCCTGAGGCATATCAGAGCTTAAAACCATTAATAAAGTGCTGATATGACCTTTGGTTCCAGGAGATAGTGCTGGAGCATAATATTTTTGAGGCTCATTCCAATAATAAAGTTACAGTTTTAATGATGGCTCTGCAAACATATGGCAAACAGAAAACACTTCTCATAGATTAAACAACACAGCTTCCATTAAACCTCTGGAATGACTAAACCCAGTAAATTGTTAAACACCAAAGTGTGTGTTTGTTTGTTGTGTTTGTTTAGTTATTTAACACCTGCCTCCTTCCTGCTTTAAGGTATAATCAGCATTAGAAATACTATTGCTAATCAGATTGTCAAATCTTAAAGCACATATACAGTTCCTGCTACTTCAAAACTGTACTGCTGCTGCTTCTTTAAAGCTGCACCTGATGTTTACCTGAGAAGCAGTGAAAGGAGACTGTATTTCTCATAAATTAATTTATGAATATTTATATGCCAGATGGTTTTTCAAGTGCTGGCCAAAACTAATGGTGTTTAAACCACAGCAATTGAGAAAGATTGAAGAAACTCGAGAAAATATCCCTGATGAGGTAGTAAATTTATGACTTCTAACAGCCAAATTATTTTTGCCTTTAGAAGTACATTCTTGAACTTCAAATTCTTGCTTGTGCATTTGATGCTGTAGTTAGCCTGTGCTTTTAAGAGCATTCTTGCTGCTTTATATAGCACAAGATTAGCAAAGGCTGAAGGTATGATGACACCATTAATATGAATATCTGTCCGCAGTGTGCCTCAGAAGTCAGACCCTGACACACTTTGTGCACACTTTGAAAGACAGTGTCTTTGAGATGTGGGCAAAGAGGGAGCAGGGGAAAAGTGATGGTTTACTGTAAAAGGTGCATTCCATCCTCCCTTGAGTTGTGTCTGTTTTATGCAGTTTAAATTAGCTACATTTCACTACATTTATTTTGATGTATTTGCCCAAGCACTTTGTCAGTTCCTAAGTTGCATTTGCTAACAGGCTGAATTTTGGTGCCATCATCTGTTGGCCATGTACAATTGCAGCATGGGCAGATGGGGACCCTGAAACACTTCTTGAGTTGCTTGTTTCACATCCAGCTTCATTTCTTTTGCTCACACCTTCTGTATTGTGCTTTGAAAAAACAAACACAGAAGCCTATACAGTGGGGCAGCCATTGTCTGTTGAGCTGGATGTCATATGTGAATATTGGTACAGACAAAACAGGCTTTTTACAGGGAAATAAACCAGACAGTGTGAACTCTAGAACTGCATCTGTAAAGCTGATTTTACATAGCCACTTTATGTCAAAAACTATAGGTGGTCCTGATATTTGGCAGCAACAGTATGTATTGTAGTTATTTTTCTGTTTGGAAACTTCTGCTTTGTTTCAGTAAAGAGTTGGATTTGCATGAGCAAAACTATTTGAAAGTAGTTAATAGTGGCTTAATTCTGCTCTAGAAACTAGAGCTAAAGCTCCTGGTTTTGGGGAGTAAAGTAGCTTGCCAGTAATGTGTGTTCTCCTCAAGACTAACTTCTGCAGAAAGATAATTGGTTTCTTTGCTTTACTGAAATGGTGTTTTACATCCAGCAGATTGTCCAGAGACAGGGTTTAACATGATTCTTACTTGCTGGTAGTAGATATGTACACACTGTAATTGGTCTTTTCTAGCTGTGAGGTGGTGTAGTAGTAAGAATCCTGTCCACATTTGAGGCTTGTTATCACTAGGTGAAAAACTTCTCTCCATTTGTAGCTTCAGCCTCCATTTATGAATTTATATCCAAGTCCAAGAAAAGAAGTAAGTTTGAAGATGCTGGAGAGATGTCTGGTGTAAGAGTCACAGTTGTCACAATGAAAAATGAGCCTTGGCTACACCTCAGGGCTACGTGCCTGGTGTTTGTGGATGCAAGTCATTGTCCAAAGACGTCTGTATCTGAGTTGATCTTTTTCCATTAACAGGCAGTGCAGAGAGCTGCTGACATGATCTCACCCTGAGGTAGATGTTCCTAACTGGCAGGCACACCTGCCTTCTATCCATTGTCAGTAACAAGATTTTGGGAGATGCTGTGGTCTGAACTTTGCTGAGATGGATCCCATACAATACAGCCATACTGTCACAACATTTCTGTCACAGAGAAACAAGCTCCATCGTGAATGTTTACAAAACACTGTCAACTGAAAATGAATTACTTGGAAAATCCCTGAGAATCATACTGGAAACTGGTCCAGTTCTGAGCAGAGGTTCAGACCAGACAACTGCCAGAGTCCAGTCCACCCTTGGCTTGTGTTTCTGGGTTTAAAGCAGGTACCCTTTCTCAAGGGTGAAAATCAAGGGGAAAGCTTTCACTTGTAATATGTGTGGGATTGCTGTTTGATCCTTAGCAAGCAAACAGATATATAACATTTATAACTCAGTGACAGATCTGTACTGCACAGTAAGCTGCCCAGGTGGACTCAAAACTTGTCACTGATTTTTGCACTCTCTTAATCTTCCTGTTTATTCTGTGCTTCATTAAAGTCAATCTCTGCTGGACAGACTGTCACTCAGGCTAGGCCAGTCCTGCTGTCTGCACTCTCTGGGGATCACCCTTCATCCTGATAAATGGTCTATTAGGAGAGCACGTGTCAGAAAGAAACCCTTCGTGAAGCTAAATAGATTAGAGCCTCTTCCCTCAGAACGGTCTCAGTGGAATGGGGTAGGTGTGATCATTAAAGCGGATTTAGAATGAGAAGACACTGTTCCTCAGGATAGAAATTACTCTGAGTTTACAAAGGTATGGATTAATTCTAGTAAATATATAGAGTGAAAACCCTCAGTGTTAGAAAATGCAGTGTGATGGTCTGGAAGTTGCTGGACTTTCTCATGGTGCCCCCTGAGAAATGAATAGATCCAGCCTTTCTCTGTGCTTTTGTAATACCTTTCTACACCTACTGCAATTACCAGCACGAAGGAGCTGCACAAGTGTTAATATTCTTGCAGTGCAGTTTAGCAGCTGCAGGTACATTAGGACTGGTATAATAACCAGCAAAGGGTGGGGATTTCTGGTTCTTACAGACATCCTATCCCCCAGCTGTGGCATTGGGAGTCATTGCTGCTCTGTCCTTGACCCTCTAAACACATCATAGTAACAGCAAGGCCAAAAAATCCCTTGCAAAAGCAAAACCTGCCTTTGAAATCATGCTTACAGGTGTGACTTAGCACGTGGCATACACCCAAATGCTTCTGGCCCATCTTTGGTGCTGCCTTTACCTGGTGCAGGTTTCCTCAGGCGGTACATGGGGAGGGGAGAAAGGGGCTCAGGTTGCTCCTGTTTGTTTCTCTGTGGAGTTTGGGTAGTGGTAGGGATGGGAAGATGAGCTCAGTTGTTACTCTGATGTTAGCAGATGTTTAGCAGAGGTTGCCTCGGATTTGCAGACCCTCAGAAGCAGCTTTGAGCTCACAAAGCTGCTTTTTTAAAAATTACTTTTTAAATAATTATTTTCTCCTTCACTTTCATCTTCCCTTTCTCTGCATCACTGGGTGAGGGTGAAGGGAAAATGGATTCAGAGCTTTTCCACACAGGTCTCTGTGTCCTGAGCAGCCATTTCCATTGGCAGCACAAGTCTCCACATCTCTGGTCTTGAGCTTATTCTCAGCTCTATGTATGTTTGGTGTTGCAGGGATGCCTGTGGGAAAGGAAAAGCTTGTGCAAAGAGTAGGCAGGCGAGATCTTGGTGCTTCTTTTTTGTTGCTTGAAGGAACATGCAGAAGCTCTGATTTTCACCCTTGTTGGAGCCAGTCCAACAGAAACATCTCGGTTCTCTTGGCACCAAAGAGAGTGGCAGGTCCTCATTGGTGGCATTTGCACCAAAAATGGGGAGGGAATGCTGCCAGAAGACTCTCTTGTGAGAAGAGTGGCTATCACCTAGGGAGAGGATAGAAAAAGATTGTGCTGAGGAAGTTATCTTTAAATGAATTAAAGGAAGATAAGTTCAGATTTTCCAGCAGAGCATCTTCCAGAAAAATAAATCAAATAAAATAACAAAAAAGATATAAACAGCAAATTCAACATTAATTTCAGTGAAGGATTAAGCAAATATGTAGACTTTTTAATAATAGCAATAAAAACCAACAAGTATCATAACAATACGCATGTTGTAAACTCATGTAATCGCATGCAATTATTGTTCCTAAACTGCATCTTGCTTTTTGCAACAGTAATATATTCTCTGTCTGCCTGGGAAGATTTGGTAGACAATGACTGCAATGATGGTACAAAAGTTGAAAGAGGTAATGTGGGGGAGTTCTGGAAGATTCTTTTCAGCTCTCTCTTTTGTTGTCATTTATTTAAATGCAAATCTTTCAGGGGAAAAAAAAAAGTCCAAAATCTGATAAATATTCAATAGCCTTGGTGTATTCATGAATGTGAGGCTGAGGTTATGGAAATGGTGAGTCATACAGAAACTTGTCCAGGGAAACAAGGCACTTCTGTTAAAGGAAGAGCAGGGTACAGCAAACTCTTAAATTAAGCCAAGACCTACAGTGTATTTTAGCATCTTCTAACAGTGAATTTTAAAGATATACTATATAGGAAAACAGTCACTTGGGTCATCTTCAGGCAGACCTAGGCAGCACTGCATTCAGACACCTGCAATCAGTGCAGCGTCTGCTCCCAGGTCTGAGAAGGACAAGTGCCTGTGACAGCCTGTGATGGTACTGTGAGAAAAGCAGGGGGTTGCAAGCCTGAGACCTACCGGAGTCAGAATTGAGGGTGGTGTCCAGGAATGTGGTTCTGCTGTGCTGTTTCAGGCTCTGGTTTGTGCCAGTGGAAGAGCTCTCCCCAGGTCAGGATCCTGCCCCAGGGCTGGACACAGTCTGATGCAAACAGGTGTCAAAGCTCATTTGCCCTTTCTGTTCCTTGGTAAATCAGTGTTTGTACACTGTGACTTTCACTCCCTGGGCAACATGCACCAAAAGTTCTTTTCCTCTGTCACTCCTGAAGAGGGATATGAGAGACATTTCCTCCACCTGAAAAACATTATGGAATGCTATAAATATGTTAATTCTCTAATTTATTAAGATTAAAACTTACTTGACCTATTTAAAAAATGTTGCTGTTTCCAGGATATCAACAATTATAAAGGTACCTGAAAGAGACCTACAGAAGAGCTCCAGTGTATGTCATGAATGTCATGTTATTTCGTGGCTTTACATTTAAGCATCCTAATTACTGCATCTCCTTACTTACTTAGATTACCAACTAGAATAGGTTCAAAACTTTGTGTAAATGAAATCTGCAGAGCATGAAAAGAATTCACAGAGAACATCTTTTGCTTGTAGGTAGAGATGACACAAAAATGTGTGGTTTGGTGTTTATTGTGTACTGGTATTGTTATTCTTGTCTATTTGTAATATTTCTGCCATAGTTCATTTTGGGTTCATTACAGAGCTTTGCTGTACAGTATGACATGACTAAGATTATGTTTAGCATGATTATTACATCATTTGCTTGTAAGCTCTGCCTGTTTTATTGCTGAATTATACGTTTTTAGCAATATTATTTAGAAAATAAATGTCAACAAATGTCTAGGATTTTTTTCAGGTTTTACTCAGATCAGTTTAAACTGTTCAAATATTAGATAAAATAAAATACAACTTAGTAGAGCCTATAAATATAATCTTAACATTCATTTATCACTGACTAGGACTGGCCAGAAAATTACTCTTTAGGGAGGGTTTCCATTTTCCATGCATTTTGGGAGGAAAATCATCTCTTTTGTTTTTTTCATGGCTTCTGGAGGAAAAAGGGGGACTAATTTTCTGTCTGATGCAGTTGAGGGCATGAAAGGTAGATCTTCTACATCCAAAACTACTGGCTATTTAGTATTGTCTATTATTTAAGATATATCTCACTTTATCATCTACATCTCCACATCCCACCTTGAAGGCACATTTTGATTACTATTGGTTGGTTGCTTTCTTGCTTTCAGTTGAGGACAAGATGCTACAGGGACTCAGGCATCAGTCCTCAAGCTCAAGGTGTCCAGAGAAGGATTTGTGCCAGGGAAATTCCCTTCTACACCTTAGGTCTGGCCTGGCTGGACACCTTTCCCACCCCAGGCTGTGTGCAGAGTACAGGATGCTTTGCCATGATTTGCTAAGCCAAATTGGGAGCCAGGCAAGGTGGGTGTTTGCTGCCTGGAAGGCAAAGAGAGTAAGTTTTTCAAATACTGAGTAGCAAAATATTGAAATTTAGAGGAAGAAAGCCCCCCCAGTAGAAATAAAATAAAAATGTATAGTCCTTCAGGAAATTAGCACATTGCATAACAAGGAGTAAGAATGAATTGTTCCTTTCAAGTCAGGTTTACAAAGAGGAAAATATTTAGAAAGTGAATCTTGCTATCTAGGTAAAAGTGATTTTGTTTTATGCAGCTGCCAGTGAAGATTCCTGGTGCAGTAGTGCTTGTAAGTTGTAATCAATAAACATTAACTATTTAGAAGACGCATAAAGATAAAAATGAATGAGTATTAAACCAGAATGAATGCACTGTATAAGCACTGAGAAATGTGTATGTGTTCCTAGCAAATTGATAGTGACATCCATTTGGAATCTCAGTTTACATGCATTAAAAAAAGTGTAAGTGAATGCTTCATTATCTAATTGTAAATAAATTTTAGCTAAAATGCATGAACTAACTGTTAAGGATCAAGTAACTTAAATTAGAACATTGTTGTGGTTTGAAAGCAAATTAGTGAGACGCTCAAAGTCAGAACTACAATTTAATAGGAAAATTAAAATACATGCAATGGTACAAAAACGCTGACAGAGTCAGGATACAACCTGACACCCTGTTGGTCAGGGTGTTGGTGGCAGTCCAGCGATAGATGTGGCTCTGTTGAAGCAGTTTTCTGAAGGTCCGGTGAAGAAGCTGCCCTGTGCTGCTCAGGATCTAAATTATATTCAGAATGGGGATGTTTGGCTCCCCCCCTGGGCGGGGCATCTCACAATGGGAATGGTGCAATCCATCAGTGGAGCTTAATGGCCCATTAACAGAGAGAACTTCGTGAGACCCTCCCTGCTCATGGCCCATCAACAGGGAAGATTCCAGGCACTTCACTTGGCCCTGCTCCACCAGCTGGCCCATTGGAAGTCCCGCCCTGGGGCCATCAAGGATGGCTGAGGAACACTGCCCCACCCCGCCCCAAACAGCCCATGGAGATGGTGATAGAATACACACTATTGTAACCTAAGACAAACATCTATAGTAAATAAAAGCAGGCATGTCTGGCCAGATGGTTTGAGAATAAGAAGTGACTGAATTTCAAATAACTAACAAGCAACTAGAAATCATGTACTATGGAATTCACCAGACCACCACATATTAAAACAATCTGTAAAGAAGAGATGAGGCAGCTTAAGAGAAAAGTTTCTATGCTGGAGGAGCAATGAAAAATCTCATTTGATGTAGATACTGTGTTAGTCACATTTTTGCTTCTTCTGTCTGCAGAAATCAGGTCTCAACAGAGCTCTTGGATCCTGGAGAAACCTGAGGAGAGATGTCACTCCCAACCCACTGACAGAGAAGGAAGAGGAGTAATAGTACTCACATGTAAATGAAGTGAGGCAAGGCCTGAAAAATGCTTCACAACAAGAGGAAAAATCGAGGAATTAGGAATGCCCAAAAGAGTACTTTGTAGTACAAACACCTGTGGGATGGGAAGAAAATACTAAACAGATAATGGAGATCAGAGAGGGTAGAGATAACTCCTCTGAAAATACTAAAATGAGGTTCTTGAACTACAGTTGTATCTCTCTAGTATACATCTGAATAGATATGGAGTCAGGAAATGGTTATTTATAAGCTAAAGCAAAAAGTCCATTGGTATTGCTTTCAAACATACATCCCATCTAAAAGGCAAGCCTGTGTAAAATGTTTTCCAAATGAACTTGGTTAAAATTTCAAAAGTATGGATGGTTGGAAATCATAATTTCCAGCATATCTGACAGAGGAGGAAACATAGAAACTGCTCATGTTAACATATCTTGTAAAATTCTGTAGGTCACCCAGTTTGAGGTCATGTGCCCTTATGAAAGCACCCGGAATGCTTCTGGACTAATTACAGTAAAAGCAAAGTTGTTCAACAGTGGTGTTTATCTGTTAGGACAGCATATTGATCACTGATTCTTGCATGAGTGACAGAAAGGTTAAGTTAGAGATCCTCTGAAGGAGGACTTTTTTGGCCATAGGGGACAAAAGGAGAGGGAAAAAGGACTGACGAAGGTTGTATACAACGAAGTCTTTAATGCAGATTTGCCATAAGGCAAGATAATAGTCCTTGAGTGTTATGAACTGCAGAAACTGCATGAACACATTATATTTTAAACACTTAATCTGTTTTACAAACTATGTACATTCTTCTGCTAAATAAGATGAATTGGGATTCAAGAAGCAGCACATCCTGACAAATCTTCTCCTAAAGGCATCCATTAATATAAATCAACAGTAGCAATTTTGTTTGATCATTTATTTGCAAGAATCATTAAGGTTTATTAGCATAATTATTCCCTGTGGGACTTCATGTCACATAAATGAAAAATGGCATTATCAATATTTAAAAGATAAGTACGTAATGTTCAGAGTACTTAAACAGTACTCTGCAGGTGGTGTCCAGCTGTAGCAAATTAGATTAGGTTTGATTTCTAAATTCTAGAGCTATAACTAGAGACAAAACCAGGTTCCTTATTGTGCAAGGCATAAGCACACAGCCGAACTGTAGTTACCCATTACTGTACGTGTGTGTAACACTGTTTTCTGATTTCAAGAAAGCAACTTGTCTTAAGATACCAAGGGGAAAGCCAATGTTGCTCACTGGTGGAAATCCTTCTATAATCCTGTCTTTCTTACTTTTAACAGTTCCATATGATGACCTGAAATTTTCTCAATGAAACAAGACAACTTTCTCCCTCCTCTCAGTGGAGATATGGAGAAAGGCCCTGCTTTCCTGTGGGAGCTCTGAGACCAAAATCAGCTGGTGCCTTTGTACCAACTCTGTGATCATCTAGGTACTACCAATGAGCTTGGCTTACAGGAGCACTTTTTGAAGCAGACACGGGCTGATGCACAGCAGAGCCTGTGGGTAACACTACAGCAGGAACATTTCACAGACAAAAATCTATGGGCTTTGTCTAGCCCCCAGCAATGCAGAGCCAATTCACTGCTTCGCTGAGGAGTTTTTGTTGGAGCACGGAATTTCTGTTTTATCAGCAGCAAAATGTATCAGTAACCACTGTGTACTATTCTCTTTAAAAGCTCTTGAATAAAACATCAGTGTTTTTACTAAACATGCCCTAGGACTCCTCCAGACACATCCCTGTGTGGGGCAGGGAAGCAGAGCCTCCACCAGCCTTGGGCTCATCACGATGCTCTGCCAAGGCTGCTGGGCAGGAGGAAATGCCAGCATAAGAGATGGATGCAGGCAGCAGAATGACTTTCACCTTGCTCTCAGCCCTTTCTGGAACTGATGTTTGTTTTCTGTTATTGCCCTTCAGTCGCCCTTTCCGTTGGTTGGCTTGAGGTTATGGCTGTGGATTAATTTGTTTAATAATCTGTTGTTTGCAAATGACATCTCTTTTCTTAGTATTCTGCTCTTTGCTTATCTTCCCTTTGGAGCTCCTCAGCTTTTTAATTATTCACAAAAGCCGAACTGAACTCTTTGGAATTAACTGTGTTTGGTGGTATCTTGCAGGAATGAAAGGGGTTCTGCTTTCTTCTGACTACATTTCTCAGTGTTTTCAAGTCTGCACTCAAGTTAGAACACACGCCAACACCTGGACTTGGTGCTTCCTGGGGAGTGGGCAGTCCCCAGGAAGCAAATGCGATCTCACACTTCTGCTTGGTGTATACTTTTTTATGGGTACTGCTATGGGAAGAGTAGTAAAGCTTAGTACTTAATAGTTTATTTCTCAATATGTCATTCAGCCTTGAAAATTACAATTCTTCCTTTCAGAGGTGTATGTTGCATACAAAATACTAACAAGGAAACCATGTTCAGTGCTTAATGATAGCCAAGATCAGCTGGGGGGACGATGGTCACTGGGTGGAGGCCATGACTGGTTTTAGCTGGGCACTTTGGCAGATGAGCTTGTAGGCTGATTACTCAAATGCCTCTTCCACACCTCGCACAGAAAAGACAAGGATAGGCTAGAACAGAAAAAAACCTAATCTCTCCTTTCAAACTAAAAGCTAGAAATGAAGCTTGTTATCTTTAAGGGCACTTTTTGACAAATACTTGTATCAGAAATCCCACGTCAAGATCTTAGTAAATATATACTTTTTAAAACACCTTTTACAAACAGAACTTTCATACCCATAAACATTTAGATTCTCTACTAAAAATCATTTCCATTCATTTTCCTAAGTGAGGACTCAGTCCTTTTGCTTGAACTTACGATCTCTGTTCTCTTTCATTGGTTATGATAGACAAGTGGATAAAGGTATTGCTGCAAAAAACAGGTCTCATTGCAGTGTTTTACAACATTATTTAAAGGAGAACTATATTTGCTGTACCTGGACCAGGTGTTTAAAAAAACTCTTAGAGGTGAAGCAGAAAGTCGGGTATTCTCAGCAGAAAGCACTTGTGTGCTCCTCTCAGAAAACGGAGTCCTACAACTAAATACTTATTAAACCCACATTTGTCTCATCAGAAACAGATGTATTTTTGTTGAACACATTTGAAGCATGAGTATTTTTGTTCCCTGTGATATTTTAGTTTAGAGCCCATAATGTCATGAGTAAAAGATCGCTTCTGCCTACTGCTGCTGTGGGACATATTTTCCCTACTACTTCAGGATAATTAAAAACAAAAAAAAATAGTGCTAAGACTTCACTGACAGTGATAGCCCCTTAGCTGCTAAATCTGCTATCCCATCCATCACTAATCTCAAGCAAAGCAAGCATTAGTTTCTCTGTGACTTATCTAGGTCCTTAGTAGATCAATAGCACAGCTCAGATGTTTCAGACTCTTCCCTGTTAATTCACATTTATCTTTTCATCCAAAGAAGGTAAATTACCTCACAGAGAAGCTGTGTTTTCCCCAATAGGGGTTTATAATGTTGCAAAGTCAGCATGACCCACATATCTTATCTCAGCTGGAATGCATTTGTCATTGTCTCCTGTTACGATCATCTGGTAAAATGCCCTAGAAAAAAGGTAAACCTCCAAAATGGCTTCACCGTTTTCATTTAATGACCTTTTCTGCTGTGTCTTCCTGTTTCACCTTCAGCTGAAACTGCTAAATAAAGGGGACTCACATTTTCCCTTCAATGCTCAGTTTCATCGTTTTTACCATTAGCATTCCTCAGCAGTCTTCACTTCTGCCATCAGGAGCTCATCAGTGGATGCCGATACTGAGTTTAAGAACGGACTCCTATATTAAGATGTGCTGTGTTAACCCTGAGAAAGGACTCTTGAGTTTGACTCTCTATTTGTACAGTTGGCTGCTGATTACCTAAAGCTTTTCAGGCTCTAGGAGAGTTTAATGCTCTTAAGGAAAAAGGAATGAGAATCAGGTCACTGACCTGTAGCTGTAACCAGGCAAGAAAAAATGCTGTATAGAACAGGAGTTTGATAGCAGTTATGCAGCTGGGACTCATTCCTTTCCATACTATAGGAAAGCAGATATTTCTTTATCTTTTATTCTAAAAGCTTCATAAACTCTATAATGGAAAGAAAACTTAAATATAAACACACAGGATTGCTAGGAAGTCTGACCCAGCTGGTGGCTAAAACAGTGCATTTTTATTCTACTTCTTCAGAAGAGCAGAGCAACTCTGCCTGGACTGAACTCTGCTCTGCAAGTGTGAAATTCTTAGGTCTTTAACTGAGAAATGAATCAGTGTCATCAAGGAGCTCTGCTTTTTGACATGAGGAGAAGGTAAGTCTGTTTTCAGCACAGATCTCTTCCCAAATGAGAAGGTACAAGGGAGGCCCCTCCAGGGAGCAGTGACTTGCTGGGACCGCAGGGCTGGGAGGAGCAGCAAGGACAGGCGCTTTCCTCTCCAGTGGAGGAGGTGCAGTCGACTGAGACGACCTTGATGAGGAGGAGAACGGGATGTGCTAAGAGGGCCTGGACAGAAGTGCTTGGCCAGGTGCAGGTGTGGAGACCCAACAGGGAGGTGCACTCAGTGCCCGGGGCCGCAGTGTTGCCTCACTGAGCAGCAGTGGTTGCAAACTGAAAAAGGGGAACTTCTGGCTGGATCTAAGCGGGAGGGGGGAACAAAAAAATTAAGATGCTCAAGCTTTAGGATAGCAGCCTGCAGTTCCTGGGGGTGCTCTCAAGAAGAGATGAAAGCAGCAGTTGCATCTAAATGGAGGGAAACAATTGTTTTCCATCTCTTACATATTCCATTTAATGGAAGAACAAGGCAAGGGTATATTGGGTGTTTCTGTGGAGTTTCTGGGTTATTTCCCCCTCCCTGTTCTCTGCGTGGGGTGACTGTGTTGAAAGGTTACTTACCTTCCTTTGGAAATCTGCAGGCACAGTGTGTTTACTGAGCTGTCCCTGTTGCTTAATTTATGTTGGGGAAAACAATTAGGACATAAAAGGTAAGAGTTCTGAGCACAAATTGCCATCAGGTATTAAGGATAAAAGATTCCTCTGGTTGCATTTTTTCCCTTGTTTGTATTTTAAGCACACTTCAGCAAATTTGAAACGTATAGGAAATAAAAGAATAGTGAGCCTCCAAGGACTGGAAACCTCAAAATATTTTCTCATTGGGAATCTTTCAGGATATTAGTCCTGTGTTCTATCTCTTCTGTGAAAGATACACTGCTAATACATAGTTTACATGCAAATACAAGCCATCTCTTAATTTTAAAAATAACTTCGTGAACTGACTCATTGGTCTCTGATATGTATTTTGTTCAAGCATTTTTACTCCCACTTTTCTGTCTGAGTGCCTTGCTGTCCTGGAGAGTGACTCAAGGTGTGTTTGTGCTCTCCTTTTAGGGGGTTGCTGTTCCAAAAGGAGGATGTCATGTGAGCAAAGATGGCATTTACATCTCAAGGTTATTTGCTCTTATGTCCTGAAGTGAAGGGCAGGGACTTGATTTTGTTCTTTTGTTTGGTAAGAAAGCAAATTCTGTTGATTTTCAGTGAGGCACATATCTGCTTACTGAGGAGAAGGACAGCAAAAATATCTTTTGCATCTTTATCCCCCCAATCCTGCCACCTCCAAACCTTGAGCATTGAAAGTCACTGCTGTGCCAGAGTAGTTAAAAGATTCCTTCTTTCTAAGTCAATGCCTTGGAATCAGAGGGGGGTAGGGATTTTTTTTTTTACATTTACTTGTTTCTTTGACTAATGTTGAAGAAACTGATTTTTAAATTATTTTTTAAAGAAAAAGATAGTGGTAATGCCACTTGCAAAGAAGAAGTAGGGAAAGTTTATGATATTCCTCTGTCTCATCTCTCCCTGCTTGTATCTTTTTAAAGACACGGTTTCCTGTAGTTTACGCCTCCCTTCCTCAAGCATTGTGGGAAAACACTTTTCTCATTGAAAGGACAGGGAATAACCAAAGCTTCAGAAAGAATTCCACCAATTTGGGAAAGTTTGTAAAATATTTACAATAATAAGTGTTCTTATCCCAAAAAGATATACAGACACATCTAGCTCTGCAACAGTGGAAACAAGCGGACTTTTTACCTAATTCTCAGAGGCGTTCTTCTCTTAAGCTTTATTAATTTTAATTAATTTTATAAAGTAGGTGACATTAATGAATTTGAAATACTGCTTTAAATAGGCCTAAATGTCTTTAGTTTTACATAACTGTCTAGAAAGGAACATAAAGGTGAGAAAAGTGGGTGGGGAGAGTTTGAGGCATTGGGTACCACAACGTTGATTTCATTCCTGGAGCGGAGTCAATCGGAAAAACTCTGGAGGGAGTAGTTGTGCTCTGCGTAAGGACTCTCTGGAATATTAAGGGCTGGGTTTCCTTGAATAAAGCATACCTTATACCAAGTGGCCTTACCAGAATCATGTGGAATCATCTGTTTTGGTGATGTTCATGGTTCATGTTCTGCTTGTTGTGTTCTGCCCTGTGCCTGTAACTCCCATACCTGCTGGGGATTCATCCTCACAGCTATGAAGGAGAGAAATACCCAACTACACGCTGCCACCTGGGGTCTGTGTTTAGAGCTGAGTCAAGTGCATTAATTTAAAGTCACGATTCAAGAAACGCTTTGAAATATCAACGTTCAAAGCTCCCCCTTGCGATGACCTCACGGGCCGTGGCCCCGCCCGCTCCGGGGTCACGTGTCAGTCTCATGTCGCCATCTCCGCCAATCAGCGGGGGCGATTCCCCCGGAAGTGAAACCGCGCCCTGGAGCCCGACGGCGCCGCGCGTTGCCACGGCAACGGCTGGCAGGATGGTGAGAGGGAGCGGGACCGTGAGGGGAGAGCGGGACCGTGACGGGGGAGCGGGACCGTGAGGGGAGAGCGGGACCGTGAGGGGAGAGCGGGCCCGGGAGGGGAGCGTGTGCGGGGGCAGCGAGCGGAGCTGGACCGTGAGGGGAGCGAGATCGGGGGCGGCATGGGGAGCGGGACCGTGACGGGAGCGAGACTGGCGGCGAGAGGGACCGTGAGGGGAGTGGGTTCCGGGGCGGCATGGGGAGCGGGAGCAGGTTCCTGCGGCTGTCCTGCGCCACCCCCTCCCTTGTCGCCCGCAGTCGTCCGAGCAGCGAGAATGGAGCAGGCGGGCGGCCCGGCTCCATGCCGAGATGGAGCGGGAGCGGCAGCTGGATGAGGCGCTGCGGGCGGTAGGAGCTGCGGGACGGCCACAGTCAGGGAGGGGGAAGGTCAGGGAGAGGTGTTCGCCTGGCTTTACCTTTACCTGTCAATAGCTTTCCCCGTTAACAATAATTTACTGACTCGTATAGTCTTGCTGACTGCACAGTCTCCTTGTCTTCTCCCTTGTCTTGCGTGTGCGAGAATCGGTACGGAAATTGTTTGTTCTGATCAGGCAGAAGAGAGCAGACAGCAAAGAGCGCTGCAGCTGGAGCGAGAGCAAAAGCTGGCAGCTGAGCTGGCGAGGCGGGACCTCGAGAAAATGAAAGATGAGAAGATCAGGCAACAAGTCAGAGCAAACAGGTAATTCAGAAATTTCTCACCTGTATCAAATTGGCTGCTGTTATTTGGGAAAGCTGTAGCAGGAGTGGAGAGGACTCGGACCTGGAAGGAAAAGTTGCTTTGAGATCTAAGTGTAATAAAAAGTTAATTTTAAGCAATTTTTGTCAATAAAAGATGTTGTTCCACAATTTTTTGTTTTGACTGTATGTATATGTATGCTTGGACATATCTGTAAGCATACATGTGTATGTATGTGTACCTGTGCTTACATAGTTAGAAATGAAATATGCAGAACTGTTGATAGCACATGTAGAAATACAGGTAACTCTTGTTTTTAAATCAATTTTTTTCTTTTTCTGCCCTTCAACGAGAGCAATATTTTTCGTCAGGGTTGCCCTTGATGAAAAATACTGTGTTTAAATAGTGAAGGAAACTTAATTTTTCTCCCTAGATAACTACCCCCTTTTAATAGGGTAATTTTTTTCCCTCTCCAGTCTTGAACTTCGAGAGTTAGAAAGAAAGCTGCAGTCTGCTTATATGAATAAAGAAAGAGCTGCACAGATGGCTGAAAAAAAAGCTATGTACGATGAGAAAATGGTAATTAGTGCATCCCAGCACCTGAATCCTGTAACTCTTTGTATGGATTGTGCAGAATATTTTTCCTTTGACCTTTTTTATCGAAAATGTTGTTCAGGCATTCAGTGTTGTTGAAAATATGTTTTGTGTTATGAAGGAATAATTAACCAGTAATAACTAGCTATAAGAAAAAGGTTTACTTTGCCATTGCAACTGAGGAGTAGTGATCGAATTAGCTGTATCACTGGTTATAGTTGTTATTTTACTGGTTTTGTAATATTTATCCAAGTAAAAACTAGGATACTCTTTGTACAGTAAGTGTTGACTGTGGTGAATCCTTACCTCAGAGTCTGGTTGTTGAAAACAATGTTACTATTGTTAAACAGTGATCTGGGTAACTTCAGAAAGACTTGCAAATTTGTATTTATGTATAGAATAACACTGGTGATGAGGCAGGTGATTATGTTAATGCTTTATCCAGAGTTCAGTGCAGGCAGTTGCTGTACAGCAATGTGCTCATTGGAGGTGTTCTCTGTAGGGCAGTCTCATTCCAGTCATTGTGCTGATGTGAGTGCATCCCACCTGTGCTCAATGCTCAATACTTTGTCCTTTAAGTATTTTTAGTGCTCCTCAAGTTGCTCAGATCTTGAGGGTGCCCTTCAAGGGTTCTACTGACTGGATTAAGCTATTAAGCTTGTTAAGTCTCTGTATTTATAGATTGAGGTGGAAGACATTTCTTTCTGGTAATGCAACATAATTCCTTTCCATACTGTGTATTTTTTCATTACAAGTTGTTGTAGTAGTGAGAGTGAAAAAGAATCTTGCATTGCCTTTTTCCCCCCTAGAAATGGGAGGAGGAAGTAGCCCAGGAGATGAAGGAAGAGTACGACAGGTATCTGGAAGAAGAAATGTCTGCAGAACTGAGGCGACATGAGGAGAAGAAAATATACCATCAAGAACTGGACAAGCAGGTTGAGGAACAGGAGAAGAAGAAGCAAGAGGCTTATGAAGAGTTTCTAAAAGATAAACTCATGATTGATGAAATTGTAAAAAAGATCTATGAAGAAGACCAAATGTTAGTTACTTTGAATCTTTATTATTTATTTATTTAAAACAAAACAACTCGTATAATTCTGCTCAGAAAACTCATTTGTATGCACCTGTTCCAAATAGACTAAGGCCCATTTTAGTTTTCCTTGATCACATTTTACTAACAAGAGACTGACTTGCATGAATTTTCCTTGAAACTTCAGGATGTCCCAGTCAGACTTGTGTCCTTGTTCCCCAAATAGGAAATCCAACTTATTTGCAGGAGGGCTTCCAGTGGGCCCATCATGCTGGACATGACAGCATATTATACATTTCGGCCTCACCTTGCGTCCCTGCCTTGCCACCAGATGCTTTGTTTGCATGTCTTAGGAACAGGGAAGGAGGTTTCTGAGAGTAGGGTGTTGTGGGGGAGGGAAGTTCAGTATAAATAAAAAATTTAGGGGTTGTGGTGCTATTGAGCTTTCTTTTCTTCTTTCTCTTTGATGAGGAATGTATAAAATGCATCAGCAGTGAGTATTTTCCTGTAGTCTGTCCTCCAGAAAGGTGTTAGACATGAGATTTCTTTTCTTGGGGCAGTTCATTACTAAGTATTTTCAATTTAGCTATCTGGTTTCTAGCTGAATGGTTAAGGAGAGTAACTTAAATCTTAGTCTCAGGAATATGTTGTTAATGGTGAGCATCTGGTTGATTTAATGTTACTGTGCAGTATGTTAAATAATTATTTGAACCTTTTTTTCCATCTTCTACAGGGAAAAACAACGGAAGTTAGATAAAATAAAAGAAACTCAGACATATATTGAAGAGTTTATAAAAGAACAAGCTATCTGGAGGAAAAGGAAACAGGAAGAGATGGAAGAAGAAAATAGAAAAATTATGGAGTTTGCCAACATGCAACGACAAAGAGAAGATGATTGGATGGCTAAAGTTCGAGACACTGAGGAGAAACAACAGAGAGTTCAAAAACTGGTATCAAAAATTGAAATTATAGAAAAAATTGTTGTATGTTTTTGTCTTTCATTTAGAAACCTTTCCTTCTTGTAATAGGTTGCCAAGACCATGGAAAGAGAAGAACAGAGGCGTAAAGAACAGGAACAAATCCGCCAAGATCTGTATCTGGAAGAACAAGAAGCGATGGAAAGGAAGAAGGAGATGGTAAGTGCTGGCAGGTACACGAAGGGGTTTTTTCCATGCTTTGGATTTCGAAGTCTGCCATGTTGTTTGTGACTTTGAGGTTTCCAATTATGTTCTAGCACGAAGTATTTATTTTCAATTCTATTTCTGAAATGTTCTCAGTCAGGCAGTTTGTACATTAGCTTAGGTTTTGGAAGGAAAATGTTGTACTTTGAGTTCCTTTTCCATTCCTAATGTCTTTATGTTTTAATTTCAACCAGGAAGATAAGTGAAAGTTTTAAATACCCTTATGGCCTCTCCATTTATACATATATTTATCTTGTGAAGGAGCATACCAGTAACGTTCAAGTTTAGGTTTAAGCTAAGCAGTTTGATTAACTGCTTTTTTTCTGCATGTCTATTTCCTATGGGCCTGGCCACACTCTGTCTTACCTTGCTGTGGGTGACAAAATGTAACATATATTGAGATACCAAACACTGCTATTTTTAGAGTGTTGTTTATGATGACTGTCTTGTTGATTCCCTTCATCATAGTGAGGAAAAAATCTCCTTTGGTTTTTGAGAATCTTGTGACATTTGCCAAGCTGATTAATACTGGAGAGCAGTGTCAGATGTGGAATGTTTGCTCCAGTTAGTTGTGCTAGAAGTTAAGAGCTACAGTAAATCTATTCCGAGATAAACTAGTAGATTGGCTTCTGCTGCTGAGAATTTTTCAAAATACGTTCAGTAGTAATGCTTTTTTACTAAATTTCCTTTGTAGGCAGAAATTGAAAAGAGAATAAGGCAGCGCCTAGACTTAAGGCAAGCATATGAAGAGCATTTTGCCCTAAAGGCAGCAGCACAACAGGCTATGAGAGAAGAGGAGGAAGCCCTCCGGCAGCGGATTTTGGCCAAGCTGGCTGAGGACGATCGCATTGAGCAGCTGAACACAGAGAAACGGAGAATGAAACAGCTTGAACACAAAAAGGCCGTGGAAAAAATTCTTGAGGACCGGCGCAAACAATGTATTGCAGAAAAAGTAAGAGTTTCACAGGCACCTTTGGTTTGAGCACAGTGTTTAATATGCGAATACTTGTTCTATCCCAAGGGACAATGCTGGTGTTGCTAGGAAAAAGTGATGGGAACTGCAGAGAATCATGCAGGGGGAAGCAGGACTTTGTTTTGGTTTCTGACAAGGGAGAAGTATTTTTAGAGCTAAATATTTTTGGTTGCTCAAGAGGCTGCGGTCAACACCATCCCTGGTGCCCTGTGTAGCTGATGTGCTATGCAAATACCTCTTCAGGAACCATGAGATCAGCAGCACAACTGCTGTCCAGTTCCACATCCCTGGTCAGCTGCACTGATAATGATGTGTGAGGAGGGGAAAGCCCAGCTTTGCTTTGAGGTTAAGTATCTTGAATTGAAATCTGAGGAAGAAAAGGTGTAAGCTGAAAGCAAGACACGGAATCCCGTACTGCTGTTTTCAGACCCGTTCAGACCTACAGGGTATAAGTCACCTGTGTAATGTGAATTACAATTTCCAGTCATCAGAGAATTCATACCTCTTGCTCCTTTTCCTGGATTAGAGCAGTAGGGCAGGAACAGACTAACTCATCTGAAAACCAAAAAGCCACCAGAACTGAACATTGCCTGCCTTCAAAAGGGCTTTTGACACTAAACTCTTGGATAGCAGACTCACCCCATGACTTGCCATTCTGTTTTCTCTTTTGTCTGAGATTGTTTTCCAGTTGCCAAACAGGTATTGTTTAAAGAGTGTTTTGTGGGGTTCTTTATATACACTTTTTCACCCTTTTCAAGAGAATTTCCTGTGATCTGGAATTAGTAAGTGGGCATTCAAGATTTACTCTGCTAAGAATTATTCTCTTTATGCTGTGGTGGAAAGTGGTGGAAACAAATGTTCACAGAGCTGAAACAGAACTTAGGAAAACTTGTTTGTTTTAGGAGCGTGAACTTGCAGAAAGAGAGTTGGAGAAGAGAAGACAAGAAAGTATCCGTGCAATTATTGAAGAAGAGAGGCAGAAACTCTTGAAAGAGCATGCATGGAAATTGCTGGGTTATCTTCCTCGAGTAAGTGAATTGTATTTTAAATACCTTTAATGCCTGTCCTGTAAATTGGTTTTCTCCTGGATAGTTGAAGTTGCAGAACTGTGGGAGTTCCTGGAGTCAGTGGATATCCTTACTGTGTCAGCTCACCTGCACTCACCTCTTCCTTTTTCTTCTGAGTTGGGACCCATTTACAGCACTGCCCTTTCTGCTGAGGGGCTTTGGGCTCTCTGGCACTACTGATCCCTTTTACAGAACTCCCTGAAAGCTTCCACAGCACTTTGCACATCCAGTGTTAGTAATATGGAATGCGAGTTCTACAGCAGGGCTTCTCTAGCTAGAAAGGGGTCTACCACATCTTCAAACCTGTTTCCACCAAATTATTCAGTTGGGGTTTTGGCAGCAATTTCTTGCAGCTCTGGCTTGTCTGCCAAGTATTCCACAACTATGGACTCTGCAGCAGTGCAATGAACTGCAGCATTTACAGAGGCATTACAGGGCTTGCTCTGTTCATCCCTGTGTTTAATTTAAAGTTAAAAAGATGGAAGCAGTTATTGCAATAGGAATAAACTACAATTTATTTTGTATTGTCCTTCATAATTGGAAAGATCTCCTAATGGTACACAAATTAAGAGAGAGCTGCCTTAGGGATGTAAAAATGCATTTACAGTAGGGAGGGAACTACCCAGCTGGTTAAAGAAATTCTGCAATACTGGAAAATGTTAAGTGGAGCAGAGTTTAATTTTTATTCAAATATTAATATGATAATTGGTGCAGGAATTTGTAATACTTGGAGTGAGTTGTTCTCTAATTAAAGGATAACTCATATTGACAAAATTTTGATAAACTTGTCTGGTTTGAATTTGCTCTTGTAGGAAGCCTTGGAAATTTCAGTGTCCAAGGCTTACACATGTGCCATGTATGATGTTCTACTTTTCTGTTCTCTGCTTCAACACTGTGTCTGAGTTGGGTGCTCCCACATCTCATTACTTCACTCAAAATAGTTAAATAGCAAAGTGCTACCAAATTAGAAACTTTCCAATATAAATGCAGTTTGTAACTTTTTCCTCTTTTTTAAATGCTCCAAGGTATGTTCTGTGGGTCATACATATTTTTAGCAGCAAAATTAATTTAGCATTAATTAGAAATTTAGGTTTCTGGGTGCCCCTGCTTCTCTTCCCAAAAACATAGCTTCTGATTAGGTAGTCCAGCATTACTTGACTTCCCTATGAGCTAATTCCAGCATAGGCAAAGGTGGAGACAGAGCCCCAGCACAGTCAGGGCTTCTTTTCACTGAAGTTGCTTGATGTTACTAAACCCGCTCTTGTGCTGTACTGACTGTAAGCACTCCTGTGAGCAAGATAATGCAGCTAAATGTTGTCTTCTGGCAGAGCACAAGGGGGCTCTGGGTGAGCACCAATTTGTAACTCACCTGTTCAGGTTTTGTGATGGTTTTCAGGTTTGTTTTAAAGGTAACATAACAGTATTATGGATACCATTATGGATACCATATTTGCTTCCATGGAAAATTTCTGAGATCCATCGTACTCTATATTTTGTTTTACCTTCTGATGTTTCTTTCCCATTAATGCAGGGAATACTCAAAGACGAAAACGATATTAACATGCTTGGAGAAGATTTCAGGTTGGCTTACCAGCAGAGAAGAGGTAATGAACTTTCAGAAGAGAGCTGAACCTTCCCTCAGCTCAGCTCCTGCTTTGCCACTAGGTGTCAGCTGATTCCCAGTGAAAACTTCCATTTGCTGTTAACAGTGAGGAATTCCTTTTTAATAGCATTAAAAGCCTTCATTTTAAGACCTAAGTTCTAAACTGATGAGCAGTTAGTTTTATATAAGTGTGTGCTCCACTTGCATTTTTCACCAATAAACTGTTCTGAGTTCTCAGTTATTCTCAGTTAGTCACGTAGCAATGTTAGAAATGTTTTCTTCAGCAGCAACACAGCAGAAACCTAACCTAGCATGTGTATTCCAGTTTGGACTAAAGGATTCTCCTAAAGTTCTGGGAAGATGTGTCTGTACTGGTATTACACCACTACAATCCTCTTCCAAATGTAGTGTATCTCATCTCTACGAGGTAGGTCTGAGGTACTTCACTGGTAGGATCCAAGCAGAGATGTTGTGTCATTCTGAGGTCAGAACTACTGTTAATACCTTTCTTTCAGTGCATAAACTATTTTTGTCCCGTGTTCTTACTCACTCTGAGGGAGCAATCCATTGAAATAGCTGAGGTCTGGCAGAGATTCATGCAAGCAGCACAGGCTTGTGTTGCTCCTGTTCATTAATGTACATACAATAGGCTCAGCTCATCTACCCTGAATCTGTTTTCTAGTTATGACAATGATGACTAATGGAGTTTTTAAGGATGCTTGCAGAGCACCTGTGAATATGGAGTCATTGCTCCTGCCTGTATCCCAAAGCAGCCAGGGAAAGGCCATCTGAAGGAACAGTTTTATACAATACAGCTCTATGGGACTGTGGAGTCTGTCTGGGTAATGAGGGGTAAGTCTCGTGTATGGTTATGCCAGCCAGGGGCTAAGAGGTAATGGCTAAAACAAGTTATGGTCATTTCTATAAAAGAGCTGTTGGTGCTTAAATTAGATGCCAGACCAGCTAGCTTTGAGGGGAGATCTGTTACAGAGAATAGACAAGGCCAATTTTCCAACCACGTGTTTTAAAAAGGACATGACATTTTCTTCTCAAGTGGATCACTGGTTAGTTTATTTCTGTTGCAACATGGAGTTTTCTGAGACTTAATCCTGACTTCCTTGGACTGAATATTACCATAGGTAAGGTACAGTTTTAATGCTAGAACAGAGCAAACTGCTAACAAAGTTCACTTGTTGGAATATTCCTTGCATAGTCTGTGCTTCTCTGCTCCTTACAGAATGGGCAGTTTGGCCTGACAATGAAGTAGAAATTTGTATTTCATATGACATTACAACACAAGCTATCAAGCTTACAAAAGTTAAACTATTTAAACATAAGCAAAATCAACAAAATCAATCCAGTGGGATTTCCAGTTATTAACTATTAACAAGGACCCATATACAGTCTCAAAATAATGTACCATCTGACTCATCTTTCAAACAGAAGTTATTTAATGCGAACAATAATTTCCCCACTCAAGAGCTTTCATGAATTCCTCTTCGGTAAAAGAAAGCATCTTGGCCGCTTCAATGTGCATCTAAAAAAAAAAAAAGAAGATAAGAGCAGAAGGTAAAGTAGAGTGAACGATCAATACAAAATCCTGGCTAACTGGGACATTTTATGGGTTTTAATAAAACACAGAAATTTCTGGAAATCTGACAACACTTGTGACTTCTGAAGAACACATGTAAAGAAACTGTTCCATGTTCTTTCAAGCCGATCAATATACAATTTAACATTAAACCTATGACAAAGCAAATCATCCTACTCCTGATACTAAATGTCTTTGGGGAATTTTTTTCCCTCTATCATTCTTCAGGCTCTGTCTGCTCTGTGCATCTGAGCCTGCTACACAAATAGTACACAAATAGCCAAAATCAGGTTTTTCTAATTCATTCAACAAAAGGGCTGTTTGAAGCAGACTTGAAGTCCTTCTACTGATTGTGAGTATTTAGCACATGTGAGCTTCAGCTGCCCTTCCCCAGTGCCTTCTGCCAGAAGCTGCAAGGGGCAAGGTTAGCCCCAATCTCTTCAGAAAGGACAGCTCACAGCATCCTTCTTCTGTGAGTAACACTTTTTGTAAGAAAAGGTAAGTGGCTTTCTCTCCTAGCTGCAGTTCTGATATAGCATTTGTAATTGTTTCAAAATGTATTTAATGCAGTCTGTGATATTTGTCTGAGACCATGGGTTTGGTTCCCAGTCAAGCAGAAATGCTGCTCTGTGACAGTGAATTCATGTTCCAGAGGATAATGAGCTACCTCATCTGGAAGAACACATTTTGAGTGAATGCTGTATAGTTTTCATTCTCAAACTTGCAGAGCTAGAAGGGCCAGCCAAAGGCTAAGCTAGCACTGTTGCTGTTAGGTGAATCCCCAGGATCTCCTCTGCATCCTGTTACTGCCAGAAAATTCTCTTGCACTGGAAATGTGTGAGCAACCCCACTTCCTCTTATTGCACTTGCCTGTCCTCCTTTGCCCTGTGTTGGGGAGATATTCCAGATTCAAGGGTGTAATTTCATATTGCAATTCCCAGTTCTTAGGGTAAATGTGTGTATTTTGCACCCTGAAGTTGCCACTTCATACAGAACTATTCTTCCTCTAGGGGCTCAACAGCTTCAAAAGTGTTTACTAAATGTCTGGTGACCACTGAGTACTCAAAGGGTAAATAAAATGTTCTACTTTCTTATCTCTAAGGCTGGCCCTTCTTAAAGGAGGTTCTGCTCAACAAGCCACCAAACAACTTCAGTTTGAGAGTGCAAGAAGTGCATTGACTCCATCCCAAAATGAATCCCATGAGATTCAGCAGAGTAAGCAATTGGAGATGACCCACTCTGTGGTGTTAAGGTCCCGTGCAGACAGCTATGCAGGCCATAGCTCTACATGACTCATGCAGCCTCAGAAGGAAAACTGATAGAAATGACTGCACACATCCCAAGTATTTTAAGTGAAAGGTGTGTTGGAACTAGTAAGTGGAAAATTGTTCAATTTGGGCAATATCTCTTAGTATACATTCCTTTCATTTTAATTTCCTTCCGTGTAAACTCACAGTTCTCAGGATTACTTTGCTGGACAGCAGACACATTTAGCTAGAGGTTGGTAACTGAAATACACCCATAGTCTTCTCCTTACCTTCTGTCTCTTCAAAATATCAATTAGCTTTAACTGCTTTTTAAAACCTGTAATTAGCTCTGTTTTTTGTTTCTGCAGTTTCTTGTTTTCTGTTTTTAATTCTTCGATCATTTTGAGTTCTTGGTTAGCTGCATCCTACCAAGGGAAGAAAAGGAGACATGTATAAATTATGATAATGGTGCTTTAACCAATGAAACCTGGCATTACATAAGAAAATGACAAACAGTAGCCACACATGACACTTCTGAAAAGAAATGGGATTAATCAAAATACTCCCACATTAAAGCTTAAAAAAGAAAATAAAATCTTGGCCGTGGTTTGCCTTTGTATGTATTAGGTGTGTATGTGTACTTCTCCCTCTTTCTAAACATGTCTCATTTTCACACAAATGAGGAAAACCAGAAATGCTTTAACTTCATTCTGTACATTTCTTCCTCCTACAGAGGTTGCAGTAGTATCATCTAAGTTAACTTACTGAGGCCTTTTTTGACTTGCTCCAAGATAATTTTGGGGCTGCCTGTAAGAGATATGAAGCTTCCAAAGCCCATCAAGCTTTTTGTCTCATTCTAGCATTACTGAGTGATTACAGACTGGAAATTGTTTTCCTAAGCCATAGTACCTTGTTGCTTTGCTTCAGTTTATTCAACTCCACTTTATACTTTTCCACTTCTTCCAAGGCCCTGTTTAAACGAACCTCTGTTGCACTCTGAGTGGCTGCAGCCTGCTTTTGGGCACGCTTTAGATTCTCCAATTCCTATTGAAGAAGGACAAACCCAATAAAAACATCATGAGTAATGGTGTTCTAATGAATCCTGTATCAACAACACACAAAAAGGCTCACCCTTGAAAGCTGAAGAGTGTGAAATTCTTTAGCCTGCAGATAGACTCTGTCTCAAAGAGAATTCTACCATTAAAACATCCCCTTCTCCTTTGAAATCTTGAAAAAGGATCTTTCTCATCTTTATTTTTTTTAAGCTTCTTTTGGAGTAATTGTGAAGCTGATCATATAAGACTACAGGATTGACTGAAAAACCTTGTATGATCAGCCAGAAAAAGAGAAAAAAATAGCACTGTGTCCACCTGTGGCAGATTTTAGAATGGTGGCTTATGTTCCCAGCTGCTTCTTCCCACCTGTTCCTTTCACCTCTTTGCCCCAGAGATTACTACATGCAATTACCACCAAGAAGTTAAAGCAGCCTACTGAAGATGGCTGGGGGCAGGAATTATTTCATCTGGCAGAAAATAGTTCATCGAGTGTTATGGTACCAATCAAAACAGTTGTCTCTTGACTCTGCTGACAGTATTTCATAGTGCTGTGAGTGGGGAAATGAGAGAAAGAGACTAAGTTGAGGGACAGAATAATGAGACTAAAGATCAGGGAATATAGTTAACAGACAAAGTAAAAGAAATAAACAATTCTGGCAGAAAGAGTACATCTTGTGTTTTATGAAAAAGAAATAGACTTTATCAAATTTTTAGTAACAGGCACAGAAAGATTATTTTAACCAAATCAAGGTAGAGAGGGGGCTTACTGATAATGAGCCAGCACTCAGACTGCCTCACCTCTGAGCAGTTGTTCTATTTTCTCAATTCTACATCTGCTCTGTGGTGGTTTATCAAGACTTCCAAATCATTTATCCAATAAATACATACTAATTGACCTCTTTGTCTTGTATCAAGATGATGGAGCTGTGAATGAAGTCAACTACATCTTTTGTGCTATACATTTTATTCTGCATTAGTAAGAAAAGGTCTGGAATACAGTCTTACAAGCATTTAAAATAGTCTATATGCAATGCAAATTACTTACCAGCTAATCAGATCATTTAATGAAAGAATTCTAAGAATTCTTTTTGGGATTTTTGACATTTACTGTCACACATAATACCTTATCAAGGACTTTTTTGTAAGTCATCCAGTGAGAGTATATTGTTAAATATATTCGACTCCAAGTTTTATTTTGTGACTAGGCAAGGTTTCTACCATTTCTTCAATACTTAAAGTCAAAGCTGGATTAGTTTTTTCACATAATGTTTCTCTAAGAGGGGGGAGGATGTTTTAAAATTGCATCCCATTTCAGTTTCTGTATTTTTCCCACTGTTCTAACATGGCTGAGACACTTGAGTATCAGCAGAGGCTGTGATTGCCCATGACTAACCCTCCCCAGGCCTTCTGTCCTCCCATCAGGACAGCAGCTATCTGTTATCTTTAGGAAGCTCTGCAATGCCTCCCCAAAAAACAGTTGAGAGAGAAGGTGTACTTGATATCAAGCCTTCCTTCAAGGCAAGTGATAAACTCCTGCACAAAAGAGTAAGAGCACAACTCTGGTGTTCCCCTGACCACTATCGAACATTAGAGCTAGGCTGAACAAGTGAGAGAGAATGTGAAGGAAGGAATGTCCTTGTAAACCAGTGGTGAAAGAGGTGACAACATTTATTAGATCAACTAGATAGAAAAAAAACCTGGAATGCTGGAAAGAAAAGGATGGAAGTTTCTGGGAGCACCAGAATTCAGGTACTGACTTAGCTGGGTGCTGCAGAGATAATGTTTACAGAGACCAAACACCACAAGAATAAAATGTAAAAATAACCAAGTAGTTACCATGTTTTGCGTAAATTGTGAAAAGCAGGTGAGAATCTTTGCCTGGGCACATACAAAAAGTACCTGGGCAATTAATAAAGTTACAAAAACTTGATAATCTAAGGAGTTTGGGGAAGCACGTGTCACACCTTAGGTCTACCATCACCTACATTGCAACAACAGAAAAAGCAATAAAAGCCCCAAAATCAGAGGTTACATTTGTGCTCTCTCAGCTACTCAGAAAACTTTCTCTAGACCGAAAGTAAGTGTTGTGAGAGTTTATCAGCACAGTAGCACCATTTCAAGCCTGTGTTCACAGGAAATTTCTTTTAAACATGTCTAGAATTTATCTACACTACATTAATTAAATAGGGTTGAATAATGCTTCATATCTAAGAAATAGAGCAGTTTTCAGACTCCTAAATCCACAGGAGATTTAAGCAGTTACTGCAAAATTATTTTTACATGCATGGTTTTTTCAGTTAGATAATTTATTATAGCAGAAAAAATATGTAAAATACCTTCTGAATTAGCAGACAATCTTTCATTATATCTGCCTTTTTTTTTTTTTGCTGTCTTAGTATTTTAGAGCATTACCACTATTTTTCATGATCATGACTGGTTGACCTTGACGAATTTTAGAAAATGCAACCTATGAGGAATAATTGAAGCAACTGAGGATGGTAAATCCAAAGCCAAGACCAGTGAGGGAAGTGACCATATTCTGGATATGGTACCTGTACAGTGGAAGTGTATAAACTTTTCATCCCATTTCCTAAATACTTTCTAAATGTGACTGTGTGCAAGGAAATGGTGGAAATTGCCATTCCAGAAGGCTGTAAGTACAGGTTAAACAAACTTATCCTGATGTCCAGGATGGTTTGAATATAATTTGTCCTGTCTAGCTTTAAGAGAAGGGACTAAATGATTGTAAATCTCTGGGCCCTATTAACTGTGAGCTGATGAGTAGCATAAATACTAATATTGAGTATTTTTCCTGACAGAATCACAATCAGTGTAAGGGACTTTAAAACCTCCAAGTATCTGCATAAAAAGAACACAAAGACCATTTTAGTTTTAAAATGTCAGAACTATGAAACATTAAGATACAAGCATCACACAAATCCATAATATGATTTAATGGAAGTATGAGACTTTGATGGACTGAGCTGTTCTGTTTTCCCCAAATTTTTAACTGAAACATTCTCCTGTTGTATTACATGGTTTTGAAGTCAACCTCTCTAGCTCTGAGTAATTAAAGAAAAACACATGCTGCCCTTAAGATTAAGTTGCAAACAAACGGAGCTGCGTACGCAGCCATCTGCCACGCCAGGCACCGCTGTGTGTGTGGGGGACAGCAGCAGCCACGCTCACTTGGGCTCAGCCACATTGCAGGGCCTGCTTTTCCAACAATTCACTTGCAACAACAAAAACATCCCTTCCTTTACCCTGCAGAAGATACTATTACAAGCTGCAAGTGCTTTTAAAAAAAATGTTCACTAGGCTCTACAGCTTACAATAGAAATTACAGAAGCAATTTTTAAAAAAAATTAAAATTAAAACATGAAAAACGGAATTTCCTTTTACTCTTTAGGATTCCTTTTTAAATTTGACAGCAGTTTCTGAAAAGGCAGTTTTGTCTTTTGTGTGTCTTTTACATAGGAATTTAATCTTAAAACACAGAAATATACGATTGTAGAAGCAGAAGAAAAGCAGTTAGCAAAACATATTAAAAAAAAAGTTTAGGCCATTTAAAAATACAATTTACAAATTAACAGACATTGAAACACTAATCATATCTTTGGATACAGCTCTATCAGTCCATCAGGGAACACAGGGTAATTTGATGTGAGTTTTTTCCCTTTTTTGAGATAAATTAGACTAATATCTGCAATACCTTTTCTAGTGCAGTGACCTCTTGTTGTAACCCTTCGGTTTTTTTGTTTGCTTCTTGTGACAACATTTTGTACTTCTCAGTCTGAGACTGCTGCAGGCTGATTGTTCGTTGCAGTCTTGTGTTTTCTTCTTCAGTATCTTTAAGCCGAGTTTCTAAATTCTGATTTTCATCATCCTGTATGGTAGTAATTAGCAAAAAAACCCAACTAAATTATTGCAAGGAAGCAGGATGGTAATGCAGTAGTAATGTCTTGTAAATAAAAGGCAGTAAGAATGTATGTGCTGTAGATGTAGAAACAGCAACAAGTAAGACTAAGAAAAGAAAACATCATTTTACCAAGATAATACTTCAGAAACCAGTAGCACTTTTCTCATTTAATTTTCTGCAGTCATTTACTTGAAACTGTCTTGTAGCAGTATGCAAAACATTTCTCATAGCTCAAAGGTTTTGAAAATAATCAAAATGTTATAGAATTATATGAAGAACAGTGGCACATAGAAATTCTGTGACATTTTTGTGAGAATAGCTAAATGCACATATTAGGAAAAATTATGGGAAAAAGAAGAGAATATAATTACTGATAAACCAATCCATTATGTTTTAGGAGATTATCTGGTTTTGACTTAAAAGCAAGCTAATGATCTAGGATACATCAAGTATTCAAATTTAAGATTCTCTTTAACATGAAGTGAATCCTGTATTAGATTCATGACCTACTGGCAATTACATCCCACATTAAGCATTATAATTCAAGGCATTTTTCTTTTATAACCTTTCAAACTTCAGAAGTGAATACTCATGTAGATTATTTCAGAGACACATTATGCCCTGCTTTTCTTTAAGGAGAAGAAACCAAGGTACATACAGAAATGGAATTTCTGTCAAGAAAGTCTCTCTCTTCTGTTCTCTCAGCCCCTTGGAATACAAGCTTCCCACCTGGGAAATCTGTGTGCTTTATCGTAAGCGTCTCATGACTTCATGCACCTCAGAAACTCCCACCTTTTTAAATTTAAACAGATTTACTGCTTCTTTATAACAACTGGGCTGTGAATTGGAACCAAACCCAGAATCTATCTCAAGGCTTTGTCAAAATAAAGTTTTTGTGACCTTCTGAATGTAATAAAGTTATTTTCACACCAGAGAAACTAGAACCCAAAATGATACATTTACATATAAAGTGCTAAACGAGAAGGACAAGAATAAGTACAAGGTTGTCTTCTGTCATCTGCTACAGTAACTGAATTCTGTAGTGATTTTGGCATGGAATGATGAAGTTAAACAGCTATTGACAAAATTACATTTGGTTTGAAAATGAGAATGTCTTTAAAATCTAATGTACCAACTTTCTTCTGATCACAGGATAGAAGTATTGAAATGCAGAAGCACGTGTGTTGACAATAGTAAAATAAACTACAGATATAAAATATCAAAATCTAATTACTTCTAAAGATTTTGTTCATGTACTTATCTTAAAAAGCTTGTTTACTATCATCCTGCTCCTTAATACTAAATTAAAAGCTTATAAGAAAATGTATAGGTGTTTTGCCATATGTTCTTAATGTCATCATCACATTTGAGCCTGGGGAATAGGTGGAAAAAAGCATTCTGAAGTTAAGAGATCACAACTAAAAATAATACAATTACGCAAAATAGAAAGCTAGTTCAAAAACCTTGCTTGACTACAAATGCATGAATAAGAAGTGATCTCTCTGGCAGACAGATATTAACTACTTAAGGTTTTACAGTTAAAGAGCTATTTGAGCATCACTTTAAAATACACTGCTAGACATGCAGATCATAAAACTCACTTGTACATTTTAACAGTGAAATATCAGTGTAGCTGCACAACACCTTAAGTTCAGTCTGATCTGCCCAAGTATGTAATTCCAAATATTGTCCTCTGCATCAACTGTACTGCTGAGAACAGAGAAAGCCTAATTTCTGTTTTGATTACAATATTTCACTTAAAATGGAAGCTCTTTCCACACTTTGATCCACCAATGACACCAAAAGCACCTGACTCTATTTCTCAAGCTTTTCTATTTCTCATTCTGCCCTAAATATTCACCTCATCCCAACAGCCGGCTCTGGGCACCACCCTCCTTCTCTCTGTACTCCACAATCTGCATTTCTCAGCTCTTCCTTCCTCCTTTTTCTCAGGCTCTGCTCTCCTTCCCAGCAATGATGGTTTGGGACTTTGCAGCACCACAGTGGCCTTACAGCGGGGGCATGTCTTCCTTCCCAGTGGTTCTTTCCTGCCCCAAATTATTTTCCATTAAGTGCATTCTGCAAGCTTTTAGCCCAAGATCACATTTACACAGAAATTACCATCCCTGATTCTAAATTTGTAGGGTATTTTTAAAAAATAGAACTCTTAATACTTGAAAAGGTTGAAATAATTCTGTTTTGTGATTTTTTGTTAAAGAGGAACCTATTCCATTTCTAGATTAAAAAATTAATCTCTTACCTTTTTCCTGCATTCAAACACTACATTTGCCAGGTCTTCCTGTGTCACACGTAACTTTGCCTTAAGAAGTCTGATTTGAGCTTCTGTGAACATAAAAAGTTACATTTAGTATTTAATAATTAATAAATTTAATATTAATTACATAATACATTTGATATTACATTTAATATCATTATTCAATGCAGAAAAGAAGCAAAACTGATGCAAGAACTCACTTGCATCTTCTTGTATTTAGAAACACATTACATTGTTTATAATTATCGAAGAGAAATAGACAAATAAAAACTCAGATTTTTAAAAAAGTGTTGCAGGTTTCCCATTCTAAGGCAAAGCTTTGTATAGATTTTTTCCTTTTAATGACTGAAGTTGACATCTTTAAAATGTAAAAGATTCATAATTCTCAAAATTGAAACTTACTGAAAACTTGCATCATACCATGCTGTACATGACAGCACTTCCTGAGTTTGAAATCAACATAACTATATTGTAGGGCATGCCTATGTTGCAATCCAGCTGGAGCTGCAACTCCTTTAGTTATGGCCAAAGTAATTTTAAACTGTACACAACAAGGAATTTGATGGAGATTGCAAACCCCTCTTAAGTGGTAAATACCCCTCCAATACAATAGTCTATGCTTTTTAAAAGTACACTAACATTTTTCAACTAATAGTTTAAAATTAAATCCATTTAATCAGATGTTTTTTCCAAATGAAATACTTTCTTGCTAAGAAATGGACTGGCATGACATGCCAAGCTGAGTGTGAACAGACTGTTTTCATACTTCCTATTCCCCAGATCATTCACAAGGAACTTCCCCTGAACTTCCACAGGCATCAAGCATGGAAACAGTCTGAGGATCAAGTTGACTAACACAGGAATAAGCATTACTCACAGTAGTTACAAGAGTAAAAGAATAAAGTGGAGGAGGAGGATCTAGAGCTAAGAGTAGAGAAATGGCTGGGTACATGTGTTCATTTGCTGTAACAGGAATTAGTTTGATTTCACCCACCTTCCCTCATCAATTGCAGCTTAAGCTCTAACTCCGTAGAGGCCAATAATAAGTGCAATTTAGGAAAACATCACGAAAAAATAAGATAAAGACTGACTTTTACTCCTCCTGTTACATCCTTGCTAGCTTCTGAAAATTAGTGGCTATCAAGATGCAGACCATAATGAAACCTTCATGTTTAATCCCCTTTCAGGTACTTCTATACTATTCAGTTATTTGATTTTCTTCATAAAACATATTGTAGTTTGGCATTTACCACATCCTGTGGCAATGAGCTGGCTAATTTCATTATGCTTTACATGAAAGAGAACCACTTTGTATAGCTTACTTTAAATCCAATTTAATGTGGCATTTACTAGTGTTTGCATTAGAGAAAAACAGCTTTCCCTTTACCCTTACTGTTTGCTTTACAGAACTTTCATCTTGCTTTTAACAGTTTTGTTTTCAAACTGAAGATTCAAATTCAAGCTATTCTATACTTCTAACTGCACTGTACACTCTGAACTTTATCCTTGCTAGTTCTACATCCTGGATTTGAGATGAGGTGTACAGAACTCTGTGCTATTCTCAAGATGGGGTAGCATCAATTATATAATAGCATAATGGTAACAGTACAGTATTCTGTTTTCTGTTCTCTTCTGAAGGATTCCTAAAAATTCATTTGCCTTTCCCACTGTGAACAGGCAGTAAGTTATGCTTTTGGAGACTGTTTATTTATCACTAATTAAGGTAATCCAGCTCAGTAGCAGGCGTAACTGGAGTTGTGTAGTAGGTGGGACTGGATAGCTGTGTTTCCTGTCAGTGTTACTTTGAACTCTAATAAAGAATATAAATTTGTGCTACATCACCTCACTCGGCAATATGAGATTCTTTTGCAATACCTCAGCATCAGTTTTAACTACCCTAAAATCATTGTTTCACTGACAAATTTCTTCACCAGCTATCAATGTGAGCTCCGTGACAGCTTCCTTTAGGGCTATACCACTACCTGTAAAAACTGGTTCTTTTCACCATTTTGTTTTCTCTTTTACTCAGCTATTTGTCCATAGAAAGCTTCTGTCTTATTCAGCTGTGTGTCATTAAGAGCACTTAGCAGTAAAACCTGTGAAGAGTCAAGTGCACAACTAGAACCAGACCAGTCTTGGGAGGTGCCTGTAATCCAAATAATCTGAATTCTGACAAGGGGTAAAGATAATTAAATAATTAGCTTCCTAACTGGTCAATTTTAATCACCTGATGAGGCTGATAAGGGGGAATATCTCTTCATAGGATGGTTTTAGGTTATAAAGTAACCAATGATTTAGGAACTGGTAAACAAGAAAAGAACATTGGAGAGACTCTGATACCCTACAAGAAAGAACAGATTTCTTGAATTCTTGAGATAAGATAAAGATTAACATGAAGTGCAACAATACATTCAGGTATTTTATTCACAAATGTAAGGGTATATTCGATAAAAATAGAGCTTCATGTTCAACATTCTCTATATCTGTGTGCTTCTATCATTGCTGGTTACTGCAGAGTTGAATTATAAGCCACAAAAACAGTCCCAGACTGAAATAATCTCTAAACTACTATGTTGGCAGAAAAATGGCTGCCCTTTGATAGCCTGTGATCATGAAATACAGACAGGGAACCCAATTACAGGAAGAGTGCTGCAAGAAGCTCAGGGAAAGGACAGTACTATGGAACCTTCTCAGCACATTGGCCTAAATAGCTGGGCACAGGCACAAAGGCCTAGGGAATCCATAATGGAGATTCCTACTGAGCCCTCTCTGTAACAGGGCCTGCCTAATAGCTGTGTCTGCTTCCCTGTCAACACCCTAAGTGTTCTGGGAGTCTGACACTGCTGGAATGCTCTGCAGTAGCTTATTTACCATATTAAGGAGGCATTCAGAGTGTTCAAAACAGTCAATATCAAATTCAAAATGCAAAAATCAATCCAGAAGATTTTTATTTCATCATTAAAGTTACAGAAACAATCCTCAGTACTCCAATACATGCCCTTGGTCCCCAATTACAAGGCACCAGTAATAACTCTTCTTGAGTTGCCTTGAATCAATTTGGTGTAAGTTTCCAATGCAAGCCAAAGCAATTTCTTTTTGGTTCTGGAAGAAAACTATTAAAAAGTTATCTGAGGATCTGTTTAGGGAGACTTGGTAACAGAAGATGTGCACAGAATTACATGAGGTTAGAAACCAAGCTATTTCTGTGTTGGCATGCTTGTTGAGATCACACTGTTAGATTAAAAGGAGAGGGCTCAGGCACTTCCAGCTATTGTGGTGAATCTCTGACTTCATGCTCACTTCAGCATTGTAAGGAATTACACAATCTTACTTTTATCACACCAGAGGCAAAAAGCCACATGTGTGTCATGCCTTTAGCCTTGCTGGCAAATGCTGCAATCCCTTCCCTGTTCTGTCTCTAGGACAGATGTAAACACACCATTTGGAGTGGGAAAATATCTGAAGGATTCTAATTCAAGCACTGTAGCTGAAACATAACCTCGTTTCAGCCACTTGCTGAGAGCCACAGCACTGGTCTGAGGAAAGGCTTTTACCTCTAAAGGCAGAGTCTGTGCAAAGACTGAAGCTCATCTTTTTGGAAATACAAGCTTAGCATCCTGTACTTCAGCTTCCCCAGTGAAATGAAACAACTGTTATGCACTTATTCAACACATGTAACCATCCAAATACCTCCCTAAAAAGGTGGAATGGAAGATAAAAATTCACTTTTTCACATAATCATTCATATGTGACCTGATCTTCCTTTAGGACTATGTAAAGAGGAAAAATCTTCTTTCCCTTTTCTTTTTAGTTAAGGGCTTTAGAATTTTCCCTGTAATTTTTACAGAAACTCCTTCTTTTGTCTCTCCCCAGGAAAACCCATTTCTAACAGGCATGAAGCAAGAATAAAGGTACTAACCATGGAAGGAAACTTACCTGCTCCCATTTCATTTCCAACCTTTGGAATAATATCATCATCTTGACAGTCTGGTAAGACTCCTTTCTTTAGCTTTTCTTCAACTTTGCTTATTGTTTTTGTTAAAGAAAAACCTATGCAATCTTCCAGTACTGCAACACCATCAGCACTTTGTACTTCCATGTTTCTTATTTTTGAACTAAAAAAATGAAAACCCTATGTTTTAAATTTATAATACATCATATTTTTGAAATTTTTTTTGTATTTGCTATTTTTAAGAGTGTACAATTATTTACCTAATGCAATTTCATTACCTGCATTCATATGAAAGATGCATCGATGGCAATTTCTCATTTGCTTTCTGTAAGATACCTTTACCATATTCCACATAAATAATTACTGGATTTTACATACTACAGTGTAGAAGGCAGAGAAACCACTACCATTTTCAATTGAGAAGATTCTGGAATGGTCTTCTCATCCAACAAATCCATAACTAAATCAGAGTAAAACAAAGAAAGAGAGGACTGTTCCATTGGCTTTGGCTACTATCCTCTATTTTAATTTCTGCTCTTTCCACCCCCAGCCACACTATCCTGTAGAACTCTGTTGTCCCTGCCTGTACTCCTACCTTACCACAATTTCTGTATTATTATGCCTAGCCTAGGAAACTTCACTGATCCTAGAAGTTGCATATCAACATTTTCATAAAACCAAAACACAAGATAACACCACCTACACAGGGTATCTCCTCGGCTTTCTCGTATAGAAAGGTGATCTTAGCTCTCACAGGATCTGATGCTCTTAAGTTCTTATTTCAACATATCCTCATCCCAGTGCAGGCTCCAAACTCCTTCTAGCTCCTACCTTTCTCCCACAATTTGAGGTTGCCCTACTGGCTCTGTATCTGTACAATTCCAGCTCCAAACCTCATGATGGGGTGCCAGCATGACAGCCTTCCCTCAACTGCCCAAGGGAGATCCGAAGGATCTCCAGGGATTTTCAGCTCCTGTAAGACAGCCTCAGCCTCTGTCAATTCCATGTCCTGCCACCTTGCAGACAATTTTCATTCTACTTTGGTATTATGCCATAATTCATAATTTGGTATTATGCCATGGTAGTTTTAATTTGCTCCCAGGATCTTATGGATTTTTCGACTCCTCTCTTTGTCCAGATCTCCATTTCTTGGTTTTACAACCTTGAATTTGCTACCTACAGAGCTGAAGCTTCTCCTCTTGAAGCCCTTGGAAGCAGTATTATACTACTGAGCTTCTTGGCCTGTGAGCCCAAGATTCACTACAACAGAGGCCTCATGTTTCCCAGCACCAGTCTGATCACAAATCAGGCTGTAGCACCCAAGTGTGCTGTCCTAGGTTGCCTCAGGTGCTCTATTTTTGCTCATTGGGCCTCCTTTCACTGAAGGAATTTACAGAATTCAGCTGTCAGCCTTGAGAAATGCTGAAGCAGAAAACATCAGTTTCCTTGGTGTAATATTAATCACATACATTCATTGATAATTTTTGCTGCAAGTAAACAGAGATAGCCACATGGTGGAGCTGATTGAGGAGGACCAAAGATTTCATACATTTATTTGTACAAATATTAAAGCATACATCTACAAAATAACTTGATAGACAAAAATACCAACTAAAAGATTTCATCACAAACTAAATGAAATGTTTGATATACCTTGAAGTTGTTCTTTTTCCCCTACTTGCAGAGTATGGTCTGTTCTGAGCTGTGGGCACAGAATGAAATTTCTTCTTGTTTTCTACCTAAAAGTTTTTTCAGAAATTAGTGGGGTATTATTATTATTGTTGTTGTTGTTGTTATTTTTATTGCTATTATTATTGTTACTATTATTATTGAAATACTTTTTTCTAGTTTTTTCCATGGGGTTTTTTTTTCCCTTCTTCATATATCCATACTCAAGGATAGTTTTCAAAGTATGACTTTCAAACTTTCAAAATGACTTCTCAATTTTATTTGCATTCATCTTTAGCTTGCAACCTTTATGTCTCCGTGCCCTAAATGTAATACATTCAATAGTCACTGGCTCATGGGAGTATTTCCACACATACTCATAATAAATCTATGCACAAGCAAGGCTCTGAGCTTTTATCAAGGTATTAATTACTGGACTGTCATAATGCCTTCAAAAATATGGTATTTTATGCATTATTTTAATCTTAAAACGTCCCTGTTGAGAAAGATTTAACAATATTTCTGTTACTTTCACCCAAATATTCTTAAAAAATTAGAGAGTTTTCTACTGTATTCTGATAAATGACTGCAGATGGTATTTTAGAAGCTTCAGCTCACCTCATGAAGGTTTCAATATAGTTATAGTTAGAGACTATTGAGATTGTTCCTAATCTAATTTTTCCATTATATCTTCTAAATTCAGTTACTCTGACTATTTGTTTATTATCTAAAAGGCATTAGTACTGTCTTTAGTATTATACAGATGAGGGAGGAAGAAAGCAAGAAATTAATTATGTTCAAATATTTTTCACTTGGAATTCTTAATGTTCAAAACACTGAACATTCCTCTCAATGTTGAAGAAAAAACAGAACACAAAAATTAAACATGATGTAAGACCATTTGACCACGAGTGGCACTGAGGAGCCCTGGTAACACTGTCCCTGCAGCCCTGCTTTGGGCATCACTTTCCTTTACCTTGGCACCCATGTAAGTCCCCAGGTTAGCCTCAAAACCGCGAGTCATTATCTTACTGAAATTATGCTAGAAAATAGTTTTGGTACCTTGGCAAGTGAGTGGGTAAGAGATGAAACTTCAGAACAGAGTGGATCTCTGCATAAAAAAAAATAATTAAAAATTCACTGATCTATAATAATATAAACACTTTGCAGTTAAAATACACCCCCCATCAGAATCAGGAGAATAACATTTTATGTGTATAGAATAAACAATATAGCTATGGTGGGAACATGTACTGAGTTCAAGCATAAATTCAGTCTCATTCACTGCCTGTCCAGTCCACCTCATTTCTGACCCTAATTGCCTGGTGAGACTGTGGTATCCAAATACAACAGTACTTGTACCAGAATCCTGAGCTTGGCTCTTGGAATTCAGGCTGCTGGCTTGTCAGATCAATGATTCCCTGTATCAGGGAGTACTCCGCCAGGAAGCAGAGAGTTCCAGCTTCCCCAGGACAATCCAGTACCAAAGACTGCCAGCAGCTCACTGGTAACACCTACCTGACATACAAACCCCTGAATGCCTACAAAAAGCGAAGATATAACCAGTGTCCTCTACAGCCTGTGAGGAGGTAGCTCCATCTGTCCTAGCAGGATCAGACTGACTGTTATCAGGTCAATTGACAGGGACTGTCAGAGGAATATGAGGTGGAACAATTTAGAAATTAAGCCTCATAGAATTTTCTCTGAAATAAGTATTATAAATACGGTATCCATTTTACAGATGGAGAATAAAACCAGGAATAAAAAAAAGCAGCTTTCTTATCTGCTTATTTGGCTGAAAACTGTGCTTCTTAGTAACTGAATTTCAGGTTAAATGATCATTTTTCAAGTCCATTGCAATTAAGCAGCAAGATTTAGCATGCTGCGTACTATTCAGGTCAAATTCCTTGTCAGATAGATATACAGATGTAATTTTGCTTTCAAAATGAGTTATGTGAATGTACATTATTGCAATGAAAGGCTATTTTTTAACTACCCTTTATAAATTTTTTACTTCAATTTAAATGCTGGCTTATAAAAGATTTTGAATAAAATTTAAATTTCTGGCTCATCAAGTCACCTATTTTTTTTGCCAGGCTGATTTGAGCAAATGTTTAGATCTTGCCTTTAAAAATTTCACAGACATTCATCAACAAGAATTATCTGCACAAAGCTCCGTATTTTATTAATCCAAAAAAAAAAAAAAAACCTGGAGAAATCATCTGTGTGTGGCTGGCAACAGACTTCAAGAATAGGATGATTAGTTTTTGTCTATTTACCCTATTTTCCTCAAGCTTTCTCCCTATTGGTTAGCTCTAGGAGCATGCAGAAGGTGAGGATTTGCTGCCACAGAAATAGCAGTTACATGTTATTCTGAAAAATATGAAAATACAACACGCTCTATACTCAACGAAACAATTATGCTCTTTCCCTCAATGGAGTAATTTGTTCCTACTGTGTCTGTTGTCTTAGGGTCGNTGCCCATGCGCGGCCCTGCCCAGCGCCGCCAGTCGGGGCATGGCTGCAGAGCCAAAGTGTAAACAAAGGCCCATTGCAGTGCGCGCTCACCGGAGCTGCTTTGTCGCTAAGGAATTCAAATTTCCCTGCAGAAAATATATGGCAAGAACTCCAGAACAACTTCATTTAGAATATACGCTGACTTGGAGAGTGACTTAAATATTTGTTGCCTTTTTTCTACTTTGCTTACTCATTTGTTTTTTCCTTTCAACCTGTCATTTTTTCCCCTGGATACCACGTCCTTCTTTGCTTCAGTTCCTCCCTTTCTTTCCAGTTGCTTTACTGTTCATTCTCCTCAAAAGGAATCAACAGAAATTTCAACGAGTTATTTCAAAAATATCTCAAGTGCTTCCTTTAGATTTAAGACCAATGTGCTTGCACAATTTAGAAAGAAAAGAATTTTTAATTAAATATTAAATACGTGGAACTAATCTAATTGAATGGCCTCAATGTTCACTCATGGATAATCAGTGTGCCTAATTCCTAGCACACATTGCTAGTTTTTTTCACTACAGTGTGGGATTTCCAATCTTCTCTCACGTAAATGTTTATGAGAACACTATGTTTACCAGACTGTGGTTAAGGTGTTTAATTTATGTTGGTGATTGGTAGGTCAGCTGATACTCTGATATGCTAATTGCCCTTTTTGTTTCTTTTTTTTTAATTCTTCCAACACTTCTATTTATTTCTAATGTGTGCCATCAAAGCTAGTAATTACCTTTGTGGGGCTGAATCTTCCAATCACATTACTTAACAAAGCAGCCCTAAAACTCAACTCCAGTTTGAAGCTTTTAAAAATTCTCTGTCTAATGTTCAAAATCCATCTAACAGAACATAAAGTGAGATCCAAAATTTGTTTAAAAAGCATGATTATACTGATTGATAACACATTTGGTTTCTTGCCCCTCACTCCCTGAGCTATGGCTTTAAAATAGGTCAGGAATCATTTTAATTGTAGTAGCAAACTTTGCTGGTAGTCAGGCTTCTATCATAGAAGCTGACTTCCTGTCACACCTTTTCTGTACTGGAAACCCTTTTTACTTCCAGAAAAACTCCATGTCTTTGCTTTTATTCTACACAAAAGTAACTATTTGATCATCTTTATCAGACTTTCATATACACTATTTGAACAAAGTTTCCCAGCTGCACCTTAACATTTGAAGCATTTAGTAGTCTGCTCCTGTATCTTTCTTATCCAGATTAGTGGCATCTTACATTTAGGAATCTACAGATCAGATCCTTGATAAACTGTATATTAGGCTATCTTAAATTCACCCATTTCCCACATTACCAATATACAAACACTTGAACAACTAAGGAAATAATATGCCCCTGAATGCTTAAGGGAACACAGTCATGTCCCCACTCCTGAGCTGAGGAGTTTGGACATTCAGGCTGGGCTCATCCAGACCAAAGGCATGCAGGGCCCAGCACTGTAATGGTATCCACATTCCAGAGGGTGGCAGCTCAGTGTTTGTCGGTCTTAGGGTTTTTTGTTTGTTTTCATCTGGCATTTCCTGTTCCACGAACATTTAGCCCAAGTTAAATGTGAACCCTTATCTATTCCTTCACTTTGTCAGCTGAACTGTTAAAAACCATCCTCTGCGCTGTTTGGTACTGCAAGGAAACCTGTGACCTTACCTTGCTCTTTTACAAAGGTCAGCACTACTTAACATCTTAGATAGAACATTCCAGCAAAGTTAAGCCTTCCTTGAAATAACAAAGAACACCANATCCAAAAAAAAAAAAAAAACCTGGAGAAATCATCTGTGTGTGGCTGGCAACAGACTTCAAGAATAGGATGATTAGTTTTTGTCTATTTACCCTATTTTCCTCAAGCTTTCTCCCTATTGGTTAGCTCTAGGAGCATGCAGAAGGTGAGGATTTGCTGCCACAGAAATAGCAGTTACATGTTATTCTGAAAAATATGAAAATACAACACGCTCTATACTCAACGAAACAATTATGCTCTTTCCCTCAATGGAGTAATTTGTTCCTACTGTGTCTGTTGTCTTAGGGTCGCCTTAAAAAAACCAAACCAAAACAGAAAAAACCCAAACACGAACAAAGCAAAACAAAAAACCCAACCTCACAACATCTCAAATTCTCCAACTTGTTTAACCCTAGTGGTTTCTTTCCCGTCCCCCATCCCCGGCACCCCGCTTTGAAAGCCCCTCTCCAGCTGTGTGGCTGTACGGGCGTGCAATGACTGTGTCAGTCCCTCGGAGGCGCAGACACGCAGCCCGGTCTGAGTGAATCCCGCAGAG
>VZTZ01051050.1:1306639-1336265 GCA_013400955.1 Drymodes brunneopygia | reverse complement strand
GCTGTTTGGTACTGCAAGGAAACCTGTGACCTTACCTTGCTCTTTTACAAAGGTCAGCACTACTTAACATCTTAGATAGAACATTCCAGCAAAGTTAAGCCTTCCTTGAAATAACAAAGAACACCACCAGCTTAGGATCACTTTTTTTTTTAAATAGGGAAAAAATTAAGACTTCACTAATGCAGTATGCAGCAAAGACAGATAAAACAGGAGCATGAATAGGACACAAGGCATGCACGATCAGTGTGAGGTTCCCCACCAATTATACACAGCAGTTGTAAAGCACATACCTCTGTCGGTCATCTTCAGGTGACTTACTCTGGACTGAAACTGGCTGAGATAGTATCTTCTGTTGGCCTTTCTTCATTAACAAAAGAGAAAAAAAGTAGTTGATTTTGAAAGAATATAATCCATTAAAGATGAAGTACCTATTTGTAAATCACAAATCACAGTAACTACAGTCTACTATGGAAAAGAATGGAAACTATAGTCCACTCTGGAAAAGAAGTTTTGAAACACAGGAAAAGATGTCTAAAAATGAAAATGCCATTGCTATTTTGTTTCTAAATGTATATCTGTGCAATCTGGCAGTGCCATGTGGTATATTAAGTACCCTAATAATATTTCATCTTCTGCTATATTTAGAGAAGAAAAAAACCAGTGGTTTTGTTGTTGCTATTTTTTAGAGGAAAGAGACTAGATGCTATTTTGGCTGTTTCATCTGCTCCTGTTCAAATGCCAAGCATTTAGCCTCAGCTTGTCACTGCTCAAGAGAAGAATATGTTTTCACAGCCCATAAAATTGAAGTTTCAATAGTAGGAAAAGTGCATGCAATTTTCCAGAATACTCAGTAATTTGCTTTTAAGCCTTGTTTATTTGAATGAGTGTACTTACAATGAATATTTCTAATAGGCAGAACACCTTCTCCAAACTGTTTGGGATATAAGCCATACCTGCCCCGTTTCCTTTTTATTAATTTGTTCAACTTCCATAAAAAGTCTTGACTCTATCTGGTGCACAGCCACACCAATGTTAAACGATAATACTGATAATAAACAGCAATTTTTTCTGTTTTGAGAAAGTTTCCTTCTTACTAAGTCCATGTTTTCTATTTATGTTGCTTATTCTTTGTATCTCTTTCAGCTTGAACAATGTAGATCCTATTTCACTAGGAGGTTACAGTAACAGTATCTGGTTTTCAAATACTAATTTTTAGTATTTAAGGCATAAAACCACCTACAGATACTTTTCCTAAACAGCTAAACAAGTTTTTAATGTGGTTTTATGCACATATCTGCACAAATGCTGTAGGCAGCTGTGTGAATACCTACTGGATAAAATTCTATAGAAACTATTTTTGAATGTGTTTTTAATACAAGTTTACAACTTTGAGAAGAAATAAATTAAAGCTTACCTTGCATTTGAAAGCAACATGCTTTTAGTAGTCATGGTCTAAATTTCTTTTGAAACTCAACCCTGTGTGCATGTGAATCCAGACTAAATTACGTAACAATCTGCATAACCTACTCACCATTAGTTCTTCAGCTTGACGCACCAGTTTTTCTGTTTTGGCTTCTAATTCTGCATTCAGTCGCCTGAAAGAGTAAGAATTTTTGTCACTGAGTTTTTGAAAGATTTAAAAAGTATGAATATGAGCATGACAGTATTTTTGCCTGAACTAAGTGAAATTTTAATGATTCCTACAAAGGAATGCTCCAATACACTTCAAGGTATTAAAAAAGTTGTGTTTCAACAATTTCCTGTGTTTCAGCCAAATCAATAGTAATAAAACATGTATAGCCATTAAACAGCAAGGTTTAGACTCTAACTGTGAGAGGTGAAGGATGGCTTTGGTATTGGATGTGCCATTTCTTAATACACATTGTATGTCTTTATTTCCTAAAGGTTTTCCATGTTTAACACTCTCCTTCCCTTCAGGATAGCCAGCAGCAGGATTGGGGAAGGACTCATACGACTACATTGCTTATCACGTATTTAAAGAGGTGCTGCTACATGGATGTACAGTTTGCAGTAGTGTGGTGTTCCTGCATGTTCACACACAGCCCCTGGTGCTGTGACTGCCAGAGTTTGAAACGTGGCTCTCTGTGCGCCCTCACCATTCACAGGGACTGAGCACCAACAGGTAACAGNGCCGACATTTTGTCCGCGCCGAGGCCGCTGTGGCGTCGCCTTCGCCCGGGCAACCGGCGGCCGCCCGCCCTCGCTCCTTCCCTCCCTCCTTCCTTCCCTCTCTCCTCCCCTCCCGTTCCCTCCCTCCGTGTCAGGGCCCCAGCGACAGCCGCGGGCACAGGCCGGGGCGNACTGAGTTTTTGAAAGATTTAAAAAGTATGAATATGAGCATGACAGTATTTTTGCCTGAACTAAGTGAAATTTTAATGATTCCTACAAAGGAATGCTCCAATACACTTCAAGGTATTAAAAAAGTTGTGTTTCAACAATTTCCTGTGTTTCAGCCAAATCAATAGTAATAAAACATGTATAGCCATTAAACAGCAAGGTTTAGACTCTAACTGTGAGAGGTGAAGGATGGCTTTGGTATTGGATGTGCCATTTCTTAATACACATTGTATGTCTTTATTTCCTAAAGGTTTTCCATGTTTAACACTCTCCTTCCCTTCAGGATAGCCAGCAGCAGGATTGGGGAAGGACTCATACGACTACATTGCTTATCACGTATTTAAAGAGGTGCTGCTACATGGATGTACAGTTTGCAGTAGTGTGGTGTTCCTGCATGTTCACACACAGCCCCTGGTGCTGTGACTGCCAGAGTTTGAAACGTGGCTCTCTGTGCGCCCTCACCATTCACAGGGACTGAGCACCAACAGGTAACAGGGACAGGGCTTCCATTTAAAAACTTTACAGCTTTTAAGCTGTTTTTAACAGGCTTAAGCTTTTATACAGTCATAGGCTAGAACTGAAGTCAACGTTCGAAGTGCAGAAGAACCTCATGTCCGGGCCTAGATCCTGCCTGAGGCGGCGGTGTCCCGCGGCCCCGGGCAGTGCCATCCGCGCCCTGCAGGGCCGGAGCCGCGGCACCCGGGTCCAGGGGCCCGGCGGGGCAGGGCCTCCTTACTTGTACTGCTCCTCCTTGGCCAGCCATGCTCCGCTCAGGGCGCCGGGCCCCGCGAGTGCCGGGGGGCTCCCGGCCGCTCTCCGCACCTGCGGGGAGGATGCGACAGTGAGCGGGGCGGGCTCGGCTCGGCACGGCCCCGCTGCCCCGAGTCCGAGCCCAGCCCGAGCCGCCGCCTTACCCCGGGCAGATCCCCGCCCCGCCCGGCCGCACCGCCCGCCGGCATNCGACCGCCGACATTTTGTCCGCGCCGAGGCCGCTGTGGCGTCGCCTTCGCCCGGGCAACCGGCGGCCGCCCGCCCTCGCTCCTTCCCTCCGTCCTTCCTTCCCTCTCTCCTCCCCTCCCGTTCCCTCCCTCCGTGTCAGGGCCCCAGCGGCAGCCGCGGGTACAGGCCGGTGCGCAGGGACCAGCTGGCAGCCTTCGTGGTGCTGGGCTGCCACGGCCTCAGGTGAGGGGCAGGTGAAAAGGGCTGAGGGGCCATTACAATTGTTAGTATAATAAATATTTATTACAGCCCTTCTGGCCTTACTACACGTTGTCCTGCCAGCGTCCCCTCATTTCAGTGCATTAATCTCCTGTTTGCAGCATGACGGCAACTGTGCCATCCTCTGTTCAGCTCTTTGGTGCTGTCGTCCCTCTGCATTTCTTGTACACAGATTTCTGTGATTGTCGCCTGGTTTTAGCCTTGTCCTTCACCACTTGTTTGAATCCCTCCATTATTTTTGTCCCTCACCCCCACGCAGTTTGATTTTGCTGCATTTCTCCTGATCACCCGTGAGTTCCCACTCTCTGTCACAAAGTCTGTGAGACGCAGAACAGGTCAGGCTGGAAGGGACCACAGCGGGGTCATCTGGTCCATGCTCCCAGCTCAATCAGGGTCATCCCTGAGCACATGGCACAGGATTGCGTCCAGATGGTTCTGGAGTATGTCCAGTGAGGGAGACTCCACGGCCTCTCTGGGCAGCCTGTTCCAGTGCTTGCTCACTGCACAGTAAAGAAATTCTTCTCTGTTCAGCTGGAATGTCCTGTGCCTCAGTTTCTGCCCTTGCCTCTTGTCCCCTTGCTCAACCAAGGAGGTTACAGGTTACTCACTTGCTCATTCATTCCCATCTCCTTTCCCAATTTCCTAGAGGATTGTGCCCCTCCATGTGACAGCAGCCCAACTGTCCTGTGCCAGATATCTATAGAGCAAGAATAACACAATTCTATACTGTTACATGGGCTGTATATGACTTTAATTAAGAGATTTGCACAAGGGAAATCAGAAGGGCTTAGCTGGCTGGAAGTAAAAGGCCTGTGCGGAAGAATTTCTGCAGAAGTATTATTTGGGAAACAAAAAATACTTGAAGATTGTGAGCATTGAGACAGGCAGTGTAACAGAATAAATAAAGTGAAGTGAAAGACAGGACAAATGTGATTAGTGGAAGGCAAAAAATAGAAATATCAAAATAGAAAATGAAAGCTTTTAGCACTAATGTTGAATCAAAAGTATTGACACAGAAGGGGAAAAGAGTGAGCCTATGAAAAATGTTACGGGGATATTGAAAAAAACAAGCCATTAAGAAGTTAGTCCGTTTCCATAATTTTTGTGGTTTTACTAAGAAGAATAGCAAAGGGTTGATGGTGGCATTTAAAAAACAAACCAAACCAAACAAACAAACAAAAACAAAAACCCCACAAAATTGTGGGGTTTAGAAAATTGCTTTTGGTTTAGAAAAACAAAAAAAGGGTGAGGTCAATAGTAGAGATCTAACCTCCATGAGGAAAAGACAGGTTTTGTTAAGAAATAAATTGTAGACTTGATGAGACATTAACACATCAAGTCACATTTTAGAAACATCTCTAGTGACATCCTGGGCGATTTTAAGAGAAACAGGGGAACTAGAGAAGGAAACAAGGGTCGGCAGGATGAAAGCTAAGAGGAGAAATATGCTCTTTCCAAACAGGAACTTTTTCCCCCAAAAGTACTATTTCTTTTTGAAGAACTAAAATATCATCTTATTAGTATTTTTACTGGTTTTAAGGTTCTTATACAAAACAGCTATAAGAGCATAACACCTTAAAATGCCAGAAGCTGGAAGATCTCTGCTAGTTAGATACTGAGGCAACAAAAGCACTGGTTGAGATTAGAGAGATTAGAGCAACTGGTTTCTAGCCAGCTTTTAGCTAAGACTTAATAAACAAAAGAGGGGTAATTTATTATATCATAAATTATTAAATATGTTAACAAACATAGCAGCACAAGATTCTTCTTGTTTAAAACCCCCGGTATTAATAACATACATATGTATTAGGATTGCAGATTTGCACAATATTTCTAAGATCCACAGCATGATTTATTTAATATGATTTATTTTTTGAAATATATAATTTGGATTTAGAATTCAACTACCTGTATTTGAAATAATATGAAAAGATCAGTATATTTGGATAAGTATTTCTTAGTGAACTTCAAAGTATTTCTCCAGAGATGTAGAAAACAAAGTTCGAAAAAATAAGAGATTTCATTACATTCTTGATCCCTTACTCCATTAAGGTTTTATCACTTTAAAGTTGACCTGATATGACCTTAACAGTTGTGGTTAATTCTCTAATACATAGTTGGTAACTGGGTAGAGAATAGGCTTATATTAGAGACCCCAACCAATAGCGAGATGCATAAGGAGATAGGAAAATTTACCTCAGTCTTTATCTGGGGTGAAAAAAAAGGCATTTGAAAGCATAGCATTGGTATGCTAAATGGTACAAGATTTAGCCAACAATATTTTTAGCAAATTCCCATTTTCCATTTCATCGTTTTTTAAGGGTTGACTCAAACATAGTGACTGTAAAATGAAAATGCTTTTGTCATTTTGAGGTGAAGTATAGAGCAGGTTAGAGACAGGTTTTAACCAGAGTGATATTTGTGATCATAATGAGCTGTACTTGGGACCTCTTTCTAGGGACCTCTGTGATTAGAATAGTACATCATCATTCTGTATTTTTCAAGTGTTTAAATTCTTACTTTCTGAGGATTGTAAGATCCCATGATGCAATTACTCCCACAGAAATATTAGATTCCAAATGAAGTTGTTCACTGTGTTGCTTTTGTTTTTCTTCCAGCAAAGGAGGAGATAGTTCAGAGAACAGAAGGGCTCTGTCAGTTCAGCTGCTAGGAGTGGTTTGGGGCAGAAGGGTATGTGTAGGGACTGGGATGTAAGAATAGTTTACTGCAGAAGGCTGCTGAGGATCGAGATACAGTGTTTACTTTTGATTAAACCAAAGCAATGCATTATTTAGTTGTTACCCATGGCCCTCTTCCTTCTACAGGCACAAATTTTGTGATCCCTCTGTCCTCCTTCAATAAAAATATAAAAGTGTGAGATTTTTATGTGAGCCTATAATCTTCATGCATTTAGACACAATTTTTGTTCATAATATCTTCTTATTAGCTTAAAGATTCATTATACAGAATTTTCCTCTCTCTTCATAAAAGTTGTGATGCTTAGTAGAGACCTAGAAAGCTATCAACAGGAAGGGACCGGATTTCACTGTATGTCACGTTACTTCTCAGAAACAGAGGAACAGTAGTGTTTTGGGACAGTGTTTTCTTCCATAAAAATCATTGCAAATGTATCAGACCAAAGAGATAACAGCTGATAACGCTGGCTCAAGGTTTTTGGTTTTGTGGTTTTTTTTATTGTAGGGCCCATTGTAAACAAATAAATAGCACATAAAGATGCCACACATGCTTACTATTTTTATACCAAGAATCATGTTATGGGCTAGATATTATCTTTGGTATGTGATAGAGCTAAATTTGATTAACCTTCTGTTACTACAAGCCTCTCTCATTTATACATCTGTTGATTCCACCTCTAGAAGAAAAAGTCTTTCATAGGACTAGCAGCTGCCTGCTGTCCCTCCATCCTTGGAAAGAGGGATGCTTCACCAAGGCAGTAGGACTCAAAATGTTCAGGCTTCCTTGCCAGCAAGTTTGGTTGCCCAGGGCTGTTTTCACTGCTCCGATTGCCCCGCTCTGGGTCAAGCAGCCCATAGGGACTGTTTCGCTCACCACATTTCCACCCTCAGGCCCGGGCACTGATGCTTCCCTGGGTGAGCAGCCCTGTTTGCAGGCACGGGGCTGCAGAGCAGAGCGCTGCACCCGTGCAGGGTGTGTGTGTTGGCACGGGGCTGCTCCGCTGCATCGCTGCCACCTCTCTGCTCTCACACATCCTCCTGTGCTGGGCATGCACAGGGAGCCTCAAACCCCACAGCCTGGGCAGGCCCAGCCCGGGCATGAGGAAGGAAACCAGAGACAGCCTGACTGCAGCACTCACACACGAAGGCAAGTAATGTCAAGCTAGCAGGCAGTTGTTTGTTTACTTATTTATTCTGAATGTGCCAGAGAGGGTGTCAAACTTAAATCCAAAGCGTATCACTGTAACCTAAGCAACTGTAACCATTACAGCCACTTCACACTTCAATAGTTTCCCTACCTTAAATTTCTCCTTCATTTTTCTAGTTCCAGTTTCCTGGAGGGGAGAGAGGGAAGAGCAGAATTTTGGAATAAATTTAAAGTGGAATTTAATGCTTAGCAGATTTCTGGAAACCTGGGTGGCTTGATTTTTCTGTCTTGTTTTGGTTGGGGGTTTTGGGTCTTTTGTTGTTGTTGTTTGCTGGTTTTTTTGTTTGGTTTTGGGTTTTTTGTGTTTGTTTGTTTGGGGTTTTTTTTTTGCTTTTTGTTTTGTTTTTTGGTTTTTTGGGGTTTTTTAGAGGGGTTTTTGGGTTTTGGTTTTTTGGGAGATTGTTTGTTTAGTTGGTTTTTTGTTAGCTTTAAATACTCATCTTGGTTTTTACTTTAAAAGATAAAATTGCTATTTCATATTTTTGTATGGCATGTATAATAGCTAATCTCCAATTCACCTAAAAATCAGACTAAAATACATTATTATTGTGCAATCATTGGAAAAAAAAACCAAAAACTTGTGTACAGCATTTTCAAACATTAGTGGAATGGTAGGATCTAGATGATATGTAGCTATTAAATCAATAATCCAGACATCGAGGGAATTCCCCAGACAGCTGTTGGATATTTTCCCCTAATCAGTAATAATAATCCAATGGTGTTTGAAATGGCATAGTTGTATATTGGAACGTATTTTTGTGCTGATATTTTCTCATGCATCTCTAATGGCTCCCTAAAATATGAACAGGACCAAGTATTATTCACAGCCACGGATCTCCTGTGAAAAAGCTGCTGTTTGAATATATGAAGTGTGTGCAAGTTCTTTAGCCCTTACTGACAGACATCCTAAGCTGGTTTAGCAGCACTATGCCCTGGTATCTTTTGTTTCCTGGTAGGATAACCCCGATGGATGCCAGTGGTGTGTGCCAAGTTTTGTGTGGCAGAAGTCGGGGAGGTGTGTGGGAACCAGGTACACAGATTGTGAGGGACAACAGAGCTGGGGGATGGGCAGCCTGACCTTTTAAGTCTCTTCCATCTCCAGTGTCTCCAGTTTTGCTTTCATATCGATTTCAGTGCCATGGAAATATTTTTTTTCCTGTTTCCAGTAGTTGTGTAGATATATACAATACCTAGTTTCTAGGCTAGTCGAAGTTATTTTTTTATATAGCTATAACCAGCATACTTGTGCTATCCAGATTCCTGTTTACAAATAGAAACATTCTTCTTTGTTCTTCTCTGCTTCACTGCACTATTGGGGCTTACTTATTTCAGTGTCATCCCTCCTAACCTAATCCAAACAATAACCTTGGCTCAACAATTTAAACATATTGAATCCCCAACCAGAGTAGTTTTCCCTAGTAATACTCTGATTACAGCAGCTTTTATGTCTGAACAGGAAAGGACCTTAAACACTAAATCTCATCAGCACTGTAAAAAATAAGTGGTGAGCATCAGTCACATTTTCTTGAAATACCACAAGTCTTTCTTGAGGCCTAATCCTTTAATCTCTGGATTTTGGGCACTTCTGTTCTGATTACTAGGGATCAAAAGGTTTGGCAAATACTCTTCAGACCACTCTTCAAAGTGGCCCCTGTAATATTACCAGGTTGTTATGACAATTGTATGATTTTTTTGTTGTAGTGGTAGCTGGTACTTTTGGAAAAAACAGAGAAGTTAGTTTATCAATGCAACGGTCTGCCACATTGAAAATTTAAAAAAAGCATGTGGTCCTCCAGTATAGAGGTTCAGAGGATTTGAGAATATGGCAAAGTAAAGGAAAAATACCTTTCACTGATGATGGAAATTCCTCCTACTGTGTAAGAGGCAACCTTTCTAGTGGAGGGTACCCTTAGAGGGCTGCTACAACCTACACAAAGGCTTTTCTGAGCTTGTTCCCAAGGCTAGAGTGATCTTTCCTTTCACTGCATATGGAAATCTTATGCCATTTCCTGCCTGAAATGCTGTCATGTGTGAAGTTACATAGAAGAAAGGAAAGAATTTTGCATGTCACTCATGGACCAAAATCTATTTCTTAGACCCTCCTACCAGATAGTTTTGTTAGATGTTCATTGGTCTGCTCTGGAAGTATACAGCTCTTCCCTAAATGAGATAATTTCCTCATTCTCTTTTAAACAAAGGCTACATAAGTTGAAACAGGTGACTCCTCCTCCACAGATTTCATTTTGCTTATTGCAAACTAGCAATAAAATGAAACTGAATATTTCCCACTATATTTGATCACTGGAATTCCAAAAGACCATCACTTTACATGTTAGATCTCTGTCTAAGGAAGACAACCCCACCTGACTTAAAGAGAACTACCAAGGTGCTTTTAAGAAATCACTCATTTTCAACAGAGAGGCTTTCAATTAACAGGGCAGATTAGGAAAAAGAAACAATCTTGTCACCTAGATGCAGGGCCCTGCAGTTATGACAGGAGCAAGTGCAAATCTCTCCATGCTATTCCTGTTCATTCCAGCCTTCATTGCTGGGCTGTGTTTATTGTTCCTGCCCCTGCCATTGTCAATAAGAAATCCAGCTGGGTATTTAGAACCAAAACCCAGAGCCTGAAAGAGCCAAATGCTGTTGTGCTCATCCTGAATATTTAATCTGCATAGGTGTGTCATCACTTGCATCCAGTTCCTCTTTACTTGGAAGATTATATTCTGCTACACAGCATAAAATTCATTTGGAAAAAACATTTTATACTGTTGCTTTCATGGGATTTGCCACGTTGTATATTGGAGTGCGTATGTCGAGGATGAGTGCAGGTGAGAGCTTTCAAAGTTACTTTGCTGTGTTGACAACACAACCCTTTATTATCAAATTGCATGTTTTTATTAACTTTTCATTCAGTGAAATATTCTGAAATATTCAGTGACTATAGTGGACCATGGCCAAGAAAATTAATGTTATGTATCAAGTACAAACAAGTTCTAACATTTTCAGTGTGCTAATGTTAGCATTCGATGTTAGCTTAAACTAGAATACCACATATTTTTGTGTGCACTGTGTTGCTTGATAAAAGAAATGCTCATTGAGTCTGTAGTGCCAGTTCAGCTTTTGGCTTCCCTGATAATGCCTGCTCTGTGTGGGAAACGTGTGACAGTGTAAGAAAAGGAATTGAAAGTCAAGCTCTGTAGCCCTGTGTGGACCCCCAATATGAACACCGTGACTTGTTTGTGTATTAAACTGCACTGAAAAGTTATTTTGGCTTAGGGGAGGTAGGAATTTTTCACTAGCTGGAGGAAAAGATGTGTAGCTCCCTGTCAGCTGGGGGAGAACTCTGGTTTGTTATCTTTTGCCTGTTTTCATAAACAAATGCCGACAGCAATTGTTGTTTTTGCAGAGCCAGCAGAAATTCATAGGGGGTTTCTTTTTGTTGTACTGCCACAGTAAAAAGAGATGTTATTTTAACAACAGAATGTTTGATAGCTTTTAAAAATACAAGGCCTAGTTTTTAGGCATGCTGAGCCCCATAATTTCTATTGAAGTCAATTCTTGCTGCAGATAACCCACTGCACTGTAAGGAGTCCCTCAGATTCAAGATCCAAGTACAGCATTAAGGAACACCTCTGATGTGAGCACAGTCACCAGGAATAGCACAGAGGCTTTGTTTTCTGTACATGAACACAAATTGGACTGAGCCTTTTGGAAGGTACATATATTGAATGTGTTCATAAACTTGCCAAGTTATCATCTCAGCAGTCAGCCTTAGTAGTAAGGTGCAAGTTAGCTTACACTAAAGCAGGATTTTTCTAATGGGAATTGTGCTTTTCTAATGGGAATGCAGAGGTAAGATAGCAGCACAACCACTGTGGGACACTCAGGCACAGGGAAGCATCGGTCCTATGAAGAAACTATCTATGGCAAAAATAACCCCAGACTGAACACTGAGCTCAGTTCCCAGGCTGGGCCCATCTGACAGAGCTTTAAAGATTTCTGTTATGTGGTCAAAATGGTTTTTTTCCCTTATTGCAGCTAAGGTTTTCCCAGGATTTGTGCCTCATGAGGTAACAGTTAATGGAGAAAATCTTCTGTAAAAAAAACCCAAAGCACTTCAGATTTCAAATCCCTAACAAAAACAAGTACACAAATACAAAATATATTAGTTGCATTTGCAAATAAAATGGGAAAATTACCTTGCTTCCATCCCATCACACCTTATAGTTTTCTTTCTCCAACAAGGATTAATTCATGCTTAATTTAGGTGTTGTATATTCATTGAGTGTTATAGGACAGATACACAAGCAATGTGGTGACAGGTAAATGACTCTTCAATCCTTTAAAATTTATTGTTAACTGGTTTATTAGCATTATTGAGTGAATGTCTGTGTTCAAGTGTTCTGAACCTTTAGTCAAGAAGGTAGAAAGGAATCAAGAGCTGGCTGAAGTTAATTTTGAATGCATTCAGCTCTTATACCTTTTGTCCTGAGTAAAAAGAGCACTCCAAAGGTATTGAAGTTGAAAGACTGGGTTGGGTGTTCTTTTCCATAAAACCTGATGAAAAGAAAAGGATCCATTGGAACAGCTATTTTTTTTACTTAGATTTGGACATTCTTCTTCAGTGTTGGCAGCTCAGATTTTGCAAGATCATGCCATTGCATAAGAAGCAGCAAGTGGAATGTAGAAATAAAAGCAAATGTTTGCCATAAAAGAAAAGTTGAATTCTTACTGTAAAGAGATAGCTTGAAGAGTGAAAATATTAATTGTAAAATTATTGCTGGTATCAATAAATTGAAAAATTGGCCCTTAACATTAAGTGTTAAGTTGCATTTAATAAATTTTTTAATGCATGTTAAACAGCTCTGGTTATAAGCATAATTCTGTAGTAATTCTTTTCATTGTAAATTGAGTCTTAAAAGATACTTAAGTAAAAGTAAAACTTAAAATAATAAATTGTGGACTGAGATTGTCATAAACTGATACCTCCAGAGCAGTGACTTGACTTCTGTGAAGATCACCTGCCTATCATTTCTTAACCAGGCTGAACTAACAGCTGTATTGCAGAAGATAGCCTTAATGCAAAATTAGTCCAAAGGTACACTAGGACCCCACATAGCTGATATTGTGAAGCATGAAAAGCTACTGAACTCACTGTAAAGGTGCTATTTGTAGAGGAAGTCATTATCTCTGATGTTAATTTTACTGCATTCAGTGACAAACATTGAGACTTCCTAGGAACTATGTAGTTAAAAGTAAAGTGTGATGCTGCTCGTGGAAAGTTTTCAAGTTATTTATAAATTTTTCTCCTCTTTTAAATATTAGATTAGTTCAAGTAGAAGTAGAGTAGTTTTAAACTAAAATCAGGTTAAGGAGATACTGAATACAATAAAATCCTCTTAATATTTTGTAACAACCCAGTTTAGCAGAGAAGTTTCTGAGACAGTATCATATTCTCAGGGGTTTGCTCTCAGTATCCCTGGTTTCTGTTCTCTTGCTAACAATTCTGCAGTAAGCCTGAGTAACTCCTGTGTTCTGCTCCTTTCAGTGGCCTGGGGCACAGTACAATACTGTCTGTCCCATGTGCAGAGGAAATCAGAGAAGGACCTTTCTCTGGCTGATTTGGGAGATGATGCTAGAGATCACACGAACTGAGCAAAAGGAAAACAGATCCCCAGAAAGGGTTGTCAGAGCTCATTTAGCCTTGGTGAATGATCTAAAGAAAGGGTCTCCAAAGCCAGGCAGGGGCAGCAAAGAGAGCTGTTAAGAGTTGAGCACACAAGTTGTGAGTGGCAATGAGCAGAGTTAGTGGAAGTTTGCCTGATGACTCTTTCAAATCAAGCACATGAAGAGAAGAAATCACTTAACCAGCACACAGTGGAAAATTAAGAACTTCAAAAATCTCTTTAATGTATTGCTTGTGAAAGAGGAAAAAATCAGATAATGGCAGTGAAAAAGAAGTTCGTATTTCCTTTTTATTTTTGAAGTCAGTACAGCACGAACAGTAATCATGCATCCTTTCCTTGTGTTTCTGTGGCACCATGACCAAGTGCTGGCCTGTAGCAGAGAAATCACCTCTACTAAGGCTGTGGTTTATTTTCCAGCCTTTCCAACTGTGTTGACATTAACCACGAAGTTGCACGTTATGTTATTCCATGCCACGTATAATTGTGTTTTTCCTTATGTGGTCAGCTGTCCAACAGGAAATGAAAATTAACTTTCTCCTTTCTGAGCTGTGTTGACCAACTTTTTGATAAGTGCCAGGCACCTGTGTGTCTGAGCATTCAGTGTTTCACAGAGCAGCGCCCAGGTTTGTGTCAGGAATTTTACAAAGCTACCCGAGTGACAAGGGCAGTTGTCCACCTGAAGGGGCTATGCTGAAGAAAGCAATACTTCTGAAAACATATTTTTCCCAACTTGCATAATATTTTTGTAGATCTCACCTAGCAAAGATTTGAGTTTTGTTGGAGATTCATTCTAATGTTGGAACTCTGTTTCAGGAAAGTGGTTAAACTCATATATAGTAATAAGCATGTGAGCTGTTATGTGACTAGGTGTCTGATCAGATTTGTTTAATCTCTTTTTGACTGGAAATTGATTCATCTTCTGAAATACTGCTCATGCTAATCAAAATATATTTATTTTTCCAGAAAGCCATGCTAGTTGAGTTAATATTTGCCTTTAAAGTTTGGTTTCTCCTGGCAGAGGGAATAGTTTAAATTATGTCTGGGCTACAGTAGAACAAAGTTCGTAATGAATATGTAAGAGATGTGAGAAGCATATCTAGTTCCTGCAAGTAATATGAGGCACCCTATTTTATTAACTATGGCTTCTCTGTACTGTTTGTAATTTAAAAATATTTCTTCTTTTGCTTTAAATCTGTTCCTAATGTTCCAGTTTGTCAAGTTATTTATCCTTTGAGTTAGTAACATGGTATGAAACAGTACTGTCTCTTTCAAAGTTCTTTAAAAATTTACTTTTTTACATGAGTTTAGCTCGATTTTTAAAAGTGTTCATATTAGCTGTTTTCTGCCTGCACTCCTTCACTTGCCTTATATATTTCTCAAGTCTTTCTATTCTGTATATAATTTTTGTGGCAGAGACTAAGATGCAGAGACCCACTTTGGGACTGGTGCCGTGTGATCTGGAGTCTTTGCAATGCATATTGCAGTCATTGACATAGGGTAGACCTGAGCTCGTTAACTCAGCTTTGCACTCATGCTGTGATATTTGTGTCCAGGTGACTTTAAGCTTTTACTCCTAAAATATCTCATTGTTGCCATCGCTGGTTCAGCTTCATGAGAGCTTTAGTCCACAGACAGTTCATGTAACAACCAAACTTTTGTGTTGTAGGTCAGCTGGTGTTCAGACATTCATCACTGAAGCAGACAAAATAGTGGCAGAAATAGTGAGAAATTGCTCCTTTGGTAGAGGGAGAAAAACTGAAGAATGGAACAGGCATTTCATTATCTCAAACACCAGAGAGTGCTGACATTGCAATGTGTTGGCACATGCGCACGGTCTGACAGTAACAGCTATCATGTCCAAATTTCCATGGCATTTATTTATAATAATCCCTCTTTCTCAGTAAAAAAGTGAGGTTTTGGTGACTTTTCAGAGTTAGTTTTCTGGCAAAAACTATGTATTTTAAAATCTGGATTCAGCTGAGCTCCCTGACTAAGACCGATCTGTTTGTTTGTACTTTGACCAAAGGATTACATCGATGGTTTCCCAGGATCCAAAATTGTATTTAACCTGTTTGCAGAACTACATATATTATTTGAATGAGAAAGAGGGAAATGAAAGTGGCCTTATCTCCATTAGCTGGTAGCTGTTCACAGGAAGCAGCAATTACTGTCTAGCCTTCTTCCCTGGGAAAGCCCTCCTGACTTGCTTCCTGTACCACGGAACTGTGTCGTGCACTGGCACACAGCATGGCCACATAAAACAGCAAATAAAGCACCAGAAGGCAATAAAAACTAGTATGGGGGTAGATTAATAAGAATGACAATAATTCCTTCATGAACAGGACTGAAGCTAATTTCACTTGCAGTTGTCAAACCAAGCTAAACTGGCAGGGGAAGGAATGTGTGTTCATAATCAGTAGTTGTGCACTTGCAGCGGAGGAGGAACTTGGCCATGGCACACTTTGACAGTCTTACCTCTTCCAAATTTGCTCAGTCTGTACAGTATCCTGCATTTTCTCTCTTTGCTTTTTTTGGTCCCAGCTCACATATGTGTGAATTATCCAAGGGGAAAGTTTGAGAGATGCTGTGTGTCAGGTCTGTCCAGGTTCATTCACTGTTTATCCTTAGAAAGCCAGAAACACTGGTGTGTAAACAAGGGGGGAGGGGAAAGGAAGGTTTAATGAGACAATCAGGGTTAATCTTTTCTTTCAATATTGCATATAATTTGGTTTTCTGATTATACACTAAACAATAGTTGTATTTTCTTTAATTCAGTTATACAAACACAGCAGCCAATTAATATTCCTCCACTCTCTGTGCTGTGAAGGGTGCACAGAGAAAACCTTTGTTATTTTTCTAGTGCTAAATCAGTTCACGTTAAACCATATTCCTCTACACAGCAACAGCAAAGTAAATGACAGCATTAATTCAATCCAAAATGCTTGATAAATTGAGAGGGGTTGTTTACCTAGTGTATGAAAAAGTCCCTTGGGGATAGGTTTTATTGCGATCTGCATAGTCATCCATATTCCTATACTGTCTGCACTGAGGTTTGTGAGTTAAACATATACAGTAATTTAGCATTCAGATAATCCCACGGCTATAATCCAGACAGATTTAGCTCAAATTTCTCGGAGATTTCTATTATCTAGATTTAGCAATGTGGTGTTGAGTGGATATTTTAAATTGCTGCAAATGCTTTTTTCTGCAATAAACAACATATTTTGATGTTCTCATAATTGAAGCTGTAGATTCTTTCTGGCATTAACCGCATGTAAAAATGTATCTTTGTGAGGACAGTGATTGCACAGCTGGAGCATGCTTTTAATGGATTCCAGCTATTTGACTACATACCATGTAAGATCATACAATGTTTATATGAAAACCAGGGTAACATATGTGAAAATAGTAATGAAAACTATCTGAAGAACATTTATCTCCACACATCATCGTTTTGAAAATGAACTCAACTCCTTCAATTTTAATTATGTTTTATTACAATATATTGGACAGTATAATAATATAGAGCCTGGCTCTATTACAGCACTTTTCCTAAGTAGACTGGAGCTTTTGTTGTTTTCAGTTTCCTCAAATGGAACTTCTGGTCTTTCTCGCTCAGCAGTTTTGAGGAAAAGAAGGAAACTGGGAGGAAGAAAGAGCATCATTGTCCACATGAAATGAGGGGATATTAAGCCCAAGTGCACTGGGTACCTTTCACAGCAGACCACCCTTTGTCATATGTTGCTCTGATTAGTGCAAATGTATTCAAGGGAGCAGAGCAGACACTGTAAAGAGGGTCCAAATGTTCTTGTACCAAAAATACCAGCCCTCCCACATGCACTAGCATTGGTGGGGCTGCAGGAGTAAGAATGCTCGTGTGGGAGATTTTTAGGAGGGAAGTGTACTCTGGAAAAAATTGTAAAGTTGCTTCTTCTACCTGAGTAGCTCAAGTAAGAGTGTCTGAATTGAGGCAAAGAGCAGAGCAGGGCAATGCATGCTCTGTGCTCTGCCTTGTAATTGTGTTGCAAATGCACCGAGTACATTATTCACCCCCGGGCCAGATCTTCTGGGAAGAGGCTTGTGCACACTTGACAATAATTTAATGCTAAGATTGTGTCATCCATAAGTGTCTCAGAAATTCAAAATAAGCAAACCACTTGGAAATATTTGGAAAACAAACTATTTGGAACCATTTATGGGATTTAGGAAGCTGTGTGTCATATTCTTGTTCCCTGAACTGAAGGATTCAGACATCAGTTCAGTAAGTGAGTTCAGGTATGCTGCCCCTTAAAGCACCCCCATCATGCTTCCAGGTGGTCCAAGTGCCTTCTCTGACTGTGCATTATTGCCAACCCAAGTAACTGTAAAAATCTTAAGAGGTATTTTCAATGTGAAGAAAGAAAGAGGATGTTCATTTAATCAGTTGAGATAAAACTGTTCCACATATAAAATTTATTTGCTTAGTTCCCAAGCAGCAGGTTCACAAGAATGATGAAAAAACCCCCAAACAATACCAAAAAGCATGAATGAGAAAGACTTTTATAGCTAACAATCATGATTCTGGGTAAAAACCCTCTGTAAGAAATGTGCCGTATCTGTGTGGCAGTACTTTTGGTTTCATACTTGCTCTGAGTTATTCTTTGCAGTACCACAGCAGCTGGGTTTCAGAAGCAGCAGCAGCTCTCACGTACTTGCCACAAAAAAGGGGCTGAGCGTTCACTCTCCATGCTTCAGTGCCCTGCTAAAGCAGCAGGCCTGCTCCTGTCGCACTAAATGCTCCACTTCGGGTCTGAGAAGTCATATTTATGTCAAATAGCTATCAATATCTGTGTTTGATCCCTAATAAGTCAGAACTATGAAGCTGTAATGCCAGTGAGATGGAAAAGCCATCTGATAGCTCTTAAACTGCTCTTCTTCCAGACGGTGCCTATGGCACCAGCTGTTGGAGCTGGAAGTTTTCAAGGCCCAATTCTTTTCTTTCTCAGAAGAATTTCTTTAGGCCTCTAAAGAGTGATATCAAAACCCCAGAAAAGCACAAGAGTTTAAAATGGACCTGACATAACTATGTATTAGCTGCATCTTTTTTGAAAAGAAGTATAAATCAATTTAAAGTTTTACAGTCAGTGTCTGAGGAAGTTGCCAGTGCACCGACAAGCCTTCTCATTGCTCGACTCACCAGACTCACCACTTGGATTCTGGCTGCCTGTTTTATTTTCCTTTGTGTTTTTTTCGTCCTGTTATGTCCTGACCTCTCATTCAGCAATTATTTTGAATCATGCTGAGGACACTTTTCATCTCTCCCTTTGGACTTCCTCTTGCTGATGCAAATGCATCTCAAAATACCATCTTCCCAAGTTATTAGATCCGGGACTTGGTGAGGCATACTGGGCTTAGCTGAAGTATCAGACCAGCAAAGAAAGACCAAGAAATGAAAGAGCACCATGTAAATATTGACAGATTGTTTTTATGACTAAGCTGTGATTAGCCTTCATTAATTTGTCTATGCTTTCAGAAAGAGAGGAAATTGCTGAAAAGCAGAATAGTATTTTGTGCAGCAGACAACTGTGTGCTGTGATTGTTGAAATTTCTATTAAAGAAATCCCTCAAAATGAAAAAAAAATCAGAAAAAAACCCAACTCCTTACAGAGAGGCAGGTCTGCAATGTTTGAAAGTAACACCACTGTGCTCTATATCTGCATCTGTAATTTGAGATTAAATACACTGTGGGTAAGGTTAAAAACATAATCTTTTCTAACCACCTACCAGGCATTTATGCAGTATATTGTTTCCTTTCTGACAGTTAAATTACTAGTAATAAAGCTCTGTAACTGTGCCCTGACAGTGTTTGTCCTCTAACATGGCTGTGCAACTGCATCACCTGCTCTAAGCTGCACCAGCACAGTGAGGGCAGAATGTGGGCCTGTAACATTTAGTTGATCAAACTGTGTTCCAGTTGCAGAGCTGATACCTTTCTACCCCCTCCCTTACCTTGGTGCTGGAGGAATAAAGCAACTCAAACTAGTCAGTTGCTGCAATTCTGAAAGCAGATTTTCTGTGCACAAACTTGCCATCTACACAACCGTCCTTTTCCTCTTCAAGCAGCAAACAGCCAGAAGGTACCGAGCCCCATCTTTGTGTTGCAGAGGGAAGAATTCCAGACGTGGCTTTGGTAGCTGAGACCTACTGGTTTTTTTAACCCATTGAAGTATTTTCTAAAGAAGCTTTTCTTTCCATATGCTTGGCTGGTGTTATGGTGGCCATGAGTGACTATATCAAGTTACTGGTATGGGAGTAGCCCTGCCAGGAAGCCAGAGGGCACGGTCAGTGCAAACTGTTTTTAGACGCCTGAACAGGCACAGCTCTAAGTTGGGTGCCTGCTAAGTTAATAAAAGGACTAAATATTATTTCTCCTACCTCCTGTGTGTGGCCAGAACACAGCCTGTATCTGAGGCAAGCCTTACTGCTGGGTTGATGTTACGTTTGGCTAATTGGCCTTTACAACATCGTGTAAATAGCTATATTCTAAAACTGTGGTAAGAATTTTTGAGCTTAGGTTCTGCTAGAACTTGAGGAGAGGACTTTTGAAAAACTGAAAGGGCAGAAACTAAGAAAAGAAGCAAACAGAGAAATACCCAAACATGCGCAATTTTTATGAACCAAATATGATCAATTCTCAAAATTAAAGCGAATGAGCAGAGGGAGAGCTGCCCCTACTCCCTTTCCTCTTAATGCTGAAAGAGATCTGTTCCTTGCTTCATGAAGGAAAGAAAATTATTTGTTTCAGGAAAATCAAGTTAGGAAGGTGACCTACCAATTTATTTGTTTTACTCTTTGCATGGTGGTATAAAATATCCAGCTGTAAAGTGTACTGGTTTGTAAACAGAGCCACTCCACTAGAAATCGTTCAGATTAAAAATGCTGAAAAACCCTGGGCACCATCCCAAATAGTAAAGCCCAGTATTTTATTAATTATAAGCCCCGTGCTTTCCTCCTATTTCCAGATCATATAAGTAATAAAGTGGCAGCTTTTATGTAAATTTCCCTTATTTCACACATAATATTTATTAAAAAGGTATTTAAATACATGAGTCATGTCTTAGGTTCACTTAAAAACAGCAGAGGACATGAAGTGTTCTCTTGTATTGAAATTTATACCTTTTTTCTTTTTTCTTTTGAATTGTTAGAGCAATGTTACAAACCTGATAATGTGGGAATAGCTGTTTCGTGGCTGGATGTGGCATTGATTTGTAAGAGTAGTGATACAGAACTGTTCAACTAATTAAGATATTGATAAAGCATCTTGATAAAGGATGCAAATCTTCTCTTATCTAAACTGATTTGATATTGGGTTTCTGGCTGGGTTGAGCATCCAACCCAAACACAGTTAAGCCCACAGGTACGGAGAAGCCCATAACCACCCCTGCTGACTCACTCCCTGCCGTGCTCATCTGACATGGGAGCCTTTTCCTCCCGCCCCACTCACAGGTTGTTATCTTTCCAGGGACCCGGTTCTCTCACCAGCTCTCTGCCTTCATCTCCATCTCACTGGTACCTCTTTTCATTGCCTAATTTTGGCTCTGAGCTACATCTAGTGCTGAGATAGGATAAGTATAAGATCTCAGCCAGATGTATTATGAACAACATTTTCTTTTCAGCGTTCTTGGCTCCAACCCTACAGAAGATTGCTTTAGCCCAACAGAATAAAGTCCCGTCCTTCAGACAGCTCAACCAGTTGCCTCACTTCAGCATGCAGTGTAATTATTGTGCATGTTCCACAGAACAGGCATTCCACTCACAACTTCTGATTTGCACCTGGAATCTGAATGTGCTGCTGACATCAGGACCCCACAGTGCCTTATAAAGGCAGATGAAGGCATTAAGAATCTGGACTTTTGTACAGTATCCTAAATAAACCATCTTTCACTTCTTGTATTTCACCCTGATAAAAGAATATAATGTCTGTGGTCCACTGAGCTCTATGCTGGTGAGTAAAACTCTGTGTGAAGCTTATAAATTCATGCAAATAGATAATACGACTTTCCCCCACCTTGATTCGGATTATAAATCTATGAGATTTAGTCCACCACTTCTTACTGAGTACTTCTGCAATCACATATCCATGCTGAGAAAACTTTTCAGTGAGATTCTTTTCAAGATAAGTCTTTGCCAGCTATTGGAAGTGCGATCATTGCAGAGTCACTAACATTTTCCTGTTCCATATCAAATGCATCACAAATCTGCCCAGCATCTTTGTCAATCATTTAAAGTGTAGCAGATAAAAACAATATTCTTAGAATTACTATTGGAAGAATTTATGGTCTCTTATGTAGTTAAAGTGATTTTGATATATGAACAGCATTGGGAGGAACTGTCAGTGTGAAAACTCACACCGGACCTGTGTGTGTAATATTCTTGTCTCGCAGGAAGTAGTGGGAGTAGTATGTGAAAAAGAGTTGTTCACAAGTCAGAATCCTTAGGAGCTCTCTAGATGACTCTTCCTGCATTTTGTGATATTCTGCAAAGAGAAAGTTCCTCTTTCCCCTTCTTGAGCCTTTTTATGTCAGAAATGCAAGTGTGTAACAGCTCACACTGGTTGCTCAGCAAAGGATGTAGAGTTGGATCAGGTACAAAACAAAGGTTCCACTCATGATGGTGGTTACAACTACAAATCTCAGTGGAAAATAATGATAATTATTAAAAGAAAGGTATTCTTAAAACTGTCTCCATTGTTAAAGGCTGATTTATCTTTCCTCACTATAATGAGATGAATACCAGAGAAGCCTTTGCATTGCCTTCACTCACAGCTTAACTGGAATCACAAACAGTTTTCATAATGAAGTATACAGCCTGTAAAAAAATTGTATTCCCAGTGTGTGCACAGGCCCTGTTGTTGCAGACTCTACTTCTTTCCCGAAGTGTGCACTGACAAGCTCTTCAGCATGTTTATTACTGTACAACACTGTAAGCCACCTGATGTTTATTATTGGCTGTGCAGTAGGTCAATGCAGAGTTTCACCACAGAAGGTACATTCTAAAGGGCTGTGCCTGAAGGGCACTATCCTTTATGGATCAGCTTAATGGGAGAAGAACCTGCGTCTTAGCAGGGTTGTGCTGAGCACCCACCTCAGCCTTAGGGGAGAGCATAAAGTGACAAGTCCTGTCCTTGTAGGATCCAAACACACCCACTCTTGGTTTGTACCTGGCCTTTTTTCAGGCCTCTGTGGTGGAGGAAATCCTCCCTGTGTCCTGCCTCACTCCATAGAGCTGCACTAAGGCCAACTGCAATTACTGGTATGTGTATTATCCAGAATAATTACATCTATGTAACATAATAAATACATGTGTATTATACCTGTTCTGTTCATAGAGCAAAGACACAGCCACAAAAATACACACCAGACTGCTCTGTACAAAGAAGACAGATGGTATTTCTTCTATATCAATTAACATTGCATGCAGAATTTCCTCCCTCTTTAAATATCTTGACCATCCTTTTTCAGAATTTAAATGTACACATACAGATTCTTTTTGTTTTGGCAGCTGACTTGTATTTTATCTCCATTCAACACAGGTGGCCTTGGTTTGTTCTTACAAGTGCTATCTTGTGTATCTTCAGTCTACCTGTCATTATTATAGTTCTTCTTTCTACTTGCATCAAGTTAATAAATTGATTTAATCAATTTAAAGAGGAAAGCAAACAACGATGCAAACCCTCCTGAAATTTGGAGAGTTAATAGATTAAGTTGGACAGGATTTGTGTCTGCAGGTTTTGGCTTCACTGGCCATCACCTTATTTAACAGTTTGGTTTTTTTCAGTCACATGTTTCAGAATAACAGTATAAATAAGGATGAAATGCAGCCACTGCTGAGATTTTATTGTTCAGTTTAACTTGTTCACAAATACTCCTGGAGACACAAGGTCTTTGCCTGCCATCGTAGTTTTACACTGGAACATTTCTGCCTTACAACTGGAGCCACACATAGACATGGCTAAAAACTAAAAAGCAATGGCACTATCATGGATATTCCAACCCCATTGCTTTAAGGGATACTCTAAAGGAAAGTAGGCCAAAAACTTGACCTATTTTAAAAGACATGGCAATCTGTTCTTTTAAAAAATCTTTCACACTTCATTGAGTCCTTCTCTGTCTCCTATACCATGAAAAATATTGTACAGTAGCAAGATTCAGAATTATTCTCTCTCTACTGTTACCCATACAAACAAATATTGCAAGCTGAAATCTGCGGTATAAGAAATTTACTTTTCTCCATCACTGATCTTGAAAAATAAATCATCTTAAAAATTACCAAATGCATAAATAGAACAATTAGGTGTAATTAACTAAAATTGCTACATCACTACACTCTCTCCATAGTGTTAGCTGCAATGGATCCATTTGGCAACCGGGAAGTCGTAGGATCCATAAAGGATTTTTGCTTCTAGGGACTTCAGTGTTTCGAATTTGAAAACCAGAAGCAGTGAGCCATATTTCTCAGTTATTTTGCTGTTTGAAATCTGGCTGTGAAACTCTGTTTACTTTGTGTTGGACTCGTGCCAGAGGAGGCCTGGTTTCAGCAGATGGTCGTGGAGCGGAGGCCAGACGTTTCCTGCTGCGTCCTGACGAGGCACTGATAGCAGCGCTCCCAGGCACGGCACCGATGCCTCCAGCAGCCACCCAGGCTGGGGAGCAAGCGCTGCTCACAGAAACGTTGGGAAGAGTCCACGAAGCAGCCCCTGGGGCAAAAGCCTTTGTGGGAAAGAGGATCCTGAAGTGGTGCACAGAAGTAGTGGAGCTGTCAGCCAGAAGATGAGCAGAGGAAGAACTAGAGTTTGGACTAAGAGGAACAGAAGTGTTAAAACCAGATGGGCTTAAGCCAGTAGTGAGGAGATGTGATTGCTTTGATCTTTGACAGGACACTCCTCTGTCTTGGCAGGGAGACAGCTGAAAGAAGGTCCAAATGGAAGGCTTTACTGTGGTGTGGGTTTACCTGTCTGCTCTACAGTCACAGTGTGCAGGGACCATTTTCCTTTCCTCCATTTCAGGGGGGGCGACTTCTCTCAGAACAAATATCCTTAATATGTCCTCAGGCTGGGTTTGATCTTTCAAGATGCTGCCTGCTCTCAAGATGGGGAATCAAAGGGCAATGCCATAATTGCAAGCACTTGAGTATCACTGGATTGCTGCCTTGGCAATTTGCGTACAGGAGAGAATGCAAACAAATTTCTCAGGAGGCTGTATGACTTGGAAATCTTCCAGAAGTCCTTCAGGCATCAGTAAGATTATGGACATCCATCGTTTATCTGGGGATTCAGATCTTGAACCAATGTAGCTAAAATTCATGGTTCCTATGCCACATGGCTCTGTGTTTGGGGATTTGGTGCTTTCCCATTCCCTACTATCAGATACCTGGAGCCACTGCATTATTGTGTCAGGCTAATTTGGGTGATGATTTTGTGCAGGTGGCAAGGTCCCTGTGAACTGCAGCTGACCCCTTCCTTGCACTCCAGCCGTTCTGCAGGTAGGCAATGTTGGATTTTGAATGCTTGTGCCTTTACAGTTTACTGCTGGATCTCAAAAGGAAAGAAATCCCAGGAAGACTGAAGGTTGATTGCTTTGTCACATGTCACTTGCATGTATTTCTCCCTCCTTGGCCATTATTCCCTCAGAATCTCCCCAAAATTGAGTCTCTGGGTCAGCACAAGAGACAACTGACAAGATCAGGCATCTGCATAGGGATCTGACTGAAAATATTTTTCCCCGATCTTCTATGTGCAGAGCATCAACATTCAACAACCCCAAAAACGGGGAAAAAATGGTTTAAAACCTCATTCAGCCAAGTACCAAACTTTGGTATTTCTTCCAGTGAGAGCTCTTCCTTCCTACTTATCAGTCTTGTACAGGACAGTCTGAATCACCACTTTCATGACCCACTGTCCTCTTCTATGCAGTTTTCTTAGGCTGGGGTAGTTGCTGCCTTTTTCTACCTTATTGACTTCTTCCAGCTTGAAGACAAGAATGCAGTATCTAGGAACACCACACTCCGTTTTTAACACTCAGCAGCTGAGCCCATTTGACATTACACTGAGACAAAGATTTATTGTACTGTACAGAGAAGACAGTCTACAGAAATGAAGTTTCAAACTATGGGTATCACCAAAGAACATGGATAGAGCTTGGGAATTTAATCTGGTCATCATAACTTATGGAATGCAAGTGATCTGTCACACCCTTGTCTGCCCAGCCATGGTGAGCCATAGCCAGGCTGGGAGCCTGAGCCTTGCTGCCTTGCACCTCATGATCATCCACATCCGCACAGAGGAAGGGCTCACATCCCTTTCACTGGCACCCCAAAGCTGCCATGCAGAGGGCTGAAGCCCATTTCCATCAGCAGGCAGAGGGGTGGTTAATGCTCTTTCTTTGCTGGAGAAGTACTCATGATCATGAGGCCTACCTCAGACTTCCCCAGCTTGTTTTTAACATTTCCTGTTTGCCAAGTGGCCATACTGTGCACCACACAACACTTATTCCCACTCCAAACACATGCTGCAAGACCCAGAAAAGCTTAGAAAATTTCTGGTCAAGCAGGCTTTCATTAGAATTAAAGTAGCTCCCTTTTCACTGCCTGGTTTGAACACAGACCAGTTTCTTCTGTCAGCTGGGATAATGTGAGTTTGCAGCTGGGCAAGCCAGCTTTTCTTTTTTTTTAACTATTGAAACCATAAAAGCTGAACTTTTCATTAAAATTTGTTAGGTGAATTACTCGTTATTGCACTTTGATTTTACAGATACTACACATGAATGGAGAAAACAAAATGAACAGAACCAGAGTGAAATGTCTTGGGCATAGCCCAGGATATACAGAGACAGACATCCCTAGGGAAGGAGAGTTGCAAAAAGGCATCAAAATGGAGTTCACTGAACTGGTGTTTAAAGCTTTTGGGAAGTGTCTTTTTTTAGCAAGCCTTTAAAGTCAATATCCTCACAGAATGTGCTTCATGTTTGTCTTGAGGTTTCATAATTTATGTGGCTCATACCTCTGAGCGTGCAGGTCCCTGGCCCTGTGCTAGACAAGGGGCAGCAGATCCCTCTCTATTGACAGAAGAGTGAGAAAAGCGCCTTCTCCTCGTTTCTGGCTGCAAGCTGGAGAAAGGGCAGTGAGGCATTCCTCCCTGAAAGTGGGAGACACTCTATTCCCCAACTGTCAGACACAATTCATTCTGGAAAAAAACAAAGCCACACTAAAGTACAGCAGGGAAAACCCTGGAAAATAGGTTAGACAGTACTTAAGCACAACTTTTCCCCACAGAGACGGCTTGCGTTAGACCCCAAGCTCCAGAAATGGAGGGAAAATAAACAGAACTTTTGGAAGTAACCTGGCAAAATGGAGTTGGCTCCCATCTGTCACAGGACTGCACAGTGGAGATTGTCCTCATGCAGACAGCTGGCTCTTTCTTTCTCCAGAACGTCTCTTTCATTCTCTTTTGAAGATCATCCTCAGATTAATATTTCTGTCTGGCACAGGAGACTTGCAGTGCTTTTGAGTTAGAAAAGACAGGAATTTTAGCACTAATACAACAACATCAGTTTCTAGACAAGTAAAATCTGCCTGCAGAAGGAGAGAGGAAGCCCCCACCTACTCACAGTTTAGCTGCTGTGCCCTTCAATAAGGGCAGATGTTTGGAAAATGGGAAAGAACAGGAAAGATCCTGGTCCTGCCAACAGTAGTCTGGTTTCTGACATGCTTAAATTTTCACACATGTTGTCTTTACAGAAATGGGACTTGAAATTAACTCCTTCGTATTACTTTTGGTGTGTTTCTTACACAGTGCTGACCAGGAGCTAAACCTCTGTATCAAATGGTTTTCAAAACCATTAGGTAGAAGAGCTCCAGCAGATGGTTGTACTGGTCCTTGGTGGATAATCCCTGGAGATGTCCAGTCAGTCCATCTCATAGCTGTTCATTTCATAGCTGTTTAATAGTTCCCTTCAGTATCTTCCTGTTGATTCTGTCAGCACGAGTTCTTTGTTGACAGTAATTCTGGATCTATTTTCCTTTGCTGTAGTTACACATGGCCACATAAACTGCGCACAAGTCGCCACCGTCTTTGCCTGTTTTGCACAGGTGCAGAGACTACGAAACACGAGGTAAATTCAGCTGCTTGTGTGGGAGCAGCCCAAATGGCCCCCATTTATGAGCCTGATACTGTGTGAAGGGCAAGGCTCCCTGCTCAGAGTGGAAACAGACACGTGACAGACCTGTGCCAACACCAGGAAAGCACCAAGGGAGCGTTGCTCCTAACAGGAAAAGGCTTGTGGAGAGCAGAGTGTGAGCTTCTCTGCTGTCCTTGGACACAACACAGCCCCGTTTCTTTTAAGTATCTCACTGTGAGAAAATGTTGATTTTTTTATTTACTGCTAGGCCTGAGAAAGAAATATCTTCTTTACACAAAACAGGACCTCAATCTCATTGTGGGCCTTTGCAGAATCTTATTTTGGGCCTGATGCTCAAACCTAGCAATAACAGGCTTCCAGTTGAAAGGCTTCACACCAAAAGGCACAGAAAAAAAAATAAGTTTTTTTTATAGGACAATTGATTGATAGTGAGATGTGGGAACATAAACATAGCTTTTGAAGCCTGTGGACCATTTTGACCACAGAAATGCAGCCTGGGAGTCTGGCTTCCTTGTTTAAGCTCTGTGCCAGTTTAATCCTGTTCTGCCCTAAAATACCTGGTGTGATTTCAGGGTGGCACTGGTGGCCCTTGGGTGCCAGCCTGATGTGGTATTGCAGATTTTGCAGAAGAGAAGTGCCTCATTAATTTTTTTTTTGTCATATGATGCCCATAAAGCTGTATGATTAAAAGGACATGTCTGGGAACTAAATTAATGAAGAACTAAATAATAAAGTTGTCTTCCAGCTGCTGGTTTAGACTGAAAGTAACACTGAAATTACATGTATTTTTTACAGTTTATTGTAATGGTCCGTGATCCTGCAAACATGATGCACATCTGTTTAACTTTATTTATTTATTTTATGTGTAGGGCCATCAGTTTCAATCTGGGACTAATAGATAGGCATTGGCCAGAATGACTTTATGGCTTGGATCCCTGTGGGTTAAGTTCTGATCAGGCAGGTGTGACAGAGTCCAACAAAAGATCTCAACAGAAGCAACCCTGGCAGTGTTGATACAGTTACTATTAAGTGGAAATTGCCACAAAACTAGAAAATATCGCCAAGGACATTCACCCTTCTCTTCCTGTGCCAGTTTACCTGCATACTGATGTAGTTTTCTTGCAAAAAGCATAGCAGTTAGGATTTAAAATTGATTATTTTTCTGTTTACTTCTGATTAAAATTTTTACTTGTATTTTTTTCTTCCTTATTTTTTTGGATGACAAGCAGAAATTTTCAATTAACATTAAAAATCATTTTTAATAAGAGGCAGGAACAAGAGAGCTTAGTTTTTTTTTGGTTCTGATGAGAGGTTTTGTAAGGGGAAGATCACCATCATTGTCATAGCCATTAATGTTCTGATTTTGGAGCAGTGGAGATGTAAGCAAATATTTATTTTTGAAAGGCCTTTGCTTTGGCTGATGACAAAATGCTCATCTCCTAAATTTAGCAATGCTGTGTCTCCATGTGTATATTTATATTAATCACCACCTTGAAGCCCACATTTTCTGTCATCAGCACAGGCTAGGGAGTCACTCCATCATTGTGTCACAGAGGGTACCTGCATGTCCATGCCCCTGCCAAGGGGGCTGAGTGTCCAAGTTGTGAATTCCAGTGGGCACAGACCAGAATTGGACTGGCTGGGAAAAGAGGGGCAACCTGGGGGCAGCTTGAGCAGGCTTTGTTACCATAACCCTAGTGGGAAGAGAAACAATAACCATGGAATATCCAGAGTTGGAAGGGGCCCACATGGGTCGTGGAGTCCAGTTCCTAATAATGACTTTATTTATGGTCACCTTGTATCGTGGTCCCTGAATTTAGGTATTTACCTGTCCACTATCCCAGGCTGCGCAGTTCCTCTGGCGTTTTTCATTAAAAGCCACGATCCCAAGGGGCAGAAATATGGCTTGTGCCTCTAGTTCAGAGAAAGCAGTTGTGGTAGCCGCACAATTTAATTTTTGGGAAAACGTTTTCACAGAAAGGTTGTGGGTAAAGGCCGGTGGTACTAATGGCAGCCCGGCTCCACTTATGTCTAGGGGACACACGGGAAGCCCGAGGGCAAGCGATGGCCCTGCCTGCCGCCCGTGCCGGTGCCTGGCTTCCTCAGGGCCATGCGAGCTCGGCGGCACTTGTTATTTTGTTACGAGCGGCGGCGGAGGGGCGGGCCAGGCGCGGGGGCTGCGGGGCGCACCCGGCCGGTGCCGCAGCTGATGTAATGCTGCTGCCGCCGCAGCGCCTTCACGTGTCTGCGGCGCGCCCGGGCAGCGAGCGGGGCAGCGGCGTG
>VZTZ01051050.1:1092384-1306465 GCA_013400955.1 Drymodes brunneopygia | reverse complement strand
GGCCGGGCTGTGCCCGCGGGCGGTGCCGCCCGGGCAGGACCAGCCCCGGCTGCGGTGGGCGGTGGGCACGGGTCACCTGCCGCAGGCGCTGCAACCGGGCGCATCTTCCGCGGCCCGCTGCGCTCCCGGCCGTGTTTGTTGCGCGCACACGAGCCCCCAGCACGGCGCTGGTGCAGCGGGGGATGCGGAGCCGGGCAGGAAGGGTGCGATTGTCCAGCCTCCTGTAAACCTCTGCTCTTCTGAGGTCCCAGCCAGGCAGTTCAAATGCAGTTTTGGTTGGAGCTAACGATGGTTTTCAAGTTTTTGCATAGGAATTCAGGTTATTTTTTGTTGATTTTTTTCCCCCTAAAAATTCAAATTCCTAGTAAACCAGCATTTTAATGAAGAATTTTGTTTTATGTGTATCAGGGGAGCGAGGTGAATCGAGTTTAGTTTGCTGCAAATAAAGCACTTCATTGTTTTGGGGTTTTTTTTTTATATCTGCAAGAGGCTGTCACCTGCAGCATTTGTATTTTATGTATGTTTTTAAAAGCTGCTTTTGGCTGAGGGCGCTGATAAAGCATAGTGAAAGTTGGGAGTTGTAAATACGGGTTACTCATATAATGTTTTCCTTTATATACAGGCACACCATGTGTGTTTTATACATATACTCATCCCAATACAAACATACTGATTTAGCTTGCATATTACGTCATATTACAGTTAGGTTGTATGGTTTGAATGGATGTCGCTAGAAAATAAAGAGAATCTAAATATAATTTTGCCTTCAGATTTTTTTGTTGTATGGCATACTGAAATTGCATTTGTTATTGTGATGGTGGTTGTTTTGTTTTTATTTATTTAAACAGTAAATAGTAGTTCATTCTCCTTAATCCACACTTGCTACCTTTTGTTTTGGTCTTCTCTGCAATGTGACCTAGAGAAGGAATATGAACTGCAGAATTTTCTTTTTGGATCATAAAATCTTCACGCTCTCCCAATTTATTACGGTATTTAGTGATGGCCTTTTCATGTTTCCTTCTCTTTGCATGAATGTGCTGTTTGGAAATGAGCCTTGGAGAGCATGTTTACATTGCATTCAGATTAGGTATCATGTCCAAGTTGAAGACAAAATGGCTACTAAGTAAAATCTCTGCTTTTATTGTGGGTTTTCTTTCCAAGGAAAAAGAGCATGTACGTTAGCTTCTGAAATGCAAGCTGCTTGTTTCATTCAGGTGAACTTGGTGAATAGCCCAAGCCCACGTTTGGTACAAAGGAATGCAGCGTTTTGCCCGGGATGAGTGGCTCGCCTGGTGCCAAGTGCCTGTGACCAGCAGGGGTTTTGCCAGCACCTTGCAGCCCTGTCTCCTGGTACTCTTACAGGCGTTGCTCACCTTCACAGAGTGTTCCTCCTGGCTACCTGCTTCTGCACCGGGCATCCACTTCCCTGCTGCTCACAGGCAGCGTCCTGTTTCCTGCAGGTTGTGCTGTTGAAATGCAGTATTGGAAGATAAGGTTATTTTTTTAATGGGAAAACCTTTTCTTTTGATGCCTTCAAATCTTCTGTTTCTCTATTGTGATCAAGCAGTCTTCATTTGAGGTTGGAACTTAACGTTAATTTTCATCTTCCTGGAGATGTGGTGGTTGTTCTGGAGCAGCAGGGATGTTCTGCACTGCTGGGGATGTTGTGCACACAGAGCCCCAATAAACAGTGGAAAATCTCCTTCTGTGCTGGCAGTGTTTCATTCTCTGCTCTGTGTTCAGTGCTGGTGGTGGATAAACAGCGGGAGAGGTTGTGGAAGGCCGACTGTGAAAGTGCCAATGCACTACTGTAAACAGAAAGAGGTGTAATGTGCGGAGCAGAGCTTCCTCTTTTCTCCTTCCCTCCTCTTCCTCCCCTCTGCCCCTGCCGTGCCCATTGCATGTGCTGGCAGGTTGGTGCATTCAGTTCCCCCTTTGCTTCCCAGCAGATTTAGCACATCCAGCTCAGTACTCTTCTCTGTTGTTTTCCCCCACCTCCTTTTTTTCCTACACGTGTTTGTGCATAGTGGATGGAGGGGTTTAGTTGGTTGTGTTTGTTACAAGGTTTTTTTTGTTTGGTTGGTTTTTAAAAAGGTTTCAGTCTTCAAATTGTATTGTCAATGAAAATCGTAGTATAGCAAAATATAGCAGCTACTGAAATACTGGACTTGAGGATCACAAACAAGTCTGTGCTTGTCCCTCCACTTTACAGACAAATATAGAGAGTGATGCAGGCCACGAGTAGGACAATGAGCTATTCATTATCTCAACTTGTACATATTTTATTCTGTTTATTAAATTAAAATGTAGTTTGACAGAAACATATTAAGTAATAGTGTACATGTGGAGTCCCTTATATTGAAACAATAGTTTGAGTCCTGCTGGTTACATTTGCAGGCATGGTCAGTATAGGTACTGGAGACTTAAAAATACGCTTTTTAGGTGTCCAGTCTGTTGGGTTTGGGGTTTTTTTTGTTGGGGTGTTTTTCGGCATACAGAGTGACCAGTAGTTTGAGCTGAGGAGGAGAAGATAAAAGAGTGACTTAGCTGTGCTTAAAAACAAATCAGGAAGTATTTATTTGCATTACAACATCACATACAGGTATTTAACTGCTGTTTGGTTACAGTAATTGAAGCTCATCACTGTCTGTGTGTATTTGTGTCCTGCCTGCCCCACTGGAGCACATGCAGCAAAGTGGTGTCTGGTTTTATTTGGTGCTGCGTGTGTGAGTTGCTGAGGCGGTTGGATGTGTTCTTACGGTGTGGGTGAAGCGGGCAGAAATAATACTGGATGTCTTTTCCCATTGACGGATTAGAAGTCTAGACAGAGAGAACACGTCTTTGGGAGCCCAGCCTGGCTGATTAGAGTCAGCATGGACGGGTTTGTAAATTGCCCTGGTCTTCGCTGGACACTGGGCCTTAATCTGCCTGTTTTTATTTCTCTTTAGATTCGTTAAAGCTTTCATATTTATTAATAGCTTTTTGTCCAGACGTCGGAGCCCGAGGCGGGAAAACCTCCCTAGTCAGCTGTCTGAGCATATAGACTAATGGGGTTTCAATTATTTCTTCGGGTGAGGGTACTGTATTACCAAGTGTGTGTTATTTGTATATGATGTTTCTGTACCCAAACATATGGTGGTGAAGAAGGAGTCTACTCAGTATCACATTGACTTGCCAAGGAATATCTTACAGCTGAAGACAGCCAGCAAAGTACGGATGCAAAAGCGGCATGGCACGAGGATTGAGATGCAGAGATGGCCAAGGGAGGATGGTGTCAGTTGAGGGTCTGTCAGTGCTGGCATAAAAGAAAAAGACCAACAGTTTTAGGCAATTTAATCCCTCTGCTCGCTGTATTAATCCAAAATCCAGTAGCTGTGAACACTGAAGGAACGGACAGGTTTGTTTTCTTGTTCACTGTTGCGAATAACTGGTGATGGTTCTGCAATGAGCACTTGTTTACTGTTGTAAATAGTAATCTGGTGCTTACATCTGTGCATGGGTTGGCCCCAGCTTCTTTCACCTTGCCTGCATCTCAGCTCTTTTTGTCCTAAAGGCATCTGTTAGGATTTGAAAATAGCAGTTCTGCTCAAGAGATTAATTTCTCTCCTTCCCCGCCCCAATGTCTCGTGTGTAAACCAAGCTTAGGACCAGGCAATGTGGAGTGGCAAACACTAAGCACTGCATGTGCAACCATTTCAGCTGGACGTCGGTGTGGGTTTCAGACCCATAATTTTTGTCCTCAAATTGTTCTTCTAGCTGGAAGTTGTATTGGAAAACCACATGAGCGAGTCTGGGCAGTGCCGAAATGATGTGTCCTAAGGCCCAGTTTGTCTCATATTGACGGAGTAGGAGGTGAATTGTGCCCTTGTTACTTTTGGGCTCTTAGTATTGTGCTAGAAAACCAGATTAGCTGATTGTAACACCAGTGCTTTCTAATCTTTGGAAGGCTCCATTCTTTCTTATGACTTAAAACATTCCTGCTCCCTCCTGCACTTGCATCCATCACTCCTCATTAGGCATTGTCAGCAAGTGAGGATCGTCACTTAGCTGTTGGCAGAGCAAATGTTCTGCAACTTGGGAAATGCCATTGAGGTTTTTCATAATAGGAATTGATACTTATTTGTATAGTTAGGTCAGCAGAAAAAATGATTGACAATCTTGATATTTTTAATAAAATGCCTGGCAGTGAAGACAGAAGCTTGAGGGGTATGTGTTGCAGGCTTTTAGCAAATGCAGGTGGATGTACCTTTTTGGTAGTTTCCTTCTGCAGCTAAAATTTCTGTATGTATTTTTTTAAAACAAGTGTTTCTTGAGTCAGGTTGAATTAATGTGTAAACCAATCCATCTGCATTTTCTCTCTTTCTTGTAGCTTGGGAGAAGGAGACAGGAAATAAGAGAAAAAAAGTCCAACACAACCTTCAGGATTTTGTTAAGTAGCCTGCCAAAATTGAGAGAACTCACAATTTCCTCCGATTACAGAGTACTTGTGGTTATTCTGTTTGGGCCCCCAGCCCAAAATGCAGTGGCCATCATTCCCTCCTTCATACTGGTTAATTCATTGTTGGAGGTGGGAAACACAGGTTATAATTCTTCAGTTACAGATTACTGATTTCTGTGAGGAAAATCAAATAATTATCATTGACAGGTGTACAGGCTGCACTCATTTTGCTTAACCTATGCAACATCATAATTGTGTTTACCTCCTTTAAAAAAGTACCTTAAGCCCCTCAGCTGAGAGATGATGTGTAAAACTGCCAAGATTTCTTGTCACTCACTCAGTTTTCCCTGGCTTCTTGGTTCCACAGTTTCCAGGTGATAGTGGGATTTGCCTGTCCTGAATGTATTTCCTGATATGGTGTATAAGCAGTCGGATATATTGGAAAAAATTGAACTGTGGACCACATTTTAGAGTAGTTCATGGTGATTTCTGGGAAGGTCACCCCTCCTTGGGCAAAGCATTTAGCAGCTTGTCATTCTCCTTCACACTCTGCTTCCCCAAATGGATAGGAACAGAAAGTGGAATTTGTTTCATTTTACTCCACCTGGTTCTGTACATGTTCCCATGTAGTTATTGTGGAGGAAAGAAATGCATTTCTGAGGTGAGGGCCGGCTTCTAGGAAAGATATTTTCATAAAACAATCCATCTGACCACTTCATGTGCCTAATTCTCTGGCTGCAAACAAATTGTAAACCAGGGTGTAACCATCTGTGGTGCAGAACTCATCAGTTGGGCAAAAGAAATCCTGCATCATTTGTCCCTTTCTCAGCTTGACTTCTTGTCCTGGAGATGGCCTTTGTGGGTGGTTGAGAGGCCTTCCACTCCTCTGAACAAGGGCCAGGTACACCCTTTATCTGTTACTACACATTCCTGTATACAGAGAACTCCTTTTGTGGGGAAGCCCCTCAGAAGAATTCCTTTTCACCAACCACTGTTCAGAAGTTTTCCTGTTCCCTGCTCAGTGCATCCTGTGCTGTTGGAAAGGCTCTGAGTGCCGGGAGCGGGCAGGTCAGCGGCGCAGCGATCGCTGCCAGGGCGGTGTGGGAGGAGAAGCAGCTTTCCAAAACGGGGCATGGCCACCACTGTGGTGGAGTTTCTAGGTCAGCAGGTGTGGAAGCCAATTTGGTCTGCAGGCGTTTTTACAAGGTTAGAAAATAAACCTGAGTAAAATGAACGGTGACCTTTATGTAACCTTTGGAGAATGGAGCTGAGGTTTTATGGAATATCCTGGCTCCGTGTTGGAGGGAATAGCTTTGCAGAAGAAAGGCCTTTATAAACCTGCTTTTAGGAAGAGTGGATTTTTCACTCTTGTTTGTGGGTTTTGTTTGTCTTTGTTTCTTGAAACAATAGAATCTAAAAACTATATGGGGGAAAACACTATTCAAGTAATAAAAGATTTGGATAAGTTTTACTGTTGTTCATTTGGAATGCTTTGAAGCACATGAAATTGTTGACTTCACAGCATCAAACATATGCAATTCCTTATTTCATAAACACTTTATTTTCCACTGCAGGAGTTTCTTCACTGAAGCAAGTCAGATGGTGTGACATTGTGGTTCAGAGCAGCAGTTCTAATGAGTGCTTAATAAGCACAGAATTGCAGGATTGTCATCGCAGGCCTCTGCAGCTGGATTGCTTTCCATTTGGGAGAGTTCTGTGTTATTTACCTGTGTCTGTATACTATTGGCAAGTAGGAATCCAAATCTTTACCTGAAAAGAAAACTTGGAAGCTGCCCCTGAAAGTTTCTGGATACTGTATAAGTTAATCAGAAAAAATCATATAATTGGGTGAGATGACAATACTGCTCAGGTTGGGGTGATCAGACTTACACTGAAGCACTGATTAATCTTTTAATTAATGGGAGCTTGGGGTGGTTTTGTTAGTCTTTTTCTCTATTTGTGTGTGTAGTTTTGAGAGCAGGGGTTGAGCTTAATGTTTTTATACAGATCCCATAACTTATGTATGTTGCCTTCTCTTGTTACTCTACTCAGCTGCTTGCCAAACAGAAGTATTTGGAGAAGGGCCAGAGCTGCAAAATTCAGATCAGGATCCAAATTTGGATTTTTGTTCAAGCCTTTCTAATATCTAATATTACAAAGCCTCATATATAAATAAGGAGGTCTTTATTTTTAAACTGTGGCGACAAGGACAGGGAGATAGCTTCCTATCTTCCCTCTGTGGCAGCCCAGGTAGAATGCTGGGCTGTGTGTTACAAAGCTATCAGCAGGTGATTCAAAAGGTGAATAGGTGAAAAAGCAATGAGAGCACTGACACCCAGAAAGAGCCTGAGCAAAAGGCCGGCACAAATTGGTGCTTTCAAGCCAGTGAGAAGAATCCTCTAAATCTAAAAATTCTGGAAGTGGTGGGATGTTTTGTGGTGTTCCATTAGATCTTTGGGGATTTTGAGGGTTTGTTTTGTTTTGTTCTAAATGGAGTTAGCCAGTATCCCAGTTTTAATGCTTTCTTGATTTAATGGAAAAAGGATTATCTCTCAAGTGGGATGCTTGTTATTGGCTGCTGTGCCATCAACAGGCTTCCAGTAAGCTGCCAAGTGTTTTGTGTTGTTGCATGTTTAATCATTAAGACAGTGGGGAAAAAAACATTCAAAACTTCCCAAATATTTTCTTTGTTGCTTCTTTTTGGTTGTTTGTGGTTGCTGTGGTGACATTGTACCTGTCAAAGAGTGAGGAGGCCGGGTGCTGCTGCAGGACTGGGGATGGGGTGGCTCTGGCTGGTGGGACCTGCAGCGGGTGAGTGGCATTGTCTTCATTGCTGCTGTGACCTGAGCTGCTGTCCCTGTCCCTCCACAGTTGTGGGTCCTGCTCGACTTTTCCCTGGAACTGGCTGGGAGTGCTGTCACTTGCCCACTGTCAGGTACTTCAAGTTTGGGGGAAGAAAAATCTTGTCCTTGGGGAGAACTTGTTTATGAAATGAGGCATATTTGTATCTCCCCCTGAGAGGAAGTTTGTGGTTAAATGCCAAGATCCATGATCGATGGCTGTCCTTTCTGGTGGATGGCCTCACAGGCATGCAGGCAATCTGTATTTCTTAGTCAGAAATTCCCAAGTACCATTATAAGGTTGTTGGGACACCTGTGGGTGAAAAAGTTAGATTGCACTGGACAGTAGGAATTACAGTTCATGACTTTGCATATAAAGCAGTGAATTATATTGTTTTTAAAGTGATCAGCAATACAAACTGTTGGAACTTTTTCTTAGTATGAACAAGGTTGCCTTGTAAGTATCTACCACAAGCATCCTTTGGACAAACAAGAATTAGTTTGTGAGCCAAGTGTGCTGGACAATAGGATGGGCAGTTTGTTCTCCTGTGTTTGCCTTACCACCTTCTTGCCCTTGTTTAGAAATTGCTTGAAAATACCTGGAATAGTCTTTTTGACTTCGGTGGAAATATTCCTGTGTGCCTTCTCCCTTCCTCTTCAGAACCACTTCTACATTAAAATACAGACTGGAAAGACAGTTACTCAGTACCACAAGGGGTAACTCTTTGAAGGCCACTAAATTGAAAAGCTTTAACATACATTTAATTTTTTTTGTGGATAGAATTTTAATCTTGTTTTTTAATCTGCTCTGAGAAAATGTGACAGCTCCTTCTTCCAGAACCACATGTTAGTTTTATAGCTAATTCAGTGGAGGAAAGTACCTGAGAGGCTTGGGTGGTTATTAAACTGGGGGGAGAATTCTGCAAGGGGGTTCTGGATCCTGTGTGAATGTGGTGTCTGGAGGCAATCTGAAATTGAGATTCAAGGCTTCTACTTCAGGGCTGGACATCCTCTGGCAGGACCAGTTTGTTGCCTGTGCTGAGAGTGTGTGGGCAGCAGTTTTTTGGGAAGAGCAGGCAGGATGCCCTGCCAGAGAGAGCTGTGCTCGCTGGTGCCTGGCATCATCCCCTCGGAGCTGCCGTCTCCTGCACCATGCGGGGTTTAGTGCTCTGTGCAAGGCCACGATCCTGCTGTGTCCATGTGCTGCTGCTGCTGCTGTGCAGCTTGGTAGCTGTGGGTGAGGCACCTGTGGGGCCAGCCAGCCCTCGGTGAAGGCTGCAGCTCCTTCTGCTGTGATGGGGCTGTCTGAAGAAAAGGCCAAAAATAATTTTGTACTGTTCTTGCAGGAGTCAGACCATGCCAAAGAAACTTTTTATCCAAGCTCTGACAAAGTGTGACAAAATTCCTTTCATTAAAGGTGTATAAAAGGTTAGTCTCTTTTCTTTATGGTTTGTTATTCTTCATGTATTAAGCCTTTTGGCATGATAAATGATGAGGGCCTACAGTTGCTATTAGTGGCCTAAATGAATTAGTTGATATTTAAAAGACAGTCAAGTTACTCACTGGCAGTAATGGGAAGCTGCACACCTGGAACCACACTTTGCTGAAGAGCTAAGCCAGCTTTTGGCTCCAGGAGCCTGCTCTGCAGCATTACCTTCCTTATGCTTGATTCCACTGGTGTAGTTCAATCACTGACTCCTAAAAAGTTGAGAAATGAAATGGCAACTGAGAGAAAAATATTTGCCTCTTCCATTCAACAAGTGAGTGAAATGGGAATCATAGATACAGCTTTAAAATGCTAGAAATATCCCTGGAAAATTATATTTTGAACATAATCTATCAGTTGTTGGGAGATAACTTGCTGAATCAAAGGAAATATTTGGAAGTGCTGGTGGTTTGTATGTATTTATTTACACTGGACAAAGGTTTGTCTAAATGCAGTTTATAATGAATCTTCAGTTAAAAATTAATCTTGAACATCATTTTATCATGCAAAAAAAAGCTAAAATGCTGACTCTTAAGATTTGAAACTTTTATAATTAAGTCTGTGATCCATGAAGATATCCAGACACCTATCTCTTACTGATTACTTCTGATAGAAGCCAGGTATCTGATTACCCTATGGATCCATGCCTGAATATACTCTGAGTAGTGAGTTTTCAGTTAATAGCAGCTAAACAAATGATAATAGTCTTGAGCTCTAAGGCTAATAATAAAAACGAAACACAAAATACTTTGTTTTGTTTAGTACCAGTGAGTGTAGGCAGTCCCTGTTTAGCTTTCATGGAACATACCTGCATGGACTGCATCTTTCTTGCTAGCAGCCTACTTCTCTTGGAGGGGGTAGGAATTGGGTTCATATATCACCATGGTTTGTACAGTCAGGTTGGTGAAACTTGTAACTTAATTGAAAAACAAAGTTTAGCTCGTGTGTACCATGGTTGCCTGTATGGAAGCCCCTCTGTGAACACTTAGGCACCCATGTATGCACTGGGATGCTGTTGGTGAGTAGCTGCACCTGTTCAGGGTGAAAATATTTGCCATGAGTAAGTGTTTGCAGTGCAGAACTAATAATTGTTATTTGTCACTTCACAGTGATTCTTGTCACCTAAATAAAGTTCTTAGTTACTGCTGGGTACTTTAAATAGCAGTAGCTTTGTGGTAAGTGAGGCACTGCATTCACGCAGGATCAGGAGATAGCTCGAGTGTGTTGTATTCTTCTGGAATTTGTCAGACTTAGAGAGGTGAGTTGCAGTTTTGACTTGATTAGTTCAGCTCCTGAGCAAAGGAGTGGCAAAGCAACATATAGTTCACTGTGAAAATTGAAATCAAACTGTGTTAATAATCAGGAAAGGACATTTTCATTCTCGTAATGCGGACATCTGCTCTCCCACTGGAATGTTTACACATGATATGATTTACAGGAATGAAAATCCAGACTGATCAATTCTGTAGTGCTCTTAAACAGTGTCTCCTTCTGGAAGGACCCCTCAGACAAGTAATTGTGGGTAACATTAGCGTGAGACTTTTACAGAAGCATAATTCAGTGGATTGTGAGATGCTGAAAATGTGTGGCAGCCTACAGGTGAATGTCAACAGTGCTGTTACCCTGGTGAGTATCACTTCAGAACTGTCTACATACATCTGGAATATAATTCTCTGGTGTTAGGATTTTTGGAAAGTCAGAAGTTTAGTGCAGCTTTTTGGAAATCTGATGTAGATTTAATCAAGGACAGCCTTTTCTGGTTTTGACTCTTTTACTAAGTAATTTGTGGTGTAACTGTGCAGCTCCCTGGGATGTTTGGAATATACATGCTATGAATAATGAATCCATGCGGGTGTTCCGTTGTCTGAATAGGGTGCTAAACTCAGTGGCCTGTGTGGCTGTGGCTTCAGTCCTTCATTCTAGGACAGGTCACATGCCCTCTGCTGCATTTTCAAAAGAAAACCATGACAATATGAAAACTTCTGAAATAGATATCAAAATGCTTATGGATGATGCTGTGCCTGCAAAGCAGGTGTATTACTTGAGAAGAAAATGGCTAAATGGTTAGGGTTTTGGGTCCTGTCCCCCTGGTTGCCTGTAGAAGTAGGATGACGAAGCAGCAAACTGGCTGCACACATTGCTCCCTGCTCTGAGGACACAGGAACTGAACCCTGAAGTTGTGGGGTATTAAATACTGGTTAGATGCTTGCTGTTCATAATTTCCATTCACAAGCAGGTTTTAGATGAAGTGTTCTGATAGACTCACTTGTTCATTCATCACAGCTGCAGAGGCTGGCAGGGAAGGAGGCAGTGTGTGGGGTGGAGTGCATGGTGTTGGCCTGCCCCATGCTGCAGGTTCTGCAGTGGTGCCCTGGGGCTCTGTGCTGCTGCTGTAGGGCTGGCCTGGCCTGATGGTGGCAGCTCCAGAGTTGGCAAACATGATCCAGGTGGGAGCAGCCAGTCCTGCTGTGCAGGGCCATCTAAGGTACCTGTTGGACAGAGTTAATTTGCCACCTGGGAGTGAGTGCAGTTGTGTTTAAACTCAGCTTTGTAGATGCAAACTGAAATAGATGCATGCTCATATGAGCTTACACACTTTAGGTTAATTCAATTTTGTGCAGCTTTAATTTTAAGCAAGTGCAGCTTACAGGTTTAGACAAGCTTTTGAGTCTGCACGTAAACTGAAGTTTACCTGGTTTCTAGGCTAGGGGTACTCAAACATTTCAAAGTAAATCCTTAAGAATTGGAGTAGCACATGTTTGTAACTCTTCTGAAGATCCTAGTTTAGGGTTTTAAACCATGTTAAAAGCTGCCATATAGATTATTTTTTCTACTATCCCAGAGGATGGAAAGCTGATGAGTTACACTGCTTTAGCATTTAGTGAACTGACCTTTGAGATAGGCAAGAGTCTTCTGGCTACTTGCAGCTCTTTGTTTGCAGAGACCAGACAGCTTCTCTGCCTAGAGTAGGTTGAAGCTGATAAGCAGAGGTGAGTGGGAAGTGCCTCGGTGCAGGTGCAAGGCTGAAGGATGGATGCCTGAAAGAACCTGTGGGAGCTGAACAAGAGGGAGTTCTCTGAGATGGGAGGTTGTATGGTCACCATCAGGCAGCAGTGCCATGTTCATCCTGCATGTGTTCAGCTTTAAATTTTCACCTGATGGTGAAGTCAAGGACAGGAGAGGGTTCTGGGATGTGCCAGTGAGCAACATGGCACAGGTTGGAGAGAAGTTGCCTTTCCTATGGCAGTGAAGCCATGCCCATCTAGCAGGAAAGAAGTGAGTGACCCTGTTAGTAGGCAGTTGCTTGGAGAGTGCATGTAGATACTCAGGGCATTACTCAGCACAGAGAAACCTAAGAGGTTGCAAGAATTGCATTCCATGGGAGTCAGCAATTGGGTACAGGTTCCTCAAGGGGAAAAAAAGCTGCGGAGGAGCTGTGTGGTGGGCAGCCATGAGAGAAAAGGGAGCAAGGAGAAGGAGGAATGCATGTGGCCAGAAATCAGGGCAGAAGCAGGGGTAACAGGATGTTGCAAGCAGCATTGGGAGGAGAGGGCTGGATAAAAGCTGCATTTGTTTGCAGAAAGACAGGCTGATGCCTATGGGGAAGCTGTTGAGTGCGGAGTGGAAAGGAGGATATCTGTGGCATGGAGGAGGGACAAAGAGTGCCAGGGAAACCCTGCAGGTTAAGCTGGGCCTCCTCAGTGCAGTGTGTGTGAAAGGCCTGGGGCAGCCTCAGCTTCCCAGCCTGTGCCAGGCCCAGGGAGCCCGGAGATGGCAGTGGATTGTGCAGGCTGGGACTCGTTCCCAGGCTGACAGTGGGACACCTGCAGCTGTTGACCCTGCAGGTTTTGGAGAGGGGATGGCTGTGTGCAGTGTCTGAGTGCTGGCTTCTCATGGCTTGAGCGGCGTGTGGGGCTCCACAGGGCAGGGGAGTCTTGTCTGCTCCCTCAGGATAAAGCCACGGAAGAGCTTGGAAGGGACTGGGTTGTGGCACTGCAAACCAGATGACACCCCCTGGGTATCAAGTGAATAGGGAAATAAAGAGCTACAACCAGTAGCAGCAAATCTCTCTGTTAAATAGAACATAACTGGGATAGCTGTGGGTCTTGAAAATGTTGAAGGCAATAATGTGAAATAAAGAAGAAGAAGAAACAGTTTTTATCAGCAGGCTTAAATCTGCCATCCAGGCACCTGTGCCAGCATTGGGAACACATGTGGTAGGAAAGCCTTGCTGCAGAGCTGCTGACACTGGGAGCTGTTCTGTTGGATTCAGCTGAGCTCTGAGCTATGTACAGCAAACACAGCCCTGTGCAGATTTGTACATTTCTGGATGTGTATTACATGTAAGCAGAGTGTAGAACTCTTCCTATTTTCTCACATGAATATTGTTTTGCTTTGCCATCAGCTGTCTGTAGCCACCATTTCCCAAGGGAAAGGCAGCGGAGGACCAGGTCTGTGCCCTGTGGCAGGCTGTGATGCACAGCAAGGTGCTGCCTTCCTCCTCCTCAGCTTGTTGGCTCTGCAGGCATGGAAGAGAAACAATTTTGTGTGTGTGTTTTATAGGTGCACTTAATTTCCTGCTTGGTTTTTAGGTGCTGCTGAAGGGAGTGTCACCCCCTTAGTTTCACTAGGCATCCTTTCTTGGAGCCATGTGGGACAAAGACTGGAGAAAAATCCCACTGTCTCATAGGTGGCTTTACAGCACCTCCAGTTCAGACCCTTAAGTAATAATGTTGGGATGGGGCTTCTGATGACCACGGCTGGAAATAGCACAGCAGCTTTCTTATCTATCTATAGACTGGATTCTGAAACAACCAAAAGTTGATTTGTTTTTTTGTAATTAGTTTTAAACCTAGCAGTTTTCATTGTGGAATACGTGAGTTGTTGCAATGGATCATTTGCTGCTTAGCCCCAAACCTGCATGTCTGGTGACTGTTTCCATCTTTCTGCTTTCAGTGGGACATTCCTGAGATGAAATTTCTACTGAAACAATCTTTTTTCATGATGCTTTTTTGAGATTGTAGATTGTTAATAATAAATACAGGATGCAGCTCCTCTGAAGTCATATTATCTTCCCACATCCTGTACGGAGGGCACTGCATCCTTGGAACAGAATCTCCTGCCTGAATGTAACAATATGCACTGATTTTAATTCAGAGCCATGCTGAAAGAACCAGGGTGAGAGCTGTGTAAAAGCATTTTCTTTCTCTCTTCTCAGAGTTCATTACAGTAACTTGTGGCAATATATTGGATTTAAATAAATCTAAAAAAAACCCCAATCCTAGGAACTTAAATGACTGTCTTGTTGGAATAGAGCACCTGGCAGTGTGTGGTTGTTGCAAGTTCTTCCCAGTTATTTTAAGAATAGTGGAACAAGCCTTTTGCATTGAATACAACTAGATTTCTTCAGAGAGCTGAAAGAGATGTTTATAGACCTACATTTCAGATGTAGGTATTCTGATGTCTGCTGGCTAATTATTTCTTGGCAGTTCATTACAATGGGCTGCATTTGAGACTTGGGCATTTCATTAGCAGCCTTATCTTCCTTCTTTGTTCAGCTGTTTATGTAGCTGGCATTATTTATATTCATAAAATGATCATAGTGTCAGAAATGGTGAAGGGATTAAATTTTTATCCACTATGAACTATTTTAATTGCATTTATTTTAGTAACAAGTGTTGAAGTCATGCATTTGACACATTTTAACCTGCATTAACTTCAAGGCATGCTGGTTTTTCAGCACCGTGATGTAACATTGCTCCTTCTTAGGTCTGATGGAAAACTGGTCTGGCTTATCCTCTGGTGAGTGGAAGGAGGTGGATTAGGTTACAGGGAGGATGAAGTAGTTCCAGCTCACCCTTCTTGTTGCACTGTCTTATAGGCTTGCTGAGTGTTTGCTTCCTGACTTTGCTGAGAAGGGTGGTCTGCCTGGGATTGGGGAGGAATCTGCCTTCAGACTGAAAGGGATAATATTTACCAGTTGGTGAATACGTCTTTGTTTACTTTTCGAGGCCTGAGAGTTGGACACTTTTTTACATTTCCAGTGGACATTGCTCTATTTTTATACTTTAGGGAAATAGCAATACTTCGTGTGCTTTTAGGATGCAATTGTGATCCCTGTGGCTTTTCTATGGAACAAAAATATACCTGCTTTTGAATCGTGGAAGACCTAATTTGTCCTGTATTAAATGTTTTGCCGCTGTTTGCCGTGTTTGTGCTAGGCTCAAGTGCCTGGTGTCTGGGGCATGACACGGGATTCTCCCGGGGGAGGGAGCAGTGCAGGCAGGGACAGAGCCCCTAGGTGGCATCAGAAGCCACCTGATTTTTGGCTGCTGCACGCCCGAGGGTGAGAGGTGAGGGTGGGAGGGGGCCCTGGCCCTGGGGTGCAGGGCCATGCCCGCCTGGGCTGTGCTTTCCTTTCTCAGTGCCCTGTGCTAGAGCTCTTACACCATTAGCTGAGCAGTATGGATAGTCGTCATTTTGCTAATTCAAACAAGTTTCAACCTTGTGCAGCTCTGCTTTCTAAATATTTAATTGAAATGCTTTTACAGCCATTTTACTTCTTTATCACCGTGAGCCAAGCCAGACAATGTAACATGGCATATGTTAAGATGTTAATTGAGTAGCAGCACACATAGGCGGCTGTTTCATAATTTTCTCCTTAGATGATCCTTGGCTCCAGTTTAACATTTCTTTGTGCTTCTGAGTGGAAGGTTATATAAAGATATATTTAGAGCTGTTAGTCTAAGAAAGAGAAGCATTAATTCAGTAAGATTAAGAATTAAGGGCTGATTGTTGCAGGCACTGCTGGGACACAGTGCTTGTCGAAGTAACGATGTGATAATAGTACCTTTCTGATAGTACCACTTACTGTAATGGCGTTGGTAATCCTTTTATTGAGTGGTTCCTCACAGCATGCAGAGTAAATAGAATTTTTTTTTTAAATGTCACCTGATGTCATCAGAGTTGTGGAATTCAGATTGAATCTTTCCAAAAGGATATGTGGTCAGTTTAATAATGACCCTCCCTCTTTTAACATGGCTTTCAGAAACATGACTTTGCCAAAACTGTCTCTGTTGATACTTTGTAGGGGAATATGACTTGTTTTCATTGGGAGCTGAAGTGGGTTTTTGCAAGAGGCAACGAGGCAGCAGGACACTGCACAGGAGAAAGAGTTCTTGGGTCCTGTCGACACCCAAATGCCTCCTGTGCCTGGGGGACACATGCCTGGCAGTGCTGCTCATGTGCTACTGCTCCCTACAGGAGCAGCCCTTCCAGACTGCCCTTAGGCCCTGTTGCTGAGCACTTTGACAAACAGCCTGTGGGGAGGGTATGGGGGAGCAATTGATGCAGTGGGAAATGGAGGCTTTTCAGATCTCAGTAATTTTTGAAAGGCCATGTGGCCAAGACAATCCTTCTTTGGCAGACAGCTCTAACTGCTGCCTTGGGTACCCTTCTCTTGTGGAAGGCTTGTTTTCAGGTGTGAGTAAAATACCAGGGCAGCAGTGTCACCATTCACTGTCAGGGTTGTGTGCGCTGCCTGTGAGCCACTTGGAACTTTCCTGTGGCCCGTACAGTCCTTGGTGGGTTTTTGGTTTTGCTTTGGTTTTTCCTAAGAAAGTCTATTTTATAACTTTGTAAACGTTTTCCCTCTCAGATGGCTGAGAGGATGGTTTGCGGTCTGAGGTGATAACTAGGTTACTGTGCCTCTGGTAAGTAACTGCGCACTGGGATTTTCCATTTTAGTTGCAACTTTTTGCTCTAAGTCCTGCATGTTGGGTAATAATGTAACTTAATACAGCAGTACTGGAAACTGGGAACCCTGCAGAGGGGAACCCTTGCTGTCTGTTCAGGAGTTAAGCCCTGCCTTCCTGATGTATGGCTCAGCTATCACCAGTGATGGAAAGTAGTTTCTTTTCATCAACTGCGTTATGGTTTGGCAGAAATAATGCTTTCTCTAGGCTGTCCAGTAAGTGCTAAGCACATGAAACGGAGCTATACAGAGGCTGTTTTTGAGAGGATGTTTCAGTTCAGGCAAGTATTTGTAATCTTGAAGTGAATGGGATACAGAGTATCTGTGGCAATCCCACTGAATGCAGCAAACTTTTGTCGAAAAAATCAGTCTGGGCTTCCCACATGTGACCACCTACTCAAACCATTACTAAATTTTGCACAACAAATTGTAGCTCCACTTGTCTGCTGAGTTTGGTTGAACTGGGTCTGTTGTTGTTGCTGACATCCTCCTCCATTTGATGAATGAGTCCACTGTCAGTGCCTGAATGGTGAGAGGCGTGTCCTGTGTGACTTTTGGGGCTGGGAGGTCTCCCCTGACTGAGCAGAAGGGCGATGTCTGGAAGTGCTGCTGTCCCACTTCTGCCAGGGACTCAGCCCGGGGGCCTCTTTGGCAGCATCCTGCTGTGCACGTGTGTCCCAGGAGAGGAGCTGTGCTGAGGCCTGGGTGTTCACTGGGGTGCTCACTGTGCTCCCACAGTGTTGGTCACACTGCTGCCCTTCATAGGGTCTGAATGCTCTCAACTGCAAAGCTGCTAAGGGTTAGTTTCAGTACTGTTCAGGCTTTGGGAAGGCTCAGGGTTAACCAGGCAGTAGCTAATAAATTCAATTTCTTTTACTTCAATTCATTTATTTTACTTCTCCCAACCACCTCCCTTTTTCTGGTCTCACAGACATAAGGCTTCTCTTATCGCTTGTGGTTATATGGCTTCTACTATTTGCAACATGATGGAGGTACTCGTGCTCAGAGGAACTGAATTCTGCCACTGCTGGTAATACAATAGTCCCATATTGCTCAGTGCAATTCAGCTGCCTCTTCCTGAAAGTGAAGTATTGCTTAATTAGAGGAAGGTTGGCAGCATCTGGTTTTATGCCACTTGGAAAAAAAAATTGCATCTCCTTGCCTTATTCTCCTGCTTTTTCCCCCTCTCTCTCTCTCCCTCAGTGCAAAGTAAACTCAGCTGCGCACCTGGGAAGAGAACACACTCCTCATTCTGCCCATGCCAAGTCTGGGTTGTTCTGAGCAGAAATACATAAATAGGTCAAGGAAAACAGAAATGCATACTTTGGCAGAAGATAGAAGAGCAGTTTGAGGAAATACTTTCATCTCATTTCTCCATATCTCATTCTCCCAAAGATAATTTCAGGAGTTTGTCTTCAGCATTTAGAAGCTTCAATCGCTACAGTTTTTGAAATTTACCTTCAAGAATTCTTCAAAGGTTTTGGCCCTAAAAGTCAAAATCTGAGGCTGTTAGGGTGGGCTGGAGGCTTTCCTGTGAGGCTTTTTGCTGCAGACCCAAAGCAGCCAACACGTGTTCTCTGGGAAATTGTAGGGACTGGGATTCTCCATGAAACACAGCAGCTTTTGCACAGAGCTGCCTGGTGCTGCTTCTCCAAGCACAGCCTAAGAAACCTCCTTTTCTCTTGCTGTTTTACTAATCAGTAGAAGCTGGGTGCATGTTTTTGGGTAGGCTGATGGGTAGGATTGGTCCACACTGGTGGTGTTCAGACCAGAGTTGACGTTTTTGAGGAGCATTGCTCTAGACAGTACAATTGAGTCCCTCTTGAGTGTGCCTTAACTTTGAAACAGTCAATAGGATTGTTCCCACTGAATAAATATCTCCTTGTTGGTTGTGATGGTGTCTCTAATTTTTGGTTGGAGAGGGGCACATACAAAGTTTTGATATAAAATTTTATGCTTCAAGGTTCTTGTCTTGGGTCATTGGGCAGAAGTTGGTAAATCCAAGGCAGCAGTAAAAGCAGCCACCTTTGTTGTCGCTCACAAGAGACAGCTACCTCCAGAATCATAAATCTTGTCCTGGATAAAACTGCATGAAGTAGCCTGAATTAATTTTTGGATCAAGTAAGTGTAGTGGTTTAACCTGAGGGAGGCTGTTACCATGAAGAGCTGTGAAAGAGAGACACCAGCTGTACTTCTAGTTGGGGATGAATCACAATGGGCCCCCAGGAGCAGCTCCAGGAGGAGCAACACTGGCTGTGGGCTTTATGCGCAGTTTCTGAGTTTCCAAGGGGCTCAGGTTCCAAATAGATTCAAATGGTTATTTTCATTAGAAAGAACATCATTCCTGCTGTTCTCCTGCAGCTACTCCTAGGCTTGCAGCAAAACATGTGGGTAATGGCCTCCAGATGTTAGAAATGGCTCTGTGTAAGGCCTGATTCAGCCTGGTTGTTGGCTTTGCTGGTTGCAGGCACTGTAATTGCAGTAGGAATTAGGTAAGGGATGCATTTGACAGAGGCAGAAGCAGACTTACTTGTCAATGAAACTTCAGCTTTCAAAGCATGTATACCCTGCTAGAGAAGAAGTGGGACAAAATAAAGGCGGCAGGTGTAACCGGGATGTCTGTCCCTTTGCCACCTTTGTCACTTGTCCTTTCATCTCCTGATGCAATGGGGATGTGTCCTGCAGTGTCACCTCCACCAAAAATGAGATGTTTCTGTGCAGTGCTCAGGACCATGAGAAGGTTACTCCCAGTCAAAGGGCTCATTCCTCAGGGTTGCCACTGCTTGACTTTGATGTGGATCACCTCCATTGGAAGGGAAATAAGCATTTTTGTCATTAGGCACAAGCTTTATAAAATGAAGCAACATTAACCTGTGCTCTGGTTAGGAAGAAAGAAACCTCAGTTTACCACTAACAAATTTTAATGATGTCCTCCCAGCATACTCAAGAGCATGGAGCCGGAGATGGAAAAAATAAGAGATCACACTTACTCCTGCTGAAGCAGTAGGACCTTTGCCTTTTAAAATGTCACAACATCTGCTTGCAGATTGGAGGACATGAACTTGACTGTCCTTTTTGTGCCACCAGTTGACAAAAAGGAAACATAGCAAAGCTGTATTTACTGGCCCTATTATTACTCCTCTGCTGCAGCTTCTCAACACTGAGATTGGTGCTGTAGGAGCAGAGGTCACCACTGGAAGAGCCTGAACTAAATTTCAGAGTTTACATTTCCTGACTCAGACTGATATTTGGAGATAAAAGGACAGCTCTAGGGATCTCCTGCCCGGCTGCCTCCTGGCAACTTGCCTCTTTCTCTTTGCAAGAAGAAAATGTTAATGCAAATGGGCATGCTGATGCTCAGTTTGGCAGAAGGGAAGCTGTGCTGACTGGAGTGTGCTCTCCTGAAAAGCCCAGTGCATGGTGTTGTCTGTTGTATTCGAGCTAAGTTTGCTGTGTCTGTACCCTGCATCCCCTTGCCCCTTTTTTTTTCCCCTTTTCTGCATAAGCTATCATGTGAAGCCTTACGAGAGGTTTGGGTACAAGAATGGATACGGATGCCTGATTCCTGTTGCCTGCTGCTTAGTAGGAGAGGCTGTTGATCTGTAGCAGCACGGGATCTGTGAGACCTTGCTTGGGGTTGGAGGCAGTGGAAAGGTGGAGTCTGGGGTGGAGGAGTGCTGCTGGAGCAGTTGTGTCCCCATGAATTTGCTCAGCTTTGGGTCAGGTGCACTGGCAACATTCAGCAGCAGCAGGTTTCCATGCTTGGTGTCCTTTGACTTTTCTGGTAAGGTGATGGTTTTTGGTGAGCGAGATGACATTTAGGTTCCCTTCTTCAGTTGCTGCAGTATATGTGAGCCTCTTTCCAAAGGCAAGGCAAAGCTTCCATTTTACTGTCCTTAGCATTCTCTGTTCTTAAAAATTCCCAGCTGCTCTGCTTTACTGTCTCCTTGGTGTTCCTGAGTGTCTACTCACCTGATGGCTTCTCCTGCACAAAGTCAGCTGAAGTGGATGTCTGCTTATGGATCTGCTTCAGTTAACTTGTCAAATATTCTTACCTGTAGAAATCTTTTATTGTATTCTGTCACTATAACCTGAGCAGTTCTTGTATGGGAAGTGGCATCAGTATTAGCAGCCTCTAAAAAACTGATTTTTAGACTGTCTTGTTTCAAAGTGGAAGTGGCATAACAAGCAGGACAACCAAACTCCTGCCTCTGAGCAACTGATGCAACAGTAGATGCTGGTTCCTATCACCACCAGACACTAGAGCTGTTTGTTTTACTTGTTTCTTACTCACAGTTTTAGTTGATCCATCCACTGCCCGGCTTGGTTTAGCTTTGTATGTGATAGTATCCGTACAAAAGTAAAATAACTTCCATGAGATGTTTTGTTGTGTGAGGAGATTGAATTATGTTTTATTTTACTAGGAAAATAGTTGCTCTCTGAACTCAAAAAAATGGTTGTTTGATGCATGTTCAGTAGATGTTCAGACTGGGATTTTCTGTATGGAAAACCTCCTTCTCCTCTTCAGAGCAGTGATAAAATGCCTTCAGCTAATGCTGTCAGACCAAGCATGTGAAGTACAGCACCCTTAAGAAACACAAAAGCTGCTCATGGGTGTGTTTATAGGAAGTATAATAAGTTCCATAATGTTTGCCCGCCTTGGCACATGCTCTGAGGTCATTCCTAGCATATTTCAATTGAGTCCCCACCCAGTGTCGTCTTAATAAGCCAGCTGGGAGGTAGAGAGACTAACTTGGAAAACTCCAGAGTTGCCACTGGAATAACAGTTCGCCTTGTAGCAGCTCTTTGGAAAGCTAGAAATAAATGCCTTGGAGTGGTGGGATTCACTGAAGGATGGGGAGAGGGGGATGTTAATTGTGTTTACAGATAAACAAGTCAAATGAATTTGAGTTGTGTAAGAGCTACAATAAAAGTAGTGACATCCATCCTGGCTGCATTGCAACTTGGGATAATCGCTCCCAGTTGCAATGGTACTTCATTAAGAAAAATACAGTTCTTATGTAAGAGAAAGAGCAGCAAGATTTCTAACAAGCAGTTAAGTTTGGGTAGCTTTCTACAGAAAAATAGCTGAGTATTATTCCATAGACTAGCAGGGTATTTCAGAGCAAGATATCAAGCCTGTAGTGCAGTGATAGAAATTCTAATATGTAATGTTTTTGTCATTGATTTTAGACTAATTCAGTATTTCTCTTCTCTCTTTCTTCCCTCACATCTAGCAAAACTGTGCAATCTAAAGTGGACTACATTTTGGTAAGTACAACTCCAGAATGCTTTTCAATATTTAATGAGCTGCAAGACCAAAATAGATGGCTCTGGAGACTGACAGCTATTATGAAGCCTTTCCTTAGCAGTATTTCAAGGTACTACCACTAAATGTGATCAAAATTAGTTACCATCTCAGGTACCTTCCCAGAAATGTGCAACACTACAGGTCCTGTTAGCTCTGCTGTGCTGCTTAGGGCAGAGAGATCAGTTTTTGAAGGAAAGGCTCTTGAATTGCAAAAACACCATCTTAATTTGTGCATTAAAATAACAGGATCTAGGCAGTGATAAGAGATTATTTTTGGAAGCACTAGTTCAGAAAGAGGTTTTATTTGTTTTTAGTAGTGAGCGGGTTGCTAGTTTCTTTAAATCAAAGCCTTGAGGTCATAAATCTTAGGACTGGCAGGGGCTGCTTATCCTGACTTTCTACCTTCAGCACTTCATGCAGAAGTAGCAGTGGATAAGATAAAAAAGTGTCATAGACAACCATCTGGATGCTCTCAAATAGTATGGCTGGGCTAACTAAAAATACTCTTCAAAGTCACATTATCAAAGGCTAATTCAGGTGGTACTGAATTGTCTTGCCTTAAAATGTCTTAATTTATTGTTGTATAAGATGTAAAGCTGTATTGTGTTGCAAACAAACTTTGAGCCCCATTTAACCTCTGTTTAAAAGTTCTTGGATGCACCCAATGGAAATAGGGATGCAGAATGTTAATTTTTGTCCCCTTTATTCTTTATTGACATTTGTGAACACCAAGCAGGTGCCTTGAGATCTTAACTGTTTTGTATTTGAGTCTTCAGTGCTAAAAGGACAGATCGCAAAACTGCGTTTGTAAAACTCCTTTAACAGCAGGTATTTCTGTAGAAAAAAAATGGGAGCTGGGGTAGGTGTTTCTAAGTAGCATTGGAGAGGGAGTAAATAAGTAGGAGGTTAACCAGTCATCTGCTTTTGGAAATCTGTTTTAAGAAAATGGAATTACACTAGGATGATTTTTGCATTAAATTCTGTAGATTTATGGGCTGTGTGTACTGAGGTAGGGATTGTCGGTTTGTATGAGGGTAGTGGGTAGGTCTCATCCACTGGATTGACAGAGAAGTCTTGGACACAAAGCAGTCTCCATGGCTTGACTTGGAACGGAGCAGCAGTGTCCTGATGGTCTAATTTTCTGTTCCAGATGCCTCCTTGTCTGTCCTGCTGATGAGTTCAGAGGAGTCGTGTCAACAGTGGAAAAGCCACTCTAGGTTAGCAAAGGTAGATCTAATGCTGTTCAGGTAGTTTAAGAAAGAAAAATCTAAGATCAGAATAGTTTGAGGAAATCAAAATTTAGCTGAATTCTGGCAAAATGGTTTCCGTGGTTTTAGCTTTGGGAAGCTGTGAGCTGCAAAGCAGAATCTAAAAGCATGTTGAAATGAAAGGCAGTGGCTGTGTATCTCTGAATCCCTCCTTTGGTAGCACCAGTCACAGCCCCCCTGTGCAGAGCCACGCACAAATGTTCATAGGCTGCCAAGTTCAACACAGTTCAGCAAGGAGAGAACTAGGAAGAAACAGGTGATGGCAATAGTCTGTTGTGGAGTCGCTCATAGCAGAGGGCTGTGGGAAGCAGCCAGTGTAAGGGCACTGGGACTGCAACTGCTCATACAAGAGTCCAGAGCTATGTCTGCCTTCAACTTGTTACACTGCACCACTCACATTCCAACATCCTGTCACTTTCTGGGAGATCATAAGAAAATCTGTGTACTGTATACTGTGCAATCCAAAAAAGATAATTAGCAAGAATTGTGGTGTAAACAGGCATTAAAAATTCATTAAAACATCTTTTTAACTGTAGTAAACATGTCTAGCAGTAGATTCTCTTATGACATCGCTTGTTATATTTGTAACCACATGCTAAGTGAACTTTTGAACCCGATTTTTTAAATGGTTTGCTCCATATAATCCTCAGCAAGAAGGCCAAGGTTTCTTTCCTTAGTCCTCTGAAAAGAGGTCAGTGCTGGTGGGGGAGTGCTGGGTGGATGGCCATGGAAAGCAGAGCTGCTGGTGTGGGAGTGCTGAGGCAGCATCCCTCAGTCCTGCTGCAGCCAAGGTGCCACTTGTCTGTTGGGCGGTACAGGAGACAGGCAGAAGCTCTATGAAGCCTTGGCAGCTGTGCTTGGGCACTGTCAGAACCAAGCTGCCATGTGTTTTTAGGACTTGTTTGGAATGTTTAGCACCTGAAATACGTTCCTGCTTCTGCTCAGATAAAGCATATCAAATGTATTTATTAGCTGCTTTCTAGAATAAAAGGGTGTTTTTAGTATTAGCTATTTTCTGTCTTGGTGATATTTCCAACAAATCATCTGACCCAGAGTAACTTATTTAACCTTTGCTTTTTGTTTCTCTATTCATAGAATGGGGAGATGAATGCTTGACTACTTGCCTATTTTTAGTTCTGGTTGTTAAATAATAGATGTTTGTTCTGCTGAAGTATGACAAATTTTAGGGCCTTTCTGCCAGTAGGTGCAGGTTACATTGCCATTGGCACAGCCTTTTTTACTTTGATTAGAGTATCATTGTCTATAAATACTCAAAATGTGGAAAGAAATATTAAGAGCTGTCTGTGCTCTCTAAAATAGTAGCCTTGCATAAAGCTCACAGAGTGCCCCTGGCCTTCAGCTCCCCTTATCCAAACTCGAGGACAGAAATAACCTGTAATTCTGCTTTCATTATGGAAATATGAAATAGTTCAAATTTGAATGACATTTACACTGTGTACATTACAGAATTTGCAGCTCTTCTGATCGTTCCTTAGTATATTCTTCTTCTATCTTATTTAAAGTTTGGCCTGACTAGGTAAACAATCCAGAAAAAGCGCATGGTTTTTTTGCTTGGAGTTTTCCTATGGTAACCCCTTTTGACAATTTTGAAGTGAAGCTGGACTAACGTTTGTGACCTGACAGTAGATCAGCAGGCAGAGAAAACCAGGAGGAGAGAAATAATCCACCAAGGTCAGGAAACCTGAAAGATATTCTTTGATTTTTGGGGACTCATGTTCAAATCTCTGGGTTCTCTGGTTCAAGTGGAAACATGAATAAACTCTGTTTCCTATAGTGTGGATTAAGTCCTTAACCTCATTCTATGCTGAAAAGATCTTTGTCTCTTTGTGCTGCAGAAACTTGCAGTGGCAAGTTAGTGTCTCCTAGAATGGAAAGAGATATCAAAACCTGCTATTTTCGTTAAGAAAACCCTGCCCCACATCATTTTGGTCATCGTGGTTTATTTTGCTCAATCAAAATGCCTGTTAGAATGAAAAAGAACGTTGCATCTGTTTCTATTAAAATCTTGTTCTATGTCTGTCTTGGGCAGCAAAAGAACAGATTCGTTTGGAGCAGATCTGTGTGGCCACTGATCTGTGGTTTAATTTGTTTGCTACTTATTTTGTGCATTTCTGTAGTTACCTATCTATATTTGGTAACTGTCAAAACAGAAATAGCAGAGATTTCTGTTCCTTTATATGTTACTGAAAGTCTTTGACCTGAGGTTTCTAATTCTTTGTCCTTAGCTTTTCTGTGTCAGAATATAAGATCAGAGAGGTATTTTGAGTACTTGAGAGATTTTTGTCTAAATTGAAGCCAAGTTGTAAAAATCAGTGTGAACACTGCCTTCTCCCCATCTTCATTGAATCTTCCTTTTTTCCATATGGTTCCAGTTGCAGGAGATAAAGGTAACGTGTGAAGAGCAAGAGTACCAGAGGCAATGCTTTGTGCTGGCTTTACCCCTCAGTCCTGCAAGCAGTTTAGCATGCTTGTGCATTTTTCTAATGCAACTTCAAGAAATATGATTCATAAATAGCCTTTGAAGAATTAGACCGTCTTCATCTGATGTGCTAGAACCAGTCAATCAAGGTCAGGATACTTCAAGCAGGATTTTTACTTAGATCCTTTTAAGTAGCAGAAAAGGATTCCCCAGACGTTGCACAGGCTCTGTGGTTTTTAGAACAAGAGTAGCTATAAGCTTTAACAGGCTGCACAAAGGGGAGTTTGTCCAAGGTGGTGCCAGCATCACATTCTTCCTTTTGATGCCGTGACTCTCTTCCACTCTAATGACCTATTTTTTCCACACTATTGACCTATTTGGGGATTAGGGTGGGAATTTATAGAATATTTTATGTTCTTGTTTCTTTTTATTTATTTCTGTATGCATCCAACCTAGCACAAAGAAAACCTCTTAATGAATGAACCTTTTTCTTCTTGGTCAGTTAGTAGGCCAGCTGAAGCATTCCTCCAACTTCCCAAATGCTGTGATTCTAATTGCATTAAAAAATTGGAAAATTTTTGTGCTTTGAACAATTGTAGTAACAGCAACTGCAGTTATTACTGAATTCACCAGACCTTTAGCATTGAGAACTGGTGGATATCAGCTGAGATTGAAGAAGAGACTGTACATACCAAGACTGTAAACAAGTTTTGAGGGTTTCAGAAATGCATAGAGAAAACAGCCTAAACAAAACAATGTTTAACAAATTTTAACTAAACAAAATGCAGTCTTTCCTGAATCTACTTGCACTGATTGTCACACTCCATCTCCTTGCTGCCACTTCTTCAGTTTTAAGATGACTTTCTCTAAATAGATTCAGTCTCATCTAATAAGCTTAGGTTTATCTAATTATCACCCAGGTAGGATTACCTCTGTGAACTGCCTGTGACTTCTTTTAACTCTCCCATTCTGAGGAGGTCCTGCCTTCCCAGGGCTCCCCTGCTACTGTTGCTGGAAGCTGAAGGAGTTGTGCAGAAGGTGCTGCCCAGGTCCAGGAGTGGGGTTTGAGTGCAAACAGTGTGGTAACATCACTCCCAGCTGCCTCTGCTAAGGATGTGAGGCAGCCGTAATCCTCAGGCACCTCAGGTGTAGAGATGCAGTTTTGCTCATGAGAGAGTCACCGGCTCACTCACATCCTTTGGAAAAGCTTCTGCTAACACAATCCCAGTCACATTTTTTTCCTATGTTGTTGGGGTTTTTTGTTGTTTGGTTTTTCTTTAATTAGGGGGGTTGACAGATGGGCCCTGTGTAGCAGAGTGGCTCAGACATTGCTCTTCCACACAGCCGCTTCCTCCTGCCATGACATAAAAATGGCTTCAGCTGCAGCAGGCACTGAGACTACTGCAGTGTATTTTGATGAAAAGTTTAATTTTTCTTCTAAAACCTTGCCTTCTGTGTTGCACTTGGGCACATTAGATTTGGAAGGGAGAACTTGTCTTCCACTTCAGTGTCATACTCATGGGGAGACGAGGGGGGGATTTATTTTGCCTGGGATGCTTTTGTCTCATGGATTAGTGCTTACTATGCAAGGTAATCCCACCCAGACAGTGCCCTTTGGTGTGCTGCTTGGGCTTTTGCCATTTAAAACAAAAAGAGCTAAGTTCCTTGGACAAGAGGATGTCTAATAATGAAGTACAAATTTTCTTGTTAAATTTCTGTCTTCTCAAAAATGATTAATTTTCTGTAAATTCTTTGGATAACATTGACTTTGCAATAATGAGCTTGCTAAAGGAAAACCCACCAATTTAAATGCTGTTATTCATGCAGGAAAGGAAGAACAGATAACTTGACAAAATGCACCCATTATTAAGAAATACCTCTCTGGATACTTGGTGGTCTGAGCACCGCTGCTGTGTAAGCTGCTGTAGAGCCACACAGAAATCGGTGTCAGCAAATTTCAGGAGTTTGTCAGAGGAAAAAAGCCCCAACCAAATGTTGTGGTTTGCTGCAGCTTATAAAAGCAAACCTCTGTTACCTGTGTGCTGCTGGAAGTTTCTCTTGGCTCTGGGAAGGTCTGTCACATCGCTGGTGGCCCCATTCTGTGCAGCAGTTCTGGGGTGGGGTTTGCTGGCCAGCATTACTGAGACCCTGTGCTCTCCCAGCACCATTCTCTGGATCCTGTGTCCCACCAGTCCTTGCCCAGGGTCTGGGGTCAGGGAGGAAGAAGTGGGACCTCCTCTTTTGAGTGCTGCTGTCAGTTTAGTGCCAGCAAGGTTGGTCTGGACATGACTGGGTCTGGTAGGGAGCCCCATTTTGAAGTGAAGTTTAGGTTTTCAGTTTCCCCACTCTCCATTCTGATCACTGCTGAAGTGAGCCAGATCTCACTGCATGTTGGTCGCTCCTCTTTTCTCTTCTTTCTGGAAAATGTTACATTGGCAGTAAGACACCAGTAAAGACAAAGAGAATTAGCAGTAATCCAAAAGCTGCATTCTGATTCAAAAAAGGATCATGTGAGTCTCCAGCTCTGTACTGATGGTGCACCACTTCAGGCAGTGCTTCTGTAGCATCTTCCTGAAGGAAACCCCCTGTGCTCCCTGCTGCGAGGCTTTCCTTGCATTGCTGCTGAGCAGGCCCTGAGCATGTTACCAGAACTGATTTTCCTTCCATTACTAAGTCCAAGTAGCTGGTTTCAGATGACCAAAAGCTGGTCCCTGTGTAGCAATCACTGGTTGCATACACTGGGTAAAACTCCCCCATGTGCCTGATCCTCAGCTGGTGTCCTCTGGAGGAGCAGTCTGGCATCACTGAGATGGGTGTTAACTGAAGGGCTTGTGTGCAGTAACAGTTTCAATAACTGATTTCCAAAGGAAACAAAACCACATGTGTAGATAGATAGGTTTTTAAATGACTTTGTTAAAGTCTGTGACATTTAACTATTAGTAAATATAGTGGACTGCAGGATCAGGTCTGGCATTCCATGCTGTTACAGCATAGCTGGTTGTGATGCTGGTTTCTCAGAGATGCTTCATGTGCCAAGTTTTCATATTACATGTCTGGTTACAGAAATGATCCATTGTTGACATTTTTCCAGATTCTGCTTTTATTGCATGTGAATTTTGTAATTGTAAGAAGTGTTTCTGGTGGGTGATGATGTGCAAATAAAATAAGAAATTGCATTTCTAGTCACATAGTGCTCACAGTCATGTTCTTTCACATAAGTCAATATATTCTTGTTTGAAATTGTATTATTTAGGAATACACTGTCAGATGACGCTTTTTAGCTGTCAAGCTCAACTATTCTTATTTGCTTTTTTCCCCCTGCCTCTCTCCACCTTCTTTTTTTCCAAACCCAAACACCTCATTTAGCAAGAAGTTGAGAAGTTTACAGATCTAGAGAAACTCTACCTCTACCTTCAGCTGCCTTCGGGTCCCAACAATGGAGACAAAAGGTATGTGTGTGAGTGTGAAGGGGAGCAGCTAGTACTGAAAATTTGCTGTACTTCTTGTGGCACTTAACTGCCGAGAAATCATTCACATGATGTTGGTAGCAGAAGCAACCTTTATTAAACATTAAGTACTCTTGTTTTCCTGAAGATCAGGTGTTGGTGGTTTTTTTTAAACTTTAGAATCTTTTCTTGCATGAAAAGCCTGTGATTATAAATACCCTAAAATGAAAGAGTCATCAGAGAAAGCATTTCACAGTCTGTGTAATTGTTCCATCACTGTTTATATATGAAGTCATAACAAATGTGATGGTGGGTGAAAGAAAAAACTTATGGTATTTCTAGTTACACTCGTTTGACTAAAGGAAGTTCTAGAAAGCCAACCCACAGATCTGAGTCTCACAAAATAAACGTGTTCCCTATAGGATGGTTATAGGCAGGCAGGTGCCTATGGGAAGCACACTCAGTATCTCCTGGGAAAATTGAGTGTTTCCAAAGGACAGCAGGCAAACTAAGTGGGCAAAAGCTTAGAGGTGTCCAGTAAGGAATAATAAATTTAAGAGTCACTGTGTATTTGCAGCTGTGTATCAGTCAAGAACTGTAGCATGGAGCCTCTTTGTTAGATTGTGGGTGAAAGAGAGAGAAACTGCTGCCCACGGCTCGAGGATAGATCAATGCGGGAGGTGCAGGCCCTCTTTGTTTCTGGTGTCTCCACCTGTGTAGGCAGACTGTTATGGAGTCTTGTAGGTGAGGAGGATAACTGTAGAGCCATGTGTTCATCAGCACTGCTCGTTGTTTCCCCAGCGATCAGATCTCCATGTCCTCCAGCCGTGCCCAGCAGATGCATGCCTTCTCGTGGATACGCAGCACCCTGGAAGAGCACCCCGAGACATCCCTTCCCAAGCAGGAGGTTTATGATGAATACAAGTGAGTGCCATGCGTGCGGCTTTAGCCAGTGCAGTTTTCTGGAACACTGACTCTGCAGGTACCCTGTTGCTCTGTCGGACACGAGACAATCAGGCAACTCAGGAGGTCAGACGGACCAAGGCTGAGCAGAGAGCAAAAGAGACCCAGCCTCTCTTTATTCTTATATTTATACCTTTTTACAGACAGTTATGGATTGGACAAAGAGGCTGCCACCTCTCAAATTCCATAGGTGAGAAACACAGTTCATCACATTCTCCACCCCAGAAAGAAGAACGAAAAACAACATCTAAAGTACAAAACAGTCCTTGGCCGGTTATAGAAACATGGATTGTTTACACAAAATCTATGAGAACCTTTGCTACCAACTATAAACACAGCACTCTAAAAAATCAGGGCGACAGTACCCCACTGGTGTGCATGGACACATGATGGACCATGCTGCTGTACCTGAGAATGCAGGAGCTTCTCTGTGGCAAACTGTATTCGTTACTGCTGCCTCTGGAGATAAGGCTGTGATGTTTAAATTGTGCATTACTTGTACAATTGCTGAAGGAAAGGTACAAGTATTCCTTAACAAGTAAATACCAGTATGAATATTGGTTTTGTTGGTTTTGTGCAGAGTGGCACAGGTAAAAAGCATCAGTTGCTATCTTACAATATGTGTTGGTCTGCTTGTTTACATACATATATGACTGGCTTAACAAGGGTGAGGGGTTGAATTGTTCCCCATAGATGCAGCTATTTTACACATACGATATTGCCCATCGCACCTTTCTTTCCAGAATAATGCATAAATATTGGACCTTCCTGCAGCAAACCTGATTTCTACAGAGGCACAATATATCTGAATATGTATGAAACCAGTAACCAAGGCCACTGTGAGTCTGTGTTGTCAAGTCTCAAAGCTACCGTGTAATGAGAAAGCGATTAGAAGCAAGGGAGAGGGAGCTGTCTGATGAAAGTTGGATTTGAATTCATTTACAGAACATACCCCATGGGGGCGGGGGAAAGAAATAATCATCCTCAGCCCAGTTGCCTGAAGATGAATAACAGATTTATGATCTACTATGAGTATTTCCATAATCTGAACGATTACAGTAATTTGAAGGGAGCTGAATCCCTTCACCACCTAAGTGCCTACAGGATTCACCCCATAGTAATTGTTATTGCAGGGTTGCCTTCTGCAAATAGCTCCTTTTAATTAACTCTCTCTGCTGAAGTGTTTTACTGTGATTGAGCTGAAGCGTGATGGCATTGGCTTGCCCGGGGTTGATAAACATGCACACACCTATTTGTGAGCCCCTGCCAGGGCCGGGAGCGGTGACGCAGCCTGGCAGTGCAGCCAATGGCACTGACGTGCCGGGGTGGCCAATCCCCGAGCAGCAGCCGCTCGCGCAGACACAGCAACAGCGGCAGCTGCTGTGCGGGAGAGAGATGGGAGCCTTGTTCTTAAATATATTTCTTATTAAATAATTTATGGCCTGCTTCAGCAACAAATCTGCTTGGCTTCCATGCTGTGCCAAGCTGCAGATGCCCGGAAATATCATCATCTACAGATTGTGGAGTGTGAAATTTGGATGGCTTTGTATGTAGCTGCATCAAGTATTTGTGTATTGTATTTTTTCCCTAACAAAATAAGGGTGGTAAGCAAATATTCAGGAAAATATCAAATGTTTGGAATCTGTTCTCCTTTGAAAGCTTCTGTTCTGTTTTTAAAACATTCAGTTTCTTTGAATATTTTCATGAGCTATTCTTGCTCACCAAAGGAGAAGTAGTCTTGGAGTGGGGAGCAGGCATATAAATATGTGAGTTAGTTTTGATAAGTCCTTTTTCTTTACCTAAGGATGCTAAGACCTCTCAAAACTCAGTTCTGTTATATTAACCAGTTACCATTTCTCTCTTCTATGTGCAGAGATGGATCTTGCATGAGCTCACATAGGCAAGCTCATGCACTCTGCATGTGTAAATCAAAAGTGCAAGGCTTCAGAAGAGTGCTGTATCATACCAGCATCTTCATTCCTGCTGTAAATTTTGGTCAAAATAAATCTTGCAAAACTACCGACCTTCTGCATCACCTTCCATATTTTTCTTCTATGAAGAGGGAAAGACAGAATCTTGCACTCCACACAAGTTCACCTTTGGCAAGTGTTGATAGTGTTTTCAACTCCTCCACATTTCAGTAGCCTCTTCTCACTGGGCTTATTCTGTGCAGTAACTCTTCTTTCTGTTTTGTTACTCATCAGTTCAAGTGTGAATTCATGTTTCTAACTGGATAAAAGTAAGTGGATTCATCTTTCTTTTGAAAGAGATAAAATAAATTAAAAATGCATCACAATATAAGGCAGTAGCACTTGGGAAGGCTGAGAGCTTGCAGCTGAATTTTAGAAATGGGGTAGATGAGAGCTGGTTCACCTCTCTCGTTGGTGCTGTGGTACTGCTTGTACTGACAGAATACATTGAGCTGTAAGAAGCTGGGTATCTGTTGGGTACTCACAGTTGTTCTGCCAGCTTTCTCTGGGAGTTATATGGGAATACAGGCTGGGAAGTATGGGAACTCAAGGGGAGGTGCCCAGGGTTATCAGCCTGCAGTGAATGGATGCTGCTTCCAATCAGATCCTTTCAATGTTTTCTTGTAAGTCAATTTTACTTGGATATCTTGTCCCTGTTAGAAAACACCCTTCTGCACACAGCCACGTGTAGATTTAGCTGAGTTTAGAGAATTAGGATTTCAAGTCTAAATACAGTCCTACAGTACTTAGGCAAAATCCCTATTTGCCCACAAAATGATTTGTTGAGTTTTCAGTAAACACTTGAGTCCTCTTATCTTACTTCTACTGCTGTGACGCAAGGGACGAAAGTCATTCATATTTAAGTTTGGTGTCCTGAAGATTCACTTGATACGCTTAATATGGATTAGGAGATCTTTGAGTCATCCTGTATCTCTTTCCTTCAGTCTGTAAATCATTAATCCTTGCTTTACTGGCTGCTAGGCCACTTGGTGCCGCCTGATGCATAGATTATATGTACTAAGTGTTAAGAATATTAACCAACAAGTTAGAAGAATATTCAGAAGCTAACGCAGAAGAGAGCGGTAGATACAGGTATACCATGTCTGTTGAATGCATAAAGGACACAAGGGACGTACTAATCTTGTTGGGTGGTGCTTATCCAGGGTTTTTACATAAAATTCCCTGATAGGAATAGGATGGGACCTATTGTGTTGCAAAATCTAGTCCCATGTCATAAGCAACTACCTGTATATTCCTTTGAAAGCCAATCAAACTCCATCTAAAGCAGTTGTTTCTCACCTCTAGTGCTGCACTTGGGAGTTTGACCTGCAATTTCATTTCTCTAATGGTTTTCAGACATCTGCTTTCCATCCTACCTGATTATGAGGACTCATTTATGTGCCGGCATTGTTTCTCAGCTTATTGAGAGCCTACCTCTTTCTGAGGTTCTTGACTCTAACCCATTTTTGAAGACCAGTTGTTTCGGAGATTGGATAAACTAAGAACTCTATTTTGTTCAATAGGTTCTTTATCATTTGCTATTCATGCTGTTTTTTTCTGCCCAGGAAGCAGTGTAAACTGAGCTGCATAGCCTATCTTCATCAGCTTTTTGGTTAATTTTTTTTGTGGTTTAATTCAGGTGCACTGCCAGTGTATTTTATGTCTGGAGTACAATAAATTTGAAGATACTACCAAAAAAAAAAGCCTTTTCTGCTTATCATGTTGGGGAGCTGTGTACAAAGGAACAAAGCAACCGCATGTCCATTGTCATTCCTGTCTCTGCTTAGACCTTCCCTCCCCCCCACCCCATCTAATTCCCACCCACCCTTCAAAGAGCAAAACAGCTCCTGGGCTCAGCAATGTGCCAAGAGTGCAAGTAGAGAGAGAAGAGCTTCAGGGGAGAGACTCCTGGTATGTCTTGTCAAGTCAATGAGAGACCACAGATGGACGTGGAGGGTTCTCGGCCAAGCCAGGAGGGGGAGGGGCCATATAGGATGATCTGTCTGAAAACTGAAAATCCATGATAATACTGATAGCTCAGAAATCACAAGCTTGCAGGAGCTGCCACTATGGATATGAGGGGACCATGTAGACTGTATGTTTTTGCTGCTAGCAAGTGATTGTCTTAAACCAGATGTGCTAGACTTGAGGAATGGATAATTTAATTCCCTTTTTATTTCTTTATTTTCTCATAAAGGGGGAATAATTTTAACTTTGAAGGTAATAGATTGGTAGGGTCCCTAATCCTGGTGTTTTCCTAACTTGTTTTTTTTTATTTTTTTACTTTATTTTGCTGACATTGTTGAGTCTCAATCACAGATACTGCTGACTGTGGCAGAGAAATTTGGAGAGTCCTCCTTTGAATGGTATTTAAGACCTAAAGTCTTGTAATCAGCATCAGTAAGCAACAAAGACCCTCCATTCAGGAATTTTCAGACTAAAGTTTGAATCCATGGAGGCCTGGCAAGATGCAAGGGGCAAGAAGCACAGAGAGATTTATTTATTACACATGAAGCAATGTCTGATTCCTGTGAGGGTACAGTGAGGCAGGAAAAGAATTCCTTTTTTAATAACTTCAAAGGGACATATCTGGAATCCAGCTCCTGTGAGTGACATACATTGAAATGAAATGTGTTGGTACATAAATTGGGTGTAGAACTTCTTGATGTTCCACATGGAAACTAGACTGATGCCTGACTGTGTACCAGTTGTAGGCAACATCTCCTGCTTTGGACAGAGTGGCCCTGGATGTGCAGGGAGACTCTGCAGGGGAGTGTCACAACCAAAGGGCGTAAATGTTGCTGTTTGGCATCGTCAAAATCACTACATCTGTAGTGGTGCTTTCCAAGTGGAGGATACCAGCATACAGCCAGGGTAAAAGCAGCAGAGACTTGCTCTGTGGTAACTAATATTTTTACTGAGAAAGTAAAGGCAGTGGAAGTATCTCAAGAAATACATGCAGCTTTCAACAGAGCTGCAGCTTGAAGAGAAGATGTTTTGACTGGTCCACTTGGATGCAGATTGTTACTAGGTGATGCTGGGGATGAAGCATCTGTTTCAACCTGCTGGTTTTACTTTGCATTTGCCTGAGTTTCCAAGGGTTTGTTTGTGTGTATGTACCTGATTAGAGTAGCAGGCAACTGCAGGGTGTGAAGTCATTGTTTTTCTGCTCTCCTGCTGATAACCACACTGGGTCATGTACAGTCACCTTTTCAGAGGCAGGTTGTTTTTGTGTGTTGCTGATAGGACTTCTCACAGGAAAAGAGGTTGTCGCTATCTGGTGCTGATGCTGAGGCTGTTGGGAATCTCACTGAGAAGGTTTTACTGCTACATTTTAGGCCACAGCACATCCGTGTGTGCAACAGTGCAGGGAGTTGCTGTCTTCATGCAGCCTTAAGCACTTCCAGATCAGGTCCTGGTTTTCTCCTTTGCTTTATGTTTCTGGTTTTCCAGAACATTCACCTTTTGCAGCAAAATCAATTCTTTTTCTCTGCCTCAAGAAGGTACTTTTTAAATGTCTCAGATGCCAAAACATTCCTTTCGCTGTTTTTGAGAACTGAAGACAGATAACAGTGCCCATTTTTCTAGAACAAGTAAAGTTGGCAAAATAATTACATTTTGTTCCTTTATTCCCCTATATCATCAGGTTGTATACTGAGTTGCATGATGATCTTCATTGCAGCAGCAGTTGAAATCTGTTAATTTAGGACTGTTAAATAGGGTTGTCTGTAATCAAGCAGCTCTCATAGTTCAGTAGAGCCACAGTGGTAGGAGGACTGGGTTCTCAGTATGGGCTTATGTTACCTATAAAGCTGATTCCCTGGGAAGGCATCTTTTAAGTTTAGTCTGTTAAATAGAAGTTGTTTATGCAAAATCTTTCTCTGGACACTGACGTATCTCTTACCAACTGCTTTTCAAATATTCCTGCAGGACTTCAGGCCTTACCACATTCAAGCTGTGCTTCTGACTAGAACAGGGTCTCTGCTTTATTATCTCCTGAAATAAGTGGATTGAAACATATTCTTCAAACTGAGTTGTGGAGCAAATCTTAACTGTGCTCTAGATAGTGCCACTACTTGTTATGTCTCCACATGACTTGTCTTTGAACTCAGTAGAGAACAAGGCAAAAACTATGGTATTAATAGCTCTGTTTATACATTTTTAATGCATTCAATTCGTTGTGGATAGCTTCATTAATGTTAAATGTGGTTCTAAATATGGATGGGGATAAGTATTTTCTTTTGAAAACCTCTGGAGTCTAGCATGTAGGCTGGCCTCTTGTATTAACTTTGATTCCATTCACGCTTTCTTTCTCTTTGTTGCAGGAGCTATTGTGACAATCTTGGCTACCACCCATTAAGTGCTGCTGACTTTGGAAAGATCATGAAAAATGTCTTTCCAAATATGAAGGCCCGTCGTCTAGGCACAAGAGGCAAATCAAAATATCCTTTGCCAGAACGCTTCTCAGTAACTTGTTCTGCACTTGCCTGGAGAACATCTGTTGTTGTGGCTTAACTACCAGCTAAATGTAGAAGTAATGCTGAATAAAAAATGCCGACACTTTTCCAACGTTCTTTAAAAATTATTAATTGCAGTAGTGTTAGGTTGCGAGATATAACTTTGGAAACAAGTACTTAAATTTAGGTTCTGACACTTAGTTGTCACAGCAGCAAGGCATCAAAAAAGTTTTATAATTTAGTGCAAAGAGAGATACTGGAATAAAGGAATCAAAACTGTTAGTGATTTTCAGCCCAGCTTTTTCATCAACAGTTTTTTCAGCAACAATTCTTTTCTTTTCTGAGCTGAGAATTACACCTTCCCATGAGAACTCTTAGAAGCCATGGTGAAGTAATGTCTTACCTGCTGCATTCCCCAGGGCTGGCTCTCGCTGCATCCTGACACGCTGGGTAGTCAAAGCCACTGCAGTAAGCAGGGGAGGGAGAGCATGAAAAGACTAAAAAGGCATTGAGGTACTCATAGACTCTAATTAAATACCACTCAGAAGAAGTAACAGTAATGATATGGATGTGCTGGGATACTGGCCTTTGCCAGGTCTCACTGGAAGCATGCACTAACAGAATTAAATGCTAGCAGGTAGCCCAGAATTGCTTGTCTTCCATTGAGGGAAAAAACCTTCCATGTTGTAGTAAATGGAGAAGTTATGTGTCAGTTAAACTGTTTCATAAAATACAATGTTGGATTATCTAGCAGTGAAATCCAAAACTTAGTACTCAGGTTCTGGATAGAGCTAGAGAAGTGTTAAGGAAGAAATAATGCAATGTAATTGTAGCTTGACCCAGGGGATCTCTTTGAGTTCTATTTCCAATGTTTCTAATTCAGAATGATTAAAATGTGACCTTGTCTCACACCTACCTTAATTCCCAGGCTCCTTAGATTTCTTTTACTGTAATTATGCTCCCTCCAGGTTAATGCAAACAATTGCAGACTCTATGGCCTAGGAAAGAATACAGACATATTTACAGAATGTTAAAAATTACTGATCCTGGAAAGAATTTGTGTGTTGTGGAGAAAAGACACTGTGTGTGAACTCCCAGAGTAATGCTGTGGAGAGGAAAAAAAAGGCTGATTTGATGTTTAGACCTATGAACAAGTGAGTACAAGTAATCAAGGAAGCGTATTTTTGTGTACCGATCGGTGTAAGAAAAAGTCTGGGTTTTTATGTCTATATTTTTACAGAAAAATTATCATGAATGAGGAGAGAGTGCCTCAAAAATGGTGTGAAATCTTAGGAAGAAATGCATGCATGAGGCACGTTATCTTGTCCTGGGAAACTTCAGTTTAAGGAAGTCCTCCAGGAGAAGGAAACAAAGTAGAACTTAAATTCGAGAATGCATTTTTTAATAGTGATTAACTTTTCTTTTTCTATTTATTCTCCCATCTTGTTTTAGAAAGAGAGTTTAGTCCAAATTTATGTTAATGATTTGAATATCGAATAGCTAATTGAAACAGCCTGGCATGGTTTAGTGCTTGTTCTTAGTCATCAAATTCATCAATGCACATGAAGTTCATGAAATTCATCATACGCAGCATCTCTGTATAGATAGAGAAGCCCAATGACCTGGCCAAGAATGCAGCCATTGATAGACTTTTGATTCTGGCTGGCTGTGAGATCATGCTAATGACAGGAATTTTTAGTTCTGTGTTGAGTTTGCTTTTAAAGCTTATGAGGGTTATCAGAGGAATTACTGCTCTTCTCTCCTATCCCCCAGCTAACAAGCAGACAGTTTAGACCTTAATTGTTGTTCACATATTGCTACAGTGGACTAAGGAAGAAGGCTTTTGTGCATATGCCAACACTGCCCAACCTTGACTTTCATAAAACTGGAGATGGGGTATGATATATATTTGTTTATTTATATATATTTCTGCAAGTTAACATTTCTTATGCTGTTTTTCTGTCAGAACTTTTCAAAACAATGTGAAGATCTGTGCAGCTTTTAAGATTTTTCTTTATGATTCTTATATTCTGAATCATTGTTTGATAGCTTTTTCTGTGAAGTACACAATGAATTGCAATACTCTTAAACTAATTTAGGAGGTGAGGTAGACTTCCACAGTGTTCCTGTCCACCATATACATGTTTTTAACTCTGTTCTGCTTTTACTGTATTTTTTTAAGTCAATGCTAGAGAAGAGACACCCAGTGAAAGAAGCAGTTCCTTGGTAATAGTGCTGAGTTGACAAGACTCTGGATACAGGGGAAATCAATTGTTGGTGGTCCAAATATTAGGATTCTGTCTGTGATTTTCTTCCAGAAATGTCAATTCCATGTAATGCCTTTGGAAACAACCCACAGATTATTGTTCAGTCATTTAATTTGGAAAGATACTGGTGTTGTGATCTCATTCTCATAACTTCGTGTAAAACTGTGAACATACTACTCAACTTTTGGTGTGATTTTGATAATAATTTGCTTTCTATTTCTGTTTTCATGCCTTAATGACCATTATTAATTAAAGTAACCTTTCCTCCTTTGTTTGTTTGGTTTAGTTGGATGGAGCAGAGCCATCGGGGCAGCTGCAAAGTGCTGATGAGGAAGTCGTCTCTGCAGCCTGCCGGCTCGTTTGTGAATGGGCCCAGAAAGTGCTGAGCCAGCCTTTTGATACAGTCTTGGAATTGGCTCGTTTCCTTGTCAAAAGTCACTATATTGGTACCAAGTCAATGGCAGCTCTGACAGTAATGGCAGGGGCACCAGCAGGTAATGAGATGATGCTGGATGTTGAAACGGGGCATCTTCCTACGGAGGGTAGTGGTCTGAGGAAACACTTCTCTTCAGGACAAACTTTAACACTGACTCTGAGCGTTGAGCATTCATTTATGTGATTTTAGTCACATTGCTGCAAATTACTGTTCTTGCTGGTAGTCTGGGTAAAGATCTGAAAATCAGTTGGTGATCCTCTCTTTCCTCTGGCAAGGACCTTGGTCTTTTAAAGCACTTCAGGGAGTGTGAGTACTTGTGCTGAATTTATATACTTGGCTAGAACAGGAATTTGGTGCTGCTACAGTGCTGGTTTGTAGACAGACTGCTGGTGTAGCTGTGTTTCTATCTGCTAATTTGCCCTAATTTGGAAACAATTTTCTATCAAGAGCAGATTTTTTATGTGATTTGTTTCCTTGTCTGTGCTCGAAATCAGTCACTTAATAATTTAAAGTGTATTTTGGTGACTGGATAAAGAATGAAGGATGAGAAGGGAAAAGCACGTGCACAGCATGCCCCCAGACTTGCCTCTGAGAAGTTCTGCCTAGGCCTATCAAGCAAAATGTTTTTAGATCTAGGCCAGCCTCCTGAGACAGGCAGTGTTAAATGGAAAGTGGTGTTCAGGTGATCCCCTTCTAGATCATGTTCTTTCTCCTTCCAGCTCTCTTTCCTTTATTCCAACTTGGACCTGACAGGTGGCAGTGGTGGGTTTTGTTGCCTGTATGCTCCATTGTGACCTCTTGCTTGGCTACATTGGTTCTGCTTGCCATGCTGCTGGAAGGGACACTCAGTGTATGGACAACTCTTACACTCACGTAGCTTCTCCCCCTCACTTCCTTCAAGACAAGATGGTTTCCTTCAAGGAAAAGGGCAGTTGCTTCCAGTGCATGCCTCTATGGCTTGCATGGTCATTTTAGAAGAGGTTCTTCCTAGCATGGCAAACAGAAATATTTCCATTCCTCTGGCAGGGAACTATGGTGTCTCTGTGCATTAACTGAGAATAAAACAACTTTTACCCTCAAAGAAAAGTTTAAGTGTTTTTTTCATATCAATATTGCTTGCCCATATAGAAGAATTGTGTGCCAGTAATTGCAATATATTTGGGCATTTCACTGCTCTGTGAAGAAGAAATTGTGAAAGTGGAGGTATGTTGTGACATTCAACCTCTTGTGGTACATGCAGACTGATGCTGAGAGAATGGGCTCCCAGATCACAGTTCCTAAGTGTGTGCTGGGCATCTAAAACCAAGTACTTGGGTTTAGTATTGTAAAATTAGTATCATTAAAACTAGTAAAGTAGTAAAATGATGTTGATTAATTTATAATTAGGAGTTATTTTAAAACTGCAACCTCAAAGTGTAAATGAAACAATGTTAAAGCATTTCTAAAGGGGTAGTTCAACAAGGTTATTTGGTCTCTAAAGAGCATGCTAATCCTCTTGACTGTGAAACAAAAGATCATAAATGCAATGTGATTTTGTAAGGGAAATTAGCTGCACAGAGGACACTGTTATCCCTGAAAGCAACACTTGCTTTGTGATCAGCAAAGTAATTTCTCCAGAAAAAAAATGTCCTCCCGGTCTAATTTCCATTGTTTTTTCAACTTTTTCTTCTTACCTTTTTTCTTTTTTTTGTGAACACTTCTGTTTTTGACATTTTTTCACCATTATCCCTGATCACACAGAAGTTTTGATACATTCTGATATTAGATGCACTCTATTTGATGCCTTGGCTATTAGATAATGACATCTGCTCCGAGCTGCTCCTCTGTGACACAGACCCACAGCTTTCTGGAAACATTTTTCGTTTAAAGCTGCCTTAGAACAGGTAACAAAACAAAATCACGGCAGGTTCTGGATTTGACAGGCACATCTGAAACGTGCCCGCCGCCCTCTGCTGCCAGTTGAGTGAAGTGCAGCAGGCTGCCATTGTGCTGACAAACAAGTTGCCATTTGACATCACTAGAAACAAGAGGCCAATACAGAGTATTTTAGCAGCTGATCCCCAGCTTGTCTAACAGACAGAGATTTTGCCACAAATATGGAAACAAACTGAGGCTGAATAAATTTAAGCATGAAGTGGATGGGAGCACCTCATGGAGGAGGTGTTCCTGGAATGGTTTGGGAGTTGCCTGCCATGATAGATATAGAAGTGGCACCACAGCAGACACAGTATGTTTGGTTGTAATTTGTTCTCCTTTTGTTTTCAGGAATAAAAGGGATCCCCCAGCCCTCAGCTTTTATACCTACTGCTGAAAGTAATTCTTTTCAACCACAAGTGAAAACTCTGCCGTCTCCTGTTGATGCTAAGCAGCAGCTGCAGCGTAAGATCCAGAAGAAGCAGCAAGAACAGAAACTGCAGTCTCCTTTGCCAGGAGAGTCTCCAGTAAAGAAAACAGAAAGCGCTGCAACCAACGGTGTGACCAGTATATCTAACGGAAGTCCTGCCATTCTGTCCCCTCCACCTATTGGCATTGTTGTGGCTGCTGTCCCCAGCCCCATACCGGTAATGCTCTCCAGCAACTCTCTAGAGAATCCATCCTATGAAAAGGCTGTACATTGCAAGTAACTTAAGCAGTGGTGTCAGTGGGTTAGAATGGTTTCCATTCACTTGAGTGCCTTGATGATTTTCTGTCTGGGTTGTGTTATACCACATTAGTTACAGGGTTGATACACAGGCAGCAGAATTCTGATCACATAACATAGGCCGAGTTCATCTTTGAAGTCATTGCAGTGAGCCTTGACTTGAAGTTTAACCAGATGAGAGAGCTGACACCAGTTGTGTGGGTCACCGAGGCCCTAATATGGATTCTAAATTGCCTTTCATTGGCCCAGTGCATTTAGCGACAGGTACAGTTTTATTTTGAATGAATATCTGTAGTACAGAACATTTTTGTCTTTCAGTCGTGAAATGGGGCTAGGGAGTACAGGAAGGTTATTTGGTTTTAAGATGGTCACTGTGCTGTTCATTTTGATAGGTAAGCCAGTTTTTCTGCCTGATAGTGAGTTTATATTTTACTCAGTTTTGAAGCCTTAATAATGAGCAGTATTTTGAACACATGTTCTCCTCTTTAGCCTTTGTATGTCTGTCTTTTTGTCCCAGATGAAGGATTGTATGAGATTGACCCTTTCATTAGCAGAAGAGCAGACTAGTGTGTACACCAGTGCCTCACGCCTTTAGAAGTGTCTACCAATCCTTAGGCAGAGAAATAGAAATTGTCTTGGATAAGTAGAAGAGCTTCATTTGTTTCAAACTGACATTCACTAGCTTTGGTGTATTGAGCTGTGTTGTCTTTCACCTTTGAAATGCTTGGGGCTGAGGTATTGTGTGGACTTTGGGGACTTCTTGCTTCATTGCCACACCTTTTCTTTTTCTCTCTTTACAGGTGCCAAGGACCAGACAGTTGGTGACATCTCCAAGTCCTATGGGATCATCTGATAGCAAGGTCCTGCCGCTCAATGTTCAGGTGGTCACTCAGCACATGCAATCAGTCAAGCAGCCACCAAAGACTCCCCAGAACGTTCCCGCCAGCCCCGTTGGTGATCGCTCTGCCCGGCATCGCTACCCGCAGATCTTACCCAAGCCAGCAAACACCAGTGCTCTCACCATCCGCTCTCCCACAACGGTGCTATTTACCAGTAGCCCAATCAAGACTGTTGTGCCAGCTCCACATGTGAATTCCTTAAATGTGGTAAAAATGACAGCAATATCTCTTGCCCCGAGCAGCAGTAGTGTGCCCGTCAAACAGACGCCTTCAGTTAGCACTAGTGCAGGAGCAGCGGAAGAAGGGAGGACTGGCCCACAGATCAAAAATGGATCTGTTGTTTCACTTCAGTCTCCAGGATCCAAGCCTAGTACTGTTGTAGCTACACCTGCAGTCAAGATCAAAACGGAACCAGAAGCATTGCTGGATGAGAACTCGGTACAGGGCCAAGAGAGCTCTGACATGTCTAAATCCATAAAGGCAACCCCTGACCTGCCTCCTGCACAACTAATTAATTTTGAGGTTGCAGCCTTGAAGGTTTCAGCGGATGATGTCATGGAGCTAAAACCAGGTAAGGGCTGTGATGAGGAAGCTGAAGAAGCAGGGACCAAATATAAGTCACAGTCTGATGAAATCACACCAGTTTCTTCAGCAGGCAATAATCAAAGCACTCTTAAGCTCACAGTTGCCAGTCAAAACTTGTCCAGCACCAGCATCAGTTCACCTCCTACTGGTGAGTCTATGATTAAAGACAAAACGTGCACTAAAAGTCCAAGAAAGCGACAACCTTCCACACTCCAGGACTCCCAGTTACCACCTGTAAAGAAACCACTAGTGGAGCAATTTGCAACTGGTAATGCTGTGGAGGGTCAAAAAGCTAACAATGTTAAGAAGGCTCTGAAAGTTGGGTCATTAGCTAACAGTGACAATACAGCAACACTTGCTCAAGTTCCCAGCAAGGTATCTGTGACGGTACCTGTACCTTCTACAGCTGCTGCAAACTTGGCAACAGACCTTTCTTTGAGCACCAGTTTAAATACCTGTGATTCTGCTTTAGAACAGGAGCTTGCATCAGCATCATCTCCAGATATAAAAGTGAAATTGGAAGGAAACTTGTTTATCATAGAAAATGATTCAAAATCTGATGGCAGCTTTAACCCAAATACATGGCACCATATCAACAAAACCTCTGATTTTTCATCTGTGAATTGTGATCAGCAGCAAGATATCAGTGTTATGGCTATTGCTGGGCACTCTGGCTCTGGTGACTTACAGGAATCCGCGTGGGAGCCCGTGCACTGCGAAGGTATACAGCAGGATGTGTACAGCCAGCAGTTACAGAGCCAGATCCAGGACTCCTTGGATCAAATGCAAGCACAGTCTTCAAGTCAGTTACCTCTGCAGTCTGAGCTGAAAGAGTTTGAGCATACAGTCCCTCAGTCAAATGAAAACTTCTTTTCATTTGATGACGACCTTACCCAGGACAGCATTGTGGAGGAGCTGGTGCTCATGGAGGAGCAAATGTCTATGAATAATTCCCATCCTTATGGAGGCTGTCTAGGAATGGCACTTCAGAGTCAGGCTGCAGCTCAAGGAGCTCCCGTGTCATCTCACCCAAGCAGCACGCACTTTTACCATTCGATCCATAACAACANCACTCCTACTCCAACGCCCACCTCCGAAATGATTGCTGGATCTCAGAACATGTCTCGAGAGAGCCCTTGCTCAAGGCTGGCTCAGACGACTCCTGTAGACAGTGCCCTAGGAAGCAGCCGGCACACACCCATTGGCACACCCCATTCCAACTGCAGCAGCAGTGTCCCTCCAAGTCCTGTGGAATGCCGAAACCCATTTGCATTTACTCCCATCAGCTCCAGTATGGCTTACCACGATGCCAGCATCATATCAAGTAGCCCTGTGAAGCCAATGCAGCGGCCTATGGCTACCCATCCCGACAAAACCAAGCTTGAGTGGATGAATAACGGCTACAGTGGGGTTAGCAATTCCTCGGTTGCAAACCACGGCATCCTTACGAGCTACCAGGAGCTGGTGGAAGATCGCTTCAGGAAACCTCACGCTTTTGCAGTTCCCGGCCAGTCTTACCAGTCTCAGCCACGCCACCATGACACTCACTTCGGGCGCGTGACTCCTGTGTCACCTGTGCAGCACCAGGCAGCCCCTGTCACTAGCACTACCAAGCAGGAGGGCTTTGCTGTTCCTGCTCCTTTGGACAACAAAGGAACTGGTTCATCTCTCAACAACAGTCTGAGATGCCGGAGTGTGAGCCCTGCTGTCCATCGCCAGCGTAATCTCAGTGGAAGCACTGTTTACCCTGTGTCAAATATACCACGCTCTAATCTGACACCTTTTGGAAGTCCAGTGACTCCCGAAGTTCACAATGTATTTGCTAATATCCATGCAGACACCAGTGCCAATAACATAGCACAGAGAAGCCAGTCAGTTCCGTTGACTGTGATGATGCAGACGGCCTTCCCGTCTCTTCAGAAACAAACAAACACTAAAAAAATAACCAATGTGTTGTTAAACAAACTTGATTCTGATAGCGATGATGCAGTGAGAGGTTTGGGAATGAACAACATGCCCTCAAATTACACAGCCAGGATGAATCTCACTCAGATTTTGGAGACATCCACCGCTTTTCCTAGTGCCAACCCACAAAGTATGATCAATTCCAGCACTTCAGTTTATGAATTCCAAACACCAAATTACCTCACAAAAAATAGCAGCACCGATCAGATCAGTTTTTCTTCTGGAGATAACCAAGCACAATCAGACATCGGAGAGCAGCAATTAGATTTTAGCAGCACTGTAAAAGACCTTTTAGGGGAGGACAGTCTGCCAACAAACCAGCAGCTGGTGAATCAGGTGGCATCAGATCTCAATAACGTTGCATCTGTCTTTCCCAGCGACATCAGGTTGTCTTCCGAGCTCTCAGGCAGCATTAACGATCTGAACACTTTAGACACAAATCTACTGTTTGATCCAGGTCGTCAGCAGGGACAAGATGATGATGCTACACTGGAGGAATTAAAAAATGACCCCTTGTTTCAACAAATCTGCAATGAATCCATTAACTCAATGACTGCATCAGGTTTTGAGTGGATGGAGAGTAAGGATCATCCTGCTGTTGAAATGTTGGGTTAATCTTGTTTTATAATATGTATGTAGCACACTGTATCTAAAAGACAGACGTATTGTATTTGTCTTAATGGAAGTGCCTCCCGCAGCAGAAACACTTGCTATGTATTGTGGCATTTTTAAAAAAAGTTTGCTGTACCTGTTGCTCATTCTTCAGTAAGGAAAAGGCAGTCTTACCAATTTTAAACAAATCTCTGAAGGTGATGGGCTATCAAAGAGCCAGTATTAAAATCTGAATTTTGGAGTGTTTCCCATTCAACATTTCTTGTTTTAGCAAATAAAGAGGTGGTTAATGGCAGACAGTGATGACAGCTATGGTTGATGCTTTGGGAGGGTTTTAATTCAAGCTCGTTAGTAGGCTTTCCATACTTTGTATTGGTTGTTATTTCTTAGTAGGTGATCTTTACTGACCTTTGTCACCCAGGTTTGAAATGCAGGGTGCCTGCAGGTAGGTGAGGTGGTGCAGAGTGGGTACAAGTGGACCAGGTGGCATGCAGATGCCTGATCATTGTGTAGCTGTCTGGAGCACTGCTCAATGGTGAACTTTGGGAAATCTCTGTAGCACTGGTGCCATTGGCATCTCCAGTAAGACACAGAGATGGGAAAAGCTAACAGGAATGATCAAGGAAAAAGATGCACTAAATTTTTTTATTTAAGAGGAATAAATCTATGTAGTTATTTTATCCATTAATATTCACGACATACTTGATATTTTAGTTCTCATGTCAATGTTTTTATATTAGGTAAAATTAATGCAAAAAGATTTTGAGCACTGAGATTTAATCCAGGCATAACACCCTATTTTAAAGTGATAGGTACTGTTTATCAATGCTAGAGACAGAACATGATCTTTTCCCTCTTTTTTTTCTTTTTTTTTTTAATAGAGGGTTGCTGGAGCTCATTAAAATACTGTTTTTAAAGGTTCCTTTTTTTTTTTAAGTTTGCTCTTTCCTAACCTAGCGGAGGGCGTAGGAAGATGTTGTTTTCTCTCTGTTTCAGTAGGTTGAGCCTTTTTGTCTTTCTTGCTCACTCTCTCTCAAACAAAAGAATATTAAAATGGTAGAAAATGTGGTTAATCTAAAAATATTTCATATAGAGCCATAATACTGCGAGGCACTTTATGGATACACAGTAAGGCATGGGATCTTTCTTTTGGTAAAACTTCTTTCAAAAGTACTTACTGTTTTAGAAGCCTGAATTCCATTTTTAAAAGTGATTTGACAGGGTTGATGATTTTTTTTTTTTTTTAAATAAGGAAAAAACTGTTGCCCCTCTGGAAAATGAGAATTAGACTTCTGCCTCACTAGTTTGCTCAAACCGAAAAGACTTTTTATTTTATTAGCATGGCATACGTAGATCTCTCTAATGGTAGGAAAAGAGAGGTATTTACCCAGTCATGGCCTTGATGCTAGAAAGAGGACTTGCAGAGGCAGGTTTTTACAAAAGAAGTGGTGCACTGAGTATGCTACAATACCATCCCTTAAGCCTAGTATAAAATGGATTACTTTTCCTGTGACTTGACATGAAGCAGAAAATAGAGCAGGAAACATTTTCTTCTTTTGCATTTCTTTGAATGAGCGGTCATGAATCTATGATGGGGGAGTGCAGTAAACCCCCCTAGATTTCTTTAAGGGGAAGATGCTCAGATTTTTCATGTCATCAGTGTTTTTATTTAAGTGTCTTGGTGGTCTTCTGTTTCTTCAGTTTTTGCAAATGACTCGAGATCCCAGTACTGATCAACTTTTTTTGGCAGTGCTGATTCAACTTGTGTTGCTGTGTCAGTACTGGAGGTGTTGGTATATCATGGCTTCTCTTGCCCTTGCCCCAATTCATCACCAGTTTATGGCCTCTTCTGCAGGGACAAACAGTTGTGCCAAGCTATAGCACCTTATGGGGGCCTGATTTCACTGTGCTTGCATCAGAAGTTTTGCCACTTCATCAGGAGCAAACTTGGAGAGTTCTGATCCCTCCTTGAAGCACAAGGATGTTGTGATAATGTGGTTGGCTTTAAGACCAAGTGACTCTTCCAAGGCAATGGGGAGGAGACTAAAAGCTGTATAGTAATCTTCTGCTTGTTGTCCCACCAGGTGTCTGTCAGTAAGACTTGAACCATTTTTCTCGTAGGCTAAAGTTGCTGAAGGCAGGGCTTGAATCCTGTACTTGCCCATGGCCTTTTGACAGATGTGCTGAACATCCTCTCACCCTGGTGAGAGGATGGGTCTGAGAGACAGTCAGCACCTTTTTGTTTCTGTTTCCTGACCCTGTGTGAAGTGCCAGCACTACTGTGAATAGGTGAAACCTGCTTGGATGAAAGGGGGAGGGTCCTTTCCAACTCAGCTATTGTGTGACTCTGTACTTCAGTGCCAGCTGCGGGCCCAGGTGCTGTAGCAACCCGAGTTTCATGGAGGGCTGGCCTCACCTCGGGGCATGGACACTGACACTGAGGGGGCTTGGGGGAAGGAAGGTTTAGCCTGACTACTAGGTTTTTTTAAGAAGATTTCTCACAAAAGCAAGAGTAGATTTCAAGTCGATGCATTCTAAATTATGCAGCCATCACCAAAGGTTTTTAAAAGTGCATTTAAAATTATCTTTAAATGCAAGCATTACATTGGGCCTAACATGTGACTTATTTAGCAGAAATATTCTATAATCAGTGGGTTTAAAGCAAATATATATTTAATTTTTAAAGTATTAAATTCGATAAGAATTGTTTCAAGTAAAATCCAAGGCACAGGCACAGCTTTGTACATTGGTATGTATCATTTTAGAGATGTTTGTGTGTTGGTGTTATAATTAATGTTAGGTCCCTGTACTTAGTGCTAGTTAGTTCTTCATGATACATTGAGACAGAGCACTACTGCACACCAAAGTATGCAATACCCAAAGGAAAATTCTGTGATCCTAACAAATGGAAGCCTGTCTTTGTCAGATACTCCAAAACTATGAATTTGAGACAGTTCTGACCCCTTGTTTACATTATTGGCTTCCTACTAACATAAGAAATAAATTATTTTGATAGCAGATTTTGCTAAAGTATACAAACTAGTGAATTTGTACCCTGTGTACAGTATTGCAGCAAACACTTTAAATTTGATTGCTTGGTTAGTCCAGCAAACTTTCTGGGTTCATATATTGCACTAAAATTCTGTTGAACCTGTGGCAGGCACATTCCTTAGGATAAATGCAACAAATACGGCCCACAGATTTAAAAAAAGGCAAAACAAAAAAAAAACTTTTTAATGTGTTTCATTATTAAAAGGCAAAATGTCATTAAAAGTGACAGGTGAAATTGTCTTATGTAGCAATGTGCATTGATCTCAATGAGATATTTCTATTTTTGATTCTCTTACATGAGAATATTGCAGCAGGAAAAATTAAGTTTAGTTTGCTTCACCATGTTAATACATGATCACAAAACGTGCATGAGTGTTAATGACTTAATCTTGTACAGTACTAGATATATTCCTGTAACCACTTTTATTTTTTTTATTCTTTTGCTGTATTGAAGCTGGTTCAGTGTTAACCAGGTGAGCATAGTTATTCACAAGTTATTTACTTTTTTATGTTAACTAATTCAGCTTAGTTATTGTTGAATATGTTCCTTTCTTGGATTATTTTTTATTGTTCTGGTGTTGAAAAACATTTTTGCATCATTTTATCATGATAAGAATTCATGAAGTAAATAATTTGCAAATAATTGCAATAAGCACTGACTTCTGAACTGAAAAGAAGGAAAGCGTTTCTTGTGCAGTGCATCTGAGGATCATATAATAGTCTTGTACTATACTGTGCTTTATTTACTGCACCGTAAGGAAAGAAAAATCCCTGTTCCACATTTTCATTTAGTGCAGGAAATCCAGTTTCTCCCCTCTTCCCCAGTGTTTTGTTGTCTGTTGTACTGCTGAAACTACAGTAGTTGAATATTGCAGTAGCATTTCAGTTATTTTTTTTATTGAAAGTGCTCAAAAATTGTTTTTTAAATGTTTTCAAAAACAATAAAAACATTTTATATTAAAATTATTTCTGAAGTTTTTTCTTTATATGGAAAATGTGCTTTAGGGCTGGCCTAAAATAACTTTCTAGTTTGTGCGATGACAGATGAGAGCTGTCCAGTTGAACCTTGCTGCAGTTGCTGAGCCCAGTAAAGCTGAGTGTGAAGTTGTATCTTCCGCACTGGGGTGCCTAGGTCAGTCTGTCTTAGTCCAAGTGTTGGTTTCATGCCTGGGTTTGTGGCACTTGCTGTTGTGACACGTGACATCCCATTGCTGGTGTTGCCATCCACTGTGTTGGTGCTTGCCTAGTTTTGCTTTCCCACATTAGTGAGGCACTCTTACAAGAGTGTTAGGTGTGTTACTGGTGTTAGTGTGACTTGGCTTGCTGACATAAAGGGGGAAATGTGTGCTTTGATCTGTGGAGTCCTGTATCTGGATTGTAAAATTGCGTGTAAACCCATCAGTGTACCCAGCACAGTTTGTGTGAACAGGATGGAAAGGCGCTGCCACAGAGCAGGAACTGGCCACAAAAAGAAGAGGATAAATATTCAGGTTTTCATGCCAAGCAGATAGCACTACATCCCAGACTACAGAGGTGCTGAGATGAGCTGGTGGGTGACAACATTTGATGGTGGCACAAAATCATTTAGGCTCATCAACAAAGAAAAAGAATTATTAGGGAGACATAAGACAACATACAGAATCACTGGGTTGGAAGAGACCTTTAGGATCATCAAGTCCAACCCATGCCCCAACACCTCCCCTAAACCATGGCACTGAGTGCCACATCCCATCTTTTTTTAAACATATCCAGGGATGGTGACTCCACCACCTCTCGAGGCAGAAAGAGATGAAAGCCAATCAGATTAATTTTAACATGTCATTGGAGGAAATACTATTAATAAATCTCACTGCATTCTAAACATGCTTTACAAAGAGTTCTCAGTGAACAATTGACAGACACTCTTTATGTTCCACAGTCATAAAAGCCAAAAAAAAGCTCCCAAGGTATGAGATAGCATATAATGTAGGAGATAATAGAAGGATACTTTAGAAATTGGTATTTCATCTGAAGTAATAATAGGTTTTAATTGGAACCTCTCAGCTGTAAATTTAAAAGAATTTGTCTTCACAGTTAGTAAAAAGGATCAAAAGAATAAACAAATCTGTGAATGGAAATGTCCTAACAGGAAAGATTTAAGAAGGTAGAAATGTTGGAACTGAAGTCATGAGCTTTGTAGGTTTCAAATTATTAGGTGCTTGCATGCTTAATAAAGACATCTAGGGTAAGTCCTAAACAATTGCTTTGAAATATTTTTGCTTCTCCAGAAATACAGATCTCTATGTGTGAATGCAGCTGGTATTCCAGTAAACAGAATTCCACCCCTGGGCTTAAGGATTGCTGTGTCAAAGGAGGCAGTGGTTCATGCAGTCCATACAGTGTCTCTGGCAACTGATACACCACCTTCTCTAGAGCAGACCTGCATTATTAGGTTGTCACAGAATAAATGGGCTCTGTGGAAACTGTTCTAGATTCAAGAGACAGAAGCTCCATCTGAAGCCAGTCAGAGTTAACCAATGCTTGGATCTTGCTGCTCTCCTCCCTCTCTTAAAAATGGTACAAGTTAAGCTTGGATAAGGAGAAAAAATTGAAGAAAAGTACATAGTGAGGCTTACAAATTGGAGCAACACTGGGAAGTTATTCCAAACTTAGGAAGGAGCGGTGACCTGACTGTATCCTTAAGATGTTTCTGAGCTGGGGATCCACATAATAGTTAACAATTAACCTGAGTGTGCCCTGGCCTGGGCCATGCTGTCCCTGTGCTGTGCTGTGTTTGTCCTCTGGCTGCAGGGAAACCTTGGCCAGGTAGCCATAACAGAGGAGCCTGCAGGCAGCTCCCACTCAGTGCTGGCAATGATGCTACTTGTGCGTCCTTGCCTTTTATCTGAAAGTGTAGCTAGTAGCTGTCATGTGAGCATCCTTTCTCCTTGACCTTTGAAGTAGTGAGCAGAGTTGTTTTCTGGTAGGAAAATCCTCTAATAGCTCAAATGAGGCTGCCTTCCATGGGCAAGGTGTGTATGTGGATTGGAGGCCCATTCCGTGCTGCACAGCTGGGGGATCTGTAGTGATGTAAGACTGAACTGTCCTCTCTTGGTAGTGCTCACTCCAGCAAATTGCATTTTAAGCATTACTTCACAGGATCTAAGTGCCTTTGTTACTGCTGTTGTAATACACCAATACCTCCTAGTGCCATTACCTGATGAAATTGCAAATTTTTCTCTCTTTTGCTCTTCCTACCCAACTTGTTAAAAAAAGAGAAAAGGGTGAAATACAAACTCAGGAAAGCCAGATGAATTAAGTTGGAAGTGAACTGAGGACATGGAAAAAAATAATTTAGAAAGCATTTAGTGCTAAAAAGACAGCTGTTTCTTGCAGATTACAGGGTCTTTAAATACCCCAAATAAAAGGCCACCTTGATCTAATGCAGAATACATAACTGAATGATTATAGTTCGTGATAGGTCATGACATTTCTGCCATGTGCTTTGGATATGTAAGAAATATCCTACTAGTGATGTAAATACTTGAAATGTGTTGGAACATTTGCATATCTATTCTCCAATGGCTTTGTCATGCCTCCTCCTGAGTCTGTTCTTCCTGGGCCTGCCTACCCATTTTCTATATCTGGTAATACCTCAGTTCTGAAATCATTAAAAGGGTCCATTTTTGTCCCTGTGGCTCATCTTTTCTCTGCTGTCAGCTTCCTTTTAAATAAACTGCCTATATATGGATCATGTTAAGTTATGTATCACTGGAACTTTGCTTGTCCACACTACCTAATTAGATGATGCCTATTAGAATAAAATTTTCAGTAGATCTCAAGCTGCTGGTTCAAGTAATGTTAGCAGTATGCTACTGATCCAAAGCATACGCTGCTGTTTGTGTAGGGGAGTTTTGAGTCAAATGTTAAAATTGTACTTGAAAAATTGGCCCAAGGACAGAAATGAGCCTTAGCAGCTTGTGAGTTTCATTTTAGCCCACCTGTGCATACAAGGGGCCACTTTTTGATGGGACTATTTTTAAAGTTGTGTATATATGACACCAAATAAGCTAAATGTGCTTTTAAAGCCTTCATATATGGTGAAGGTAGGAAGAAGAAGATGCATAGGAAGCTGAAAATACATTTTTATTTCTTCAGGGGCTGATAGCCTTATTCACTTATTAACTTCTTGGTAGTGGATTTTTGTGATGACTAAACAGAACAGGGCATTACCTGACTGCTGTTGGGGCTGAGTCCATCTGTAGCCTCATGTTTTCGAAGCACAGTGTGGAGGAGGTAGCTAGTGGGAATCAAGAGAAGCTGTCCCTGCAGCCTTCCTCAGGTAGCCAACCTACCTATTGCTTCAAATCAGTACTTCTCAACATACTTTAGAGAGTTATTCGGCTCTCCTTTTGCAAATATTCTCCTTTTGTTTCTAGTATGGATACGAAAACACAGCACTGTAACTTATACTACATTATAAATTAACTGATAAGGACTTGGTCATCTCCTTTCCCTATCAAGAATACCCTTGAGTGTTCTATTTGCCTGCTCTGTACCAGTACTTCAAAAGGACACTTGTTCCAAGGGCTATGATAATCATTTCCCAGAGAGATCAAGCCCAATGCCTCCTTGCACTGAGAGAAGAAGAGGCATTTTGAAATGTGTTGTTTAAAAAGCTGTGTATAAGCAATGATTATTTCTGACTGGAAAAATTCTCCTTGATTCTATTTCAATTTGCTTAGAAAAATTAAAACCATCCCTCCTGCTACATATGTAGAGATGAGAAGGATGATGAAGTGCCTGTGTCCAAGAGGCCCTGCTCAGAGGTTCTTGGTCCTTGCACCAATGGCATAACTAAAATCTACTCTGATAAGAATTAGTTGTGGACAGCAAAACTAACACAGGGGCCTAAAATGGTTGTCCTACAAAAGCAAAGTAGGAGATCTCAGTGCTTACTAATAAGGAATTGCTGGAAACCTGTTATGCTGCACATAACTGCAAATTACTTCAGTGATTTAGGAATTATCTGAGGTTACCTTTTTATCAAAAATGGTAGCTGTATAATAACATGAGAATATTTGCATTTTCCTTTGCTTTTGGCAGAGGCAATACTGTAATCATTAATAAATATCATTTCACAGCATGCACAAAGCCCTACATTCTTGTCAGTCATCCTGGTTTTTAGGAGTACCTTCTTGTGGGATTACTTTCTATGCCAGCCAGACCTGAAGGTATGTGGACATTTCTTGCATAGTGTGCTATTAGGTGTAGTTTGGCATTATCAATAATTAATTCCCAGTGACAAAACTTTCAAAATCTTTGGAAGCCAATCAGTGGACCAAGGATAACACATTGAAAATCTGTGTACTCAAAAGTATTTGAACATTAAAAACACCTCAGAAGTAATTCAAACTAACTAATAATGGCAATTATTTACTATTCCCATTTTCCTAATTAAAGAAGAGAGAAACACTATAAGAAGGAACATCTTGTGTGAAACTGAGATGTGGAAAGATGCATTAGTGATGCTCAGTCACACTCCACAGAACAGAGCTTCTCCTGGTCTGAGCAATGTTTAAGGCACTAGCAAAGAGCATATAGTACATACTATTTCACACACATATGGAGAAGGATAATCACAAGGTATTTAAAGAAGAAAAGCCCAAATATGTAATCCCCGGAAAGTTCTTACTTATCTTAACATTGCGATGGTTTGAACTGTTAGCAAAAATATCCACAATTAACGTGTTAAACATGGGATCACTGGTGGATAATTAATCTGGGAACGGTGTGACAGCAGTTGACTGGAGCTCAGCACCTCCGGGTTTCTGTTCTGGCAGCTCTCCTCCCCCTCAAGCTGAAAATAGGGAGAGAAAGATGACATCTGAGTGGTGGTGATTCAGACAAGTATTTACCATTTCATTCAAATGCATATGCACAAAATGAGTGTGACTTTCCACCTCCACTACAGTTGCTCTTCTTACTATGCAGGTTTGCTCATCAAGATAGAGATATTTCCAAAAGAAATGGCTTGTAAACTGTTATACAAGTCACAGAAATAAGGAAAAATTATTTTTTATATCTTTCTTCTACCCTGTGAGAGCTGGAGAGCTCAGCATCTTTCCTGGAAGACAGGGAAGAAAGGGAGCTGGCCCAAGGCAGGTGTTGATGCCCGGGGAACACAGGCCCACACTTGGAGAGCAATGTTAAATTTTGTCTGCAGGTTGCCCTGGAAAGGAGCTATTGAGCATAGAATTTCTGGTTCACATCTGGTCTGTCCCTGGGTGATGGTCACACCTTGCTGTCATCCTGCAGGAGCAAGTACAGCTGCAGGGCTTGAGACAGTGAGAGGCAGTGACTTGGCTTCAGGCAACACAGAAAGCACATGTATCCAAACAAGGATATATTGCTTTTAAGGGAAAGAAGAAAAGCTAAGGAAAACAGAACCTGTGACTTTGGAGAACTCAGAGTAAAAAGGAGGAGGAAGGCGCTGATGGAAACATGCGAATGAGCCAACAGCAGCCCAGTTGCAATGCAATGCAGAGACTGCTGCCAGCCTGGAGTGACTACCAGACTGAAGTTCTTGCTTACGAAATTTAAGCCTTCATGTTTGTATCAGTTTGGCATCTTGTTGTCATGGTGTTTGAAATCTAGTATTAACTGCCAGGATCTAGCCTGTATTTAGCAGTAGAGCCAACACAAGTGTTAAGTCTTGGGCTCCTGACTACATCTCTGCATTAGTCTCTTTACTGAGACATTGCCTTGATAGTAGAGAAATTGAGATTATTAGGATACCAATAGGTGTTTACTTAGTCATAGCAATGACTCATGACCAATATAATGTTTTTCTATTAATTCCCCGTTGTACACAGTTTTCCATTTACCTGTCACTATGACATTGTGAGTGGTTCATAACATTTTCTATTGTATGACTCAGTAGAACAAAAGACAATAGGACAAAAATCCGTTTCTGCCATTTGCACCTGGATTTTTTTGTTTAGTTGCAGTTAAAATGACTTCATTCCTTTGGTTTAAAGGAAGACCAGCAAAGATAATGTATCCAGTTTGATTTACCATCCTCTATAGCAAAAGTGTATCCTACGTTTAACAAGTTAAAACGTGCGTTGGTGTTACTTGATGTCCTAGCTTTTATCATTTAACCATCACTATAGTTAACATATATTCTTAAATGAAAGACTATTGTGATGATCCTTTGGAATTCTGAAACAAATCTCCTTTAGCCACATAATTTCCTCCTTTAAAAGCAAACACTGCTTTGTTGGTGTTTTTTTCGAAGTAGGTCAGTATTATGGTGTACAGATTCTCTTTGGCCTAGGCATTTATGATAAAGCATTTATGATAAAGAAAGACACAAACCATATATTATATATGTATCTAAAATTCAAACCACAAATTTGGCCTATCAGGATGAATGCCATCAGCTTAGAGATGGAAACTTCTTTTAAATTTTTGATCTTTCATGGGACTGAAGGTTAATTTAGATGGCAAGAGAAGTCAAATTTGTTACCAGATAAGAACTCACTATTGGGATGGAGTAATGACATAAAATATTAACAGATTTTTAATGGTGTGGATATGCAAAATGTTCCATCGCACTCACATGATCCAAATTCAGGTTATTCTCTTCAACTGAAAATCAATTATTTGCTCTCAGAAGAGCTCTCTTCCACTAATAGTTTGTAACAGCATAAGACCATAAAATACTAAATGCTAGAGATAGTTATATAACATAAAAACTGAATATTTGTTAACAAACATATTGTGGTTTATGTTCCCCCATTTTAAGTAAAAGAATAATTTGGGTGAAGTTATAGATATCTTCCTGAAATATTGGAGATAACTATTGATCCCACTGGAAATGCACATAGGCCTTACTTTAATATATGGATGCCTCTGGGTAATAAAGCCAGAAACACAAGTTCTGTGTTTCAGACCTCTTCATAGCAGGTCATCTGCTTATGGATTTGGGCAGTGACTGTGTTCTAACTCCTATTCTGGACAATCAGTGGTCTTCCCGCACAAAAAAATGAGTCAGTGCTGTGCTACTCTGCTACTTAAAAACTGTAATATAACAAAATGACTATATTAATGTCCTGTTGTAAATTTCAAAAGGGCATTATTTTAAATTTCAAAGCTATTGAAATGACACAGTGCTTAAAATTTCATGTTTGAGTTTTGATGTCCTACAGAAAAGCCCAATAATTAATCTGATAGTACAATGAAAACCTTTATTAAACAGGACTTTAGGATGCTTCTTCTTATAGCCTTTACTGTACAGAAAAGCTGAGACTGAGACTGCAGAAAGCCAGAGTTCTGGCTAGTGACTGTAATGTGTAGTAAGATATTTATAGAGGGAAATAAAATATTATCTTTTATTACACTAACCAATACAATTCTGAAAAAAAAATTAACAAAAACCTCAGCTGTGAGCTTCTGGGGTTCTGTCATGGTTTGTACACTCTAGCAGAGTATGAGACAGCACTGCAAAACCCAGTGTTCATGTTTGACAGCCACAAACCCACGTGCTTTTTCTAGCAAGCTGTAACAACAATTTACTAATCGTCATTATGCTCAATCCCAGAAAAAACTGGACCTGGAAATCATGCCTGTTGTAACTTAGGCAGATTTTCCTTCCTTGGCTGTAACCCAGAAATTTAAATTTGGACAAACCTCTAAACTTGTGCTGGAAGACTGATGTAGGCAAAGCTGAGCCAAAGGAATTGGAAACGTTCGATGTCCAGAGGGTCAATTCAGAAACAGAAGACCGTTTATTTTGAAATACCTAAAAACTTTTCTGGGTCTTTTTTTCCTAAACTTTCTTGGTTGTTCTTATAACAGACATTGTTTCCCCAGGTAAATCTACCAATTCATATGAAGTCATTTGTCCAAATGCCACTTTGTTTATCAGACACTCACCTGAATTTTCATAGGTAATACCCTACGCTGATTTTGGGACATGCACAAACTGATGTTGATATTGAGATTGCCTTTCCTCGGAGCATCTGGATAGTCTCTGGATGGAGAAGGTGAGTGTGTGATAATGGGCATAGGTTTGCCTGAGTCTTTCTCAGGAGGTGTTACCTGGGTGTCACCTGTGGTCTGCTTGAGGCACAGTCCAAAGAGCTGAGCCTGGGTCTGTGTTTGTTTTGGAAAGGGAAGAATTTCTCATCAGATGCTGATGGCAGAAGTAGGTCACCCAGGGTGTGAGGGGCCAGGTTGGATGAGTTGAAAGGTGACGAAAGATCCTGGTTCCTTGCCAGTACAGGTGCTGCTACATTTGTTTGTTGTTAATGACCCATGATTTTCAACATGTTCATCCTAAGAGGGAGGTATGTTCTTTGCACTCCCAAACTGTGCAGTGCCTGGAGGAGTTTGGCTTAGGCTTGTAGAAAGGCTTATGGGTACAAAGCTCAGACTAAACCACTTTATTTACAGCTTTTTTAGCACAGATCTTGGTGTTGTCCTCTGCCTGATGGAAAGGCAGGGAGGGTTTCCTGAGGGACTGATTCACAGGCTTGAACGGGGTGTGGGGGGCAAGCAGATTTTTTTCTCGAGAAAAGTCTTGACAACACTGTTGTTTTGATTTCAGACACGGCTTTTACAGTTATTTTTTTCTGTCCTCTGGCATTCTCCCCACTTGGGTGTTATGTCAGGTCAGCTCCTCACACAGCTGGGACTTCCTTCCTCCTCAGAGCACCCTGGAAGGCAGCACTGCCTCATCCTGGCAGGCAAAGTCCTTTTTCCCTCTAGGTTTTCCCAAAATTTTTGCAATTTCAGATTCCCCAAGTATGAGGGGTTAGGCAACAGCTCCATAGCTTGGGCCTGGCTCTCAGAGGTGCAAAAATAATCTTCAGCTGCAGCAGGAGAGGTTTAGGTTGGACATTTTGAAAAATTTCTTCACACAAAGGGTGATTAGATATTGGTTGCCCAGGGAGGTGGTAGAGTCACCGCCCCTGGAGGTGTTTAAGAAAAGACTGGACACTTGGTGCCATGGTGTAGTTGACACAGTAGTGTACTACCGTAGGTTCTACCCGATGATCTCAGGGGTCTTTCTCAACATAATCGATTCTGTAAACAAAGACCTCGACAGTGTAAAGCATGGGAAAAAATTTCAGGAAGGCGCCATCATCCTACCGACGCCGTGGGTAGGGCTGCGGATGAGGGAAGGGCGGAGCGCCCTGAGGGGCGCTGGGGCTGAGGGCGGCGGCCGCGCGCCCCCTCAGGCTGCCCGCGCTGCGCGTGTCTCCAGGCGGGGCGCGGAGCGGGAGCCAATCGGAAGGCGCCGCCGNAGGCCTCGGGTCGCCCCCCGCGCCTCCCGCTGCCCTCTCCTCGGAGGCCGGGCGGCGGCTTCTCCGCGGGGCTGAATCCCCTGGGGGCGGGTGTTCCCTGCGGACCCGCTGCGGTGCGGTGCGGCGCGGCGCGGGGCGGGGGGAGCGGGGTGAGGTGATGAGGGGGGTCCCGGCGGGACCGGCGCCCCGGTGCCGGCTCCCCTGCGCCCCCGCCCGCCGTAAGGTGGCGGCTGCCGTGCCGTCTAGCGCCGGCATTCCCGTCTTCTCCCGTTGGAAGCTGTGGAGCCTTCTCTATGGACGGAGGGATCCGCGTGCGCTCGCAACTTCCTCGTGACGGAGTGAAGCGGGATTTCTTCTACCCCCGGTACCGAAGAATCGCGTCTTTGTTCCAGGCTTTGTCACCGGCGGTGTGACAGGAGCGGTGCGTGGATTAGACCGGTACAAAAGGTGGTGCGGTGCCTGAGCGATAGGGCTCGTCCCAGCATTGCCGTTAGCGGGACTGTGAAAGCCTGTCTGCGTTTCAGTGTTTTTTGCAATAAACCCGTGGATGACTGAAAGTGACTCCTGCAGCGGCCTCTGTCCTGAGGTCGTAGTTCCTGAGCACGTGGATCTTTGGAAGGTGGCTGAGGCTGATGTACCTGTTACTGGGTCTGAGAGGCAGACAGGTGGGGTGGCTTTTGGATTGTAACCGAGGCTTGTGCTTGGGGCAGAATATTATGGAATAGTTAACTTTATCAAGAAGAAGGAGAGTCGGGTTTTTTTTTTAAATTGCAGATGCAGGAAGACTAAAAGCAATATCTCTGAAAGCTGTTTGGTGACCTGTGTGAAATGTCAGTCATGTTGTCTTTGAGCCAACAGGATATTTTACCAAGATTGTCTTTGATCAGCTGTTTTTTGTGTTCAGGCAGTGATGAGCTTTGTGTCAATGCATACTTGTTGCATCCGTAATAGGAATTTAGTTTGTTAAAGCTCTAAGATACTATTCCTTATCTTGTTAGCATGATTCTCTTTCTCAAGTTGTGCTGTAGTTTTGGAGAAGTGACTAAAAAACTCTTTAATTTTTTTTTCTTCATCTTAGTATTTGAATTACATAGGATTTCCAGTAGAAAATTAGCACTGCACACTGCAAGGGTTGCATAACACTTCCTATTGCAAGATCCTGTTTTCAGTTGCTAGTAACTTTCTGAGGCTATGTAGTTGGACTAAAAGATTCCATACCTTAGGCTCTCTATTTTAACTTCGTTAAGCTTTGTTTCAAGTTTAGCTGCTTTGTAGCCTCCCTTGCTAAGGGGAAAATATCTTGAAATCTGCTTAAAATTGAACAATTCTGATCCTCCTTCTATCTTCTTGAACATAAGTATGTTCCTTTGAAACAGCTGAGGGAAGAGAGAGAAAGCATATAAAAATGTATTAGAGCCCACTTTTTCTGTAATTCAAAAGCTTGGCCAAGCTTTTTGAAGTGACATATGTGAAAAGTGCAGTTTGTTTATGCTCCAAGACTTTAATATTCAGTGAGCATATACTGATTCGCATACAAAGAAGTTGCTCAGTTATCTTCATAGTTTTCATGTGAGATTCTGCATGCACAACTGACAAAACAATTGATCTTAGGTTTACAGGAAAACTGCTCTGCTAACTGCTTTTGCCTAGGATACTAGAATGGAAAACAGAGTTCTCCCTCCTTAGATGGTCTTTTTCTGTCTTCACAGAGTTTGTCTGGAAGATTGTATACACAGAAACATAAGGAAAACATGGTCAGAAACCCAGGTCATATTGAGACTATCATCAAGGACTTTTCTGTCGTCCCCCCACATTGTTTTGCAGTCTTGTCATAGTTTGTCTGCACACTGTTGCTTCCCCAGGCCTGCTGGGGCCTGTTCTGCAAGATGGATTTGCTTGGGGTATAAATCAGAATTGTCTAGTAAAAGAAAGCAATGCAAACCCTCTTGTTGCAGCTTTTGGATATGATCCTATGGTAAATACAATAATTATAAATAAATTGTTAATAAGGAAGGCAGGTGAGGAGAAGTTGGTGTAATTGTTGAGGCAGTTGAATGCAGTAGTAGAGTGTGGATTCCATCACCACAACTCAAGGTAGGGATTTATGACAGATTTCTTTGTTAACGGTGTACTAATCACTTGGACTTAATAAAGGATTGCTAATATGATGTTGCTATTACAAAAAGAAGCTGGGATAAAAAGGAACGTGTAATTGAGGTTATTGTGTATACAGTGGGTTCTTGCATATGCTGTATGTAGGTATCTGACTCACAGTGCCTGAATCTAGCAGATGCAGTTGTTCTTAATTTCTCTGGTTCAGTTTTTCTTCTGTAAAAGTATCCTGTCACTCACAGGACTTACAGCTTAGTTGAGTATAAATAATGAGCACTAGTAAGGTCAATGGGGAAAAAACAATGGTTTTGTATTCAGAGCAGGGTCTTAGCAGTAGAAAAGTAGATCTCAAATGGTATGGAAATAAGAAGAACATGTTGCTTTTTATCCTCCTAGTTACTTTTTTTAAAGGGGAAAGGAATGCCATAAAATGTACTTCCCTCGTCCCAGCAGGCCAGACTCCTCTCAGCGTTCTTTGCCACAGGCAGGCTCCTTGGAGCCATCAGCTGGGAGCATTCCCTGCTGTAGACTTTGGTGTCACCCATGGTGTGGGAGCCCTGCCTGCTCTGGCTGTGCTCAGGATACATCTTTGAATGTAGGGGCAGGTGTTGGTTCAGACCCACAGGAGCAGACTGACACAAGTGCTGCTGCCTTTCTTTGTCGCAGCAGTGTTTTGAAAGAGGGGCTTTCTCATACAAAAGTTTCAAGTTGTTAAGACCTGGGTTTCTGTAGATTAAACACTTTGATCAATTATTTTCTGACAGGGTATTCACTTCCACTTACTGTATTTTTGTGACAATTGACTGCAGTGCTATATACAGTATTTTCTAACAGTAATTGTGGAATGTTTTTTCAAAGACTGAAGGAAGAATTATTGATATCTTAGCTAATGCACTGTTATTTCTTTGGTTACAGAAGGAATTACATTCTTTTCAGTGGTTTGCTATGTTAAAAATGTAATTTCTAGAGAGTTGTTCTAGAGAGTTGTTTTCTATTATAATACCTGCTTGCACTAAAGGGCTTTTGAATGGTATTCAATAAAATGGCACTGATTGTCTGTATACATGTCTTTCATAGTCGTTTTAATTTACAGGTATCTATATGTCAGAGTTCCTGCACTCGCAGCCTGAATTAAAGACTTCTTACTTGGTTTAACTCTTTTTATGTTTCCCAAGTAACATTTTAAGTTAGATAGATTTTTAGATCTTTTGTATCTATTATGTTTGGTTGTTCTCAGGGATGAAACGACAAATGGGAATTTCTCACAGGCAAAAATACACTTCCTACTTGCATGCATTTGCCGTTTCAGCTTTCTCAGTCAATTGAGAACTGTCCTGTGTAGAACAAGTGTTCTTGTTTACTGCAGGTCGCCTAAAATTTCTCATACACATATGGTATTTCATTCTGGAAAGCTTTAGATATTTTATTATGTTCCTTTAGGATTTATTACTGGAGTAGGTTGTTTATGGTTATTTAGCTTGTATTTGGTGAACTGAATGCCTAGGATACATGGTTTGTCTTCTCTGCTTCTGCACACCTTACCCCACAACCCTTCTTGTATTGCTGTCTCTTGGAGGTGATGCTGATGGGTAGAAATGTTTCAGACATGACTTCAGAGACTGGCATGGGCTACTCTTCTTTTGGATTGCTTCTGACAAAACCAGTAATGTTGTTTGGCTCCTTTATGCCTGAGCTTGAGGCAGCCCAGTGTTTCAGTTCCTGTTCAAAGCCTATGGTCTCCCCTGTGCCTGTGTACGAGATGTCTGCTGTATCTGACTCTGTTCTTATACAGGCACTCAAACAAAAAAAAATAGACATTCATGTCTCTGTGCTTTAGAAAGGCTCTTGATTTTTTCCTAGGCTGTGAAGGACTTTACCCTTGCTAGGCATGTCCTGGAATCTTGTGTATCTGGACTAGCTGAGACTCCTGTAGAAATAGCGAAGCTTGCTGGCTTGTAGTCTTGAGAGGTTTCCTGATTTTGTTTGGTGTTTGCTTGCGTTTTTTGAACAGCAATGTAATTTGTGTAGATCTGGTGGTTTCCAGAAGCTATTTTATGTCCCTCTCTTTGTTTTGTGTTGCTTTTTTTTAAAGCCTTTCTTTTGCACTGAACTAATAAACACTGAGTGGGACTGTTATGGATACTGGCTTGCACATAGTGAAAAATTGTCTGGTGGTTGGTTGGGTGGTTTTGGGTTTTTTTAATTCTGATGACTCCTTTAGTGGACTTTTGTTGTCTTGAATATTTTCCTTAATTTTTAGTCAAATGCAGCTGTTAAATACAATCTGTAGTAACAGCCAGCATTTCTTGATGGATGAGACTTCTGTATTTATGAGCACAAAATGCTCACATGGTACAATTAAGTTCTTCTACTGAATTAGTAAGACTGATCTGTAACTGGCAGAAGGAAGTTAATGACTCATTATGTTTAAAACATCAATTAATGTAGTTTTATAGTAGGAATCTTTCTGAATCTAGAACTTTGCTTGTTTTGAAATGATTTCTTCGAAGAAAAATGGTTCTGCTCTGTTGGTCACTGTAGAGGAGACTGGGTTGTGAAGCAATGGTCAAACGGGAAAGTCTCCTTCCCATTTTCCATTCTTGGTGAAATGAAGTGCTGATGCTAAAAAAGACTTGCTATCATTTAGATGTCACCTTACATGTATGACTGCCTGACTTGAGAGGTCTGATTATTGCAGGAAGTACTTTTCTCCACCCAAGGCTCCCCATTCTATGGGAAATGCTTTCTTTCAAATGACAGCTATATGCAGACATGATATGAATCTTAAGAAAACCTTAATATATAGTTCCTGATATTGCCAGAGTCTTTAAAGATGATGCTGCTATACTGTTTTATTGTTGTAGTAAGCTTTGGTGCTCTTTTCTTGGCTTTAGTGGTAGTTGATTCTTGACCTGTCTAACTGGAACAGAAGAATAACAGGATGTTATGGCCTGGAGGAATTGTTTAGTACCAAGTGTTCTCTGTTAGGACTACTCAGTCATTTTTACATTGGCTTCCTCAAAAAAAGCTGTCTAGTAGTCCAGCAGATACTACCATTTTATGTTTTATATTAAATTAACCATCCTGGCTTTGGCTATATTCGTCAACCTGTCACCGTTTATTGATCTGTGCCTTTTTCTCACCCTTTCTTCCTGCTTATATTTTTCTTCCATCTTCTACTCTCTATTGGTCTTCTGTTACTAAGACAGGACTCATTCTCCCAGTTGTCTTTAGTGTTATTTTTTTACCATGTGAATTTGGAAAGGATGGGGGTGAGAATGAACAGTTTGTAATACCTGTCCTTTGTAATTATTGACTGCAAGTGACTGTAAGCCAGGCAAGACCATTCCATTCTCAAGGTTGTGAACAAGCTTTTTTGAACTCCTTATAAGGATGAAATTTCTTTCCAAGTGCTGTTTTCTTGTCCAAAATGAACAGTTCAAGAATGTCTCATCTTAATATATATTCATTGAACATAGGTAGTTTCAAAGTGACTTTTGTGGAAATGAAACTATCTTCTTCTGCAGGTGCCACTTTATTAGTTTGACACTTGCTTTGCTGCTCTGAGAACACATTTGAAAACTATTTTAAGGCATACATAAAAACGATTTCTGTTTTATTATCAGTTCCAAGAATAACAAGCTGGAAAGCATTGCCTTTAAAGCTTTAAGTTACTGATTGTCAACATACTGGCTCAGAAACCTCGTTCATCTCTTGTTATACAGTATCTGTTAGAAAATGGATTAATTATTAGAGATTGTGAAAATGGCATGGTTTAGTAGTCCCAGCTATTGTGACTAGCATCTTGAACGTGTACTTTAGAATATACTAATATGATTAACAGTAATGATAAAACCTGGAAGTTGATCATAAGATAACTATCTTGCTGACTCAGCTCTGAAAAGGATGTTTTGTCTCACTTAATCAGACCAAGATGTTTTGGATATTTCAGTCTCTGTAATATGTCATGGCCTTTTTCCCCTACCCCATAGCTTTAAAATACTATATAAGCCCTAAAAACAATTTAAACTTGAATTTGTTGGGAGCAGCCTAACTGATACAAACACTGTGTGCAGCCACTCCCTGGCAGATTCAGTGGTTTTAACAATATTTCTTCTATTTCCGTTCACTGTTTTTACCTGATTCACATTGGGTTACTTACATTCTCAGAGGGAACAGCTTAACAGTTCAGTTGTAACATTATTGTATTCTTTTTCTTGTTTGTTTTTTTGCCTCCAGCCTCTGGAATGGCTGGCAGTCAGAAGTTGTCAAAAGAAGCTGAATGTCCTTGTTCCATCTGTACAAACAATCCCTGTACAAGTCTGTGCTCAGAGCTGCTGCCTTTGATGGGCTGTTGTGTGCATGTCTGTGTTACAGAGCAGCTGGGTATGAGGGCACTAAACCTGTAAAACTCCCTGTGTGTGCAAAGCAGCAGAGAATGCTGCTTCTTCAGTTGTACAGGCAGAATAAATTCAGATTGACCTGTTCGAGTTAATGTCAGGACTGCAGAAGCATGGGTAGACATTTCTATCCAGGAAGAGACTCTTGAGATAAATTGGGCTGAGAGAGCAGTCTCTTAAATAAACTGCAGTGCTGCTGGGCATAGCTGGTGTGTTCCTGTTTACTGGTGCCTGTCCCCTCCTCTGCCACCAGAGCCACTGGAAGTGCCGCAGTGGTGTAAAAGAGTAGCAAGGAAAGCTTCAGGGTGTCTGTAGTCAATATGGAAGAGTAAAAGGTACAGGCTGCAGCCTGTGTATTTTTTTGGACCATGGAAACACTCATGTTGCAGCTGCCTGTGGATCTACAGGACTTACTGATCCACAACTTCTTGTATGTGGCTATGATGGAGGCAAATAAGGATCTCCTGAGCAAGGGTAAATGAGGAGGAAGAGGTTCAAAATTGCCTTTCAAACCATGAAATTTTGATTTTGAATCTGTTCCCTACAGGTACTGGAATCAAGTATCTGATGCTTTGTCTTCGTGCAGAGCTTGCGTGGCCTAATTTTTGTCTGCATGAAATGAGCTTCAAATGGTCCTGGAGCTCTTTGGCTGTTCACTGCTTTCTGGGATCAGGGTGTTTGTGGCAGCTTTGCGGAGCTGTGGCAGCAGTTCCTTGGCAATTCTGCCCTCAGTGAGTGGGGAGGAAAGGTCGTATGGTCACAGCACAGCCCGGTATCCTGTGGGCAGGCACTGCCTCCTCAGGATGTGCGGGGTCACAGCATAATGCCTCCTTCCAGTGTCAGGCCCTTCTGGCTGAGTTTGGGTCGAGCTGGCTGAATTTCCCCTGATGTTCCTTGCACACTGGTGTTACTGGAGAATGGGGGACCTCATATGTTGCAAATGTGGATTGCCCTTGCATGTTAGCATGGGTTTTCCTGAAGTTTCTGATCTCCATAGCTTGGAAAAGGAAGAAGTGGACCCTTCAGTGTCACCTATCAGTTTAAAAAAACCAAAAAGGGGTGTGGTGGCTTTTAGCAGTGAGAGCAGTTAGTTGAAAAAGTGAAAGTGAAAAAGGAGATCTGTTGGGAAGATTGTTGTGAACAATTCAGTACTTTTTTTAAGCTGTTTCTATTAATCTAGAAAGGTATTTCTATGGGGCATACCTTTTCATACCTTCATGGTGGTTTGGTTAGTTATTCTGCAGGGCTAACTAAAATGCTGTAGCTGTCCTAGTTTGGCATTGCCCCAAATAAATAATAACCTTTCTTTCTTTCAGCAAGGCGTGTTTTAAATCAACCTTCAGCATGCCAGTGTTGGGTTTGTGGCTTCTAGTTTCCTGAGGCTATGTACAAAGCAATTTGTCTTTCTGTAAAATGGCTTTCATATCTCTTATTATGATACAAGTAAACAAACCATGTGATTCAGCCAGTTTTAAGATCTCGGGAGCATGGATCCTATTTCTTGGATCTCCCCTGTGCGGATAACATTGATGCACCATTAAGCCTGACCCATGCCTGTGCCCAAATGCATCTAATTGTCTTTGCTTTTCTCATGCTTAAATAATGGAGCAAATCTTGCAGTCTAAGCAACTAAATGCAGATACAAGAGAACCTATTTGTCTTTTAGGGCTGTATATCCTACATCAGCATCTGCTCTCATCTTGTTCTGAGAAGGAAAAGGTGGGGTTATTTGTCAAGCTGATTTCTGTCAGTTGGGTCCTGTGCGCTGTGACTGAGGACCATCCTCCTGTCAGGAGGGGTTGAGGTGCTCTGGGTGCAGTACAGAGGTGCTCAGGGAGAGGGGAAATGCACACATGGGACTCTTCAGCTGGAATCATTGCAGAAACTCGCTGGTGTGGTCACTGAAGCAACTAATTGATAGAAAATAAACTGGACATTGTTTTAGAATGTAAGACAGGTGGATATGTTAGGATATTCATGATACACAAAAACATTAACAAATAGCTCTTCTTAATTTGATGCCAACTTAGTTTTTTACTTATGTTTTCTTAAATCTGGTCAGTTCTGTTGTCATAAAATGCATGATAATGTTATGTACCTTAAAAGCCTGATCATGACTAAGAATTTTGAAAGCTTAGGCCACTTACTCTAGTGGTCAGTGCTGGGAGGGGTTGTTTGTTGGTCTTCCTTTTTTGAACTCTGAGAATTTCTAGTAGGAGACAATTTTCTTTGAGATGAAGGCTGAAGATAGACTTTTGACTTGGCTGGAATTGACTCAGACAATTCATTGTTTTGTCAGTGGGTGGACATAGTAGATGTTCATCTCAGTTCCCAGGCAATCACCTCTAACTGTAGGAGGTGGAAGAAACTTGCTTACTTTTTTATTTTTTCTTTTTATTTAGTGCTGTGTTCTCAGTTTTGCATTTTTAGCCAGTAGTTCCTGCCTCAGGATTATGGTGCAATTCTCTCCATTAGCTTTAAGAACCATTCCAATTGGGATTTGGTTAGGGAGTCTAGCTCTGTGGTTATCTAGGAGAGCAATGATAAAGCATTCTTAGTGCTTCCTAGGAGTGTCCTTTAGAAAGCACTTTCAGTAGTGTGTGGAATTCAGGAAGGCCCCAGGGAGAGCATCTACTGCTTTGCCCATTGCTCTGTTTAACTCCTTAAACGAGACTGGGTCAGCTTTCCTCACAAGTGTCTCTGGCCCAACATCTCCTACAAACAGCCCTTCATCTGGAAAGCTTTTTGCTTTCCAGAGAAACAGTGCTCATTTGTCTTTCTCCTCTGATATGGTCACAGCGGTTGGGTTTTTTTTTTCCCTCTTGACTTCAGTATCTTATCAGATGAGCCATGTAGGACTGTGCAGCTGTATTAATTAACAGGAGAAGTGCAATTACTTATGTCACTCCTGTGAAGCTAATTTGTGTAATGTGTAATTGAAATATTTTTTGGTTTCTTAAAAAACTCATACCCTGCTGGCAGGTCATATTAGAAATCCTGATATTTTAAGTGTGACCTTTGTGCTGTTAACTAAAAATAGACGCAAGAACTTTTTATTCTTGCATTTCTTTTCAGAGTTTATTATTACTTTCTTATTTTGTTTTGATAAATTTGATACCCTTTTCATTCTGCCCAGGAAATCAATATTGTCAGAATCTATTTCCCTCCCTCTGATAAATGCCAGGACACTGTTAGGTGAAAACTTGTATGGTCCGTGCACATTTGTCTGAGTGTTACTGATAGAGCTATTTCTGTCATACAAAGTAACTGCGTCGTTTAGTGTATAGTTTTCTGTGTGAATTCAAAATCATGCCCATAATTTCTTTTAAGGTTATCAATTGATAATAGACATGAAAAATAAATTTGAATGCGTCTTGAATATGTTACTTTGTTTTTAAGGAGAACACGCGAATTGTCAGAGTGAAGGTTATAGCTGGAATTGGCCTGGCCAAGAAGGATATCTTAGGAGCCAGGTAAGAATATATTGTTAATGCATTAAGGGACAGCTGCTTCTTTATTTTTTCTGCAGCTGTTTAGTTCTTGATAAATTCTTCTGTGCCTCTTGCAAAAAAAAAAATCCAAACTCTTTCAATTGGACACTTTATAAAAATATTAGAGACTATATAAACATGAAGATACCTGCTTTCTTGTCCAAGAGTCACTAGGACAGATCTCATGTATTGGCAAAACAAAGTATAGGAATGTTTCATTCTCTGAATGGTGAAATAGTTCTGCCATGGAGGATAGATCCATATCTGTATTTTACTTCAGGCAGGCTGCAGCTAAAATAACTAGAGTTTTGTTAGACTCAAAATTCTCATCTGTGCTTGAAAGATTTGGAATGAGCACAGCACTAAACACTGATAGCTATAAGACTATTTCAGCTCAGATTATGTGCAGAAGAACACTGGCTTAACACTTAGCAAAGGAGAGATCAGAGTTGTGAGTTGGTAATTGAAATACTTTTAGGATCCTGTAGAGCTGGCAAGTGGCAGAATGCATTTTGTGCTAAAGCCACATTTGCTTCTGGGCCTTGTACAGAGGGTCTAGAAAAGTATTGATGGGTTCTGTACAAGTTCTGCTGTCAGCTGCTTTGGCATATGTGCAGGAATGTTGTTATTTTAGCACTAGCAAAATTGCCATGTGTGACATCAGTTTAGCAATAGAAAAATATCTCTTGTGAAATTCATATTTTCCCTAAAGCCAGACTGTCTCCCTTAAATTTTTTGTTCATGTGCCTTTTTTTTTTTTACTTCAAGCAAAAATAGATCAGATTTTCTCACTGTAACTTAAATATGTGAAAACTGTATGCTCTTTTGCTGTATGGCAGACAGTCTTGGTGACCTTTTGTTAGGACTATGATCAATTGGGTGCTTTGATTGTTCATGAAAAGTAGATATTCATATAATATGTTGTGTTTTAGTACCACAGGAAGGGAAAAGGCAGTAGGACATTTTAAGCAACAGTATTAGGACATCTTCATTAACAGAAAAATTCAGGTTAAGCTCAAATTCTGTCAAAATGATAGAACATTTAGTAAAATTGTTGCATGTCCAAGGAAGTACCTGAAATTCTAGGTGTTCTAAAGTGTTAACACACTTCATACTTCAAGATTTTTCAGTCACAACTGGTTTTTTTTATGCATGTCTTGTTGAAATGTGAGAGGATTTATTCAATCTGTTCTCCTGAAATAACTATGAAAGAGGACAGAGAATCAAATTGTACTGATACACAGAATGGCATAGCTAATATGGTCATAATCACTACTAGTGTTTATGTTACTTTTATGTCTAAAACTATGTAGGAAATGATTGTTATTGCACATGTCTGTGGTATTTGTAAAGTAATTGTAGCCCCTGGTTACATAAATGCTATTAATTTCAGTCTTTTAAACTGGACTGCTAATAATGGTGACAAAAAAGGGCATAGAGCAGCATACTACTTGTTTGTTTCTTTTCCCTCCCAGTGACCCATATGTGAAAGTGACATTGTATGATCCAGTGAATGGAGTCCTTACCAGTATTCAGACAAAAACTATTAGAAAGGTTGGTTATCTTATCTGTGTGGGTGTGGTGGGGCTTGTTTGGGCTTTGTGGTATGGTGTTGAGTTTTTCTTAGATCAGACTCCAGAGGAAAAGTGAAAACTGTAGGAAATATGAGAATTCATATGTCTTTTGAGTGAATGGACATGTGAAAAGGAGTGCTCCATGATCTGGTCAGCTTCTCTGTTTATGGCATTATTGTGGATTTTCTCTTCAAAAATTTTATTGAAAGGTAGAAGAAAAACTGAGGAATATAAGATGAATACTGATTCAAAACTACATCATTAATGGAAGTACTGGATTGTTCTGATTTTTCTGAGATCTTTAATGATATAAGAATCTTTCTTGTTGTACAGCTTTTATCTTTTTATGTGAAAAACACAAACACAATTTGTTCTGTTTAAACATCAAATTGCACCATTCACCTGAATCATGATACTACTTATTTTTCTAGAGTACATGCAGGAAGGAGTCAGTACTGCTAACTTAGTTTAACTAAAAATGAAGAATATGTGAGAAGGAAAGCATTCTTTCAAATCGTTGTTCTCAGATAGTGGCTGTGATTATATTATGGGATCATTCATGCATTTTGCCTTCCATGTTGATAATTGGTACATTAAACTCTCTTTGTAGCTAAACTATCTGTAGTATTTTTAAAAATAATCACAATTCAAAGATGAGTTCAGTTGAGTGAGGTATGCTGTCTTTGGCCCATCTGCCTGGTCTGTGTAGATTGTATTGCTTAGAGATTTGACATTTGTTAAGAGTTGTTTGCATGTAACTAATGTGGGTGTTGAACTGAGAGGAAGGCAGTGATAATTACTGTAGGGACATACTCCAAATGAGCTATTTTTAAGTATCTAATGCACCTTGTTTGCATCGATGGCATGGCCAGTATCTGACAATACCTGCATGAGTTGTCTCCATTCTGCACTGCATTAAACAGTACAAGACTCCTTTGAATTTTGCCAGCAATATCAAGGTTAAAGTTTTTGTACCTTTTCTTAAGTGGTTTGTTACATGAAGTAAAACGTGTCTAATACATCAAAACCAATGTACACTAGTACAGAATTGTCATTTTAACTACTTCTCTCTTCTTTTTTTTTTCTTCCTCCACATGCAGTCCTTAAACCCAAAATGGAACGAAGAACTCTTGTTTAGAGTAAGTTATTTTTGTTTATAGCTTTATTACCTGTTGGATATTATGCTGGCACACTGGGAGAAACTACTCACTACTCTCCCTACTTCAGAACTCTTCCCTAATACAGAAATATCTCTACAATTAATGTTCTAAAAGGCTCACAAACTACTTTCCTTAGAAATACATTTGTTAACTCTGGCACAAATGTTACATTTGCAGTCTTGTTGTTGCCTTCTTTATTCTGTGAATGTTTATAAGCATGTGCATGAATTTAGAAACAGTTTGGGATAGAACCAGTTATTACTTACTCGTTTTAATAGAAATGCATTGCATAGTAGAATGGCAGCAAGGTATTGATTTGCTGTTTAATAGAGACCTTAGGTATTTCTTTCCTCCTGCATAAACATAGATTTTGCTGAAGGCTAGTGCTGGAACTCAGTATGTATGTTAATTATCATTATGCTTCTTTTTCATAGGTTAATCCTCAGAAACACAGACTCCTTTTTGAAGTATTTGATGAAAACCGTTTGGTAGGTCTTCTTGTGTTAATTTTGCAGTGTATTAAAGACTTAAATGAAAGCACGTCCATCAGGATTCAATGTGGATAAAAAACCCACACCAAACAACCATAACTTCTATAATGAAACCTAAAGCTAAAGGCAGACCTGATTTGTTTATTTATCTCACATTACCACACTCCTGAAGCTCTGAAGCAGTTACTTTATTACTGTAAACTTTTGATGTGCTTTAACTCATGAAAGAATAATTCTTTTATAGTGCTGTTCATATGATAGGGCCACATTCTTTGGTGATATTGAAAGCTCTGCACTGGATGTTTATTTTTCCCTGCAAACAAAGCAGTATTGATAATCTGGTGTGAGAAACTTCTTCAGCGTGTGAGGAGCAGCATGAAAGAAAGCATGCATGGATTTTCTTTGGAAAGCTCAAGAAATGAACAGTGGATTGTGATCTTGTAGATAGGTGTCAACTCTGAATGGCAGGTCACTGGTGAGACAGGGCTAGCTCGTGCTTTTGTTATCTCAGTGAAATCAAAATTCCTTCTCTGACCTAAGCTTCCATTTGGTATAAAGATACCTAATTATGTGGATTTCTGTTTGTGTGTTTCGTTGTAAGTGAGTAAGCTTGTAGCAGTACAATCATGACACTTGCATCCATTTCACTGTCATTCCTTGTCACTGGAATAAATGCCTTTCCCTTCTGCAGGAGTTTGGAACTAATAGAAGGGATCGAGTGCTTTTGCACTCCAAACACAGTTTCATTCCAAATAAAGACTCTCTTTGTGCTTTGTGCTTGAGTAGTGTGTTGGCCATGAAAAACATTATTTTTTCCTAAAGCTTTCTGCATATGTTCAGTAATCCATTGTATCTTTTATTGAGGTGCTGCTCTCCTGAGGTTGGGAAGAGTGAAAATGTGTGTAAATATAAGTACAAACTGCCTAGAATAATGAGATTTAAGAAGGAGGAGGCTTGTTTCTTGGTTATAGGCATTACACAGTCTCCAGACCATTTACTACTTAACTGGTGATATAACCTGTCCCAAGTATTTCAAATATGGTGTCTCTTTGATTTATTTAAAAGCAACATTGAAGGGAATCACCAGCACTTGTGGCCTGCATGGGAGGTTAAATGTTGTTTTTCAGGATACTCAGATTTTCATCTGGACATAATATTATGGGCTACAGCATATCCCTCACAAGGTCGGAGTACTCTGTCCATTGCACGTCTAATTAGAGCATTGCTGCCACCACCTGGAAGCCACGAGGCATGGTTAGAAAGTAGGATTCTTGATTTTTTGGGGGAAAAAGGCCAGTGTTGTCTTTGTGTTTTCCACCAGGAGAACTCCTTTGCATTCTTTAATCTAGAATATGTAAGTTGTTTGATCTGTTTGCTTATGGAGTGGAACCAGTTAAACGTTTTGTTGGTATCAACTAGGAAATGGTGCTTTGTATTCCATGCATGATTATATTTAGAGATCAAAGTATCATGACCTCATCAGTCACTCTATAGTTCAGTAATAAAATCCCTATATTTTTCATTGTTTCCGTCTCACTTTGTGAATGGAACAGGCCATCTCCTGTTTCTCTTTAGTTTGCTCTCAGAAACAGTGTTTTTATCCCAGATGTCTTGGGTTGTTATAAGCAAGACAAATCGTTGCCTTAGCTATGATTATTGTTGCCCCACTTCTATTAATTCATCCTCACTTGTCAAAAATCATAGGTGCCTTGCTTAGCTGTGATCTAAAGCTTTATCTTCTGTTATTTTAGTATTTTATTCTGTTCTTTTCAGTGTTCTTTCATCTGCCTATTGGATGACTGTTTAAATGTGAGCAAGCTGATAAAACTGAAGTATTCTTATAATTTGTGAGACTGTCATCCCAGTGGTTAATTTCCTCTTTACAAAATTTTATCCCAAGTGCTTTTGTTCTCTTTAACTTTTAGGGATAAGTAGAAGCCAGAAATACCTACCTGCTTCTAAGAAATGCTGTATCCTTGAATACCAGCCTCAAAATCTTTCTTCAGAGTTTAGCTGAAATTTTGGGTCTTGCTGCATTGGTTATATTGCTGATATTCAGAGTTTTGAAATCTTTGTAATAGCTTTAAAACTTTTCAAAAATCACTTGTCTTGGATTTGGCAAAGGAGTGCTAAATCTAGTTTGTTCTTCAGACTTGCAAACCCTTAGAGAATAAAGGGCTTGAGCAGTTTGTGAAGTCTTGAATTATAGTTGTATTTAAAAACACACTAAAAAAATGTGTCAAGGACGTTGAGATCACTGAGGAGATGAATCCGTGAAGGGACCACACCTCTTGCTAGCTGTCTTACAATACCTTGTCACAGTTTAAGTATATTGCAAAGTGCCTAAATCTGTTACTGATACCAAAGAAATCAGTGATATTAAGCTTTGAATGGAACTTTTGGTATTTTTAAAGAATACTAACTTCTAGTTTGTTTTTATGCCAACTCTAGTTCAGCAACGTTGAATTTAGCATTTTAAAAGCCATTTTATATTGCCTGAGAAAGCTGTAGTTGACTGGCAATACCTATACAGGTATAGCTAAGGAAGAGAGGCATATTGAGAAATTTTGCTGGAATCTTAAGCCTTGAGTTACCAAATTATGTCAGTTTATAATTTTCTTAGGATTTCTTTAGTAAAATTGAACAGAATATTTCAGATCATCTACGGGGGGAGAAAGTAATGCTTTTATCAACAGAAATCAGCACCTCCAACAGTTGAACTTCGTGTCACACCAATGTGTTACAACCTGTGCCACTAATTCATTTATTCTTGGGGAGAGAAGAAGTCTTAAGAAATGCTTTTACTTTTCACTCACATATCCTACGGTCACTTGCTGATGCTTTTGATTGGTTTGTTTGGTTTTATGGTTTTTTTTTTTTCTAGATTGCTTCAAGTTGAAATGTAACTTTTTGAAACTGACCAAAAGAAACTTTTATGGTATTTTCCTTTCCTCTTCTCTCCCCGTCCCAGTCCCCCACCAACATATAACTTTAGAAGAAGTCCTGTTGGTTAAGCATAATGAAATACATCAAGTGTTGTATTTGTTGGCTTTTTATGAATAAGCTAGTATTCATTTATTGCTGCATTCTAATAATGGAATTCAGGTAATGGAGGTTAAGTAGGCCCTGGAGTATAATTAGAAAACAAATTTGTTGCTTGCAAACAAGGTACTGTGAATTTGATTCTTGGCTCTTTTTTGGGAAGAGGTATAAATGTTAATTTTACTGCCTTCTAGCTTAAAATACAGTAAAGGTTAAATAAATATGAAGCAGAAAAAACTCCTAGTAGTGTGACCTATAAAAATATAAATGGCCTAGTGTTCTCTTCTGTTTGTACTCTTTCAGCAGCACGAAGTAATTTCATGTTAGTGCAGTAACATTCAGTACTGCATCATATATGGCTTATGTATTCAAAAGTACATTCAGAGTGAAATGTTGGTGTTTTTCAAAACAAAACCCACAACAAAAAAGTCCCACTTAATAAGATTCAAGATTGTCTTTTATCGAAAGTCCCACTAGGTGCCAGCAAAGGACCTCTTCAGATTAAACGAGCCAGTGAAACATTTTGTAGGAATTCTCAATCCCTTTACTCTTGAAAGAATTGACAGTATGTTAACTTCTTGACATGCTCATAATTTTATTTAAAAAATGAAATTTGAAAAAAATAATAATTAGTTATGAATGGTATGAGGCAATTTGCATATAGTTATACAGAACAGCTTTCTTCTGTAATTTGGTTTGGTAATGCTTTTTATCTCTGTGCATACTTAGTTGAGTGTTCTAAAGTTTGTGTAGCTGGTCATATATCTGCTCATCACACTGAACTGTAATGAATGTCTCCTTACTCTGGCTTCCAGCAAACAAGATGAGGTAGTTTAATTTGTAAGGATAATTTTGTTTCTTTCTGCCTTTAACGGCTGTAGTTAGAAAAGGTCAAACTAGAAATAAAAACAAATGCCAAATTATTAACCAGAAAAACTTTTTTTGGCTCCTATTCAGTTGCACCTCATTTAAAATTATGAATTAATAAACAGGAGAGGGTTCTACTATGTGCAAATCTTTAGAAAGTGTGATTGCTTAGCGGCGTGTGGATTGCAAGACAATGCCAGATTTCTTTCAAGTTTTATTTAAATAGTGCAGAAAAACATTTTCTTAAGGGAGAGGAGGCTTATTTCACTAGTTTATGCATAATTCAGTCCTCAGCAGTTTGCTAGCATGGTTACTATTTGGAAATTCAATCCTGGACTTGATACTCAATTATATGGGACTTCATTCCTACCAACTTCCTGTAATTCTAAACCTATGGGTAAAAATATTAGTAGTCATACGCTGCTGAGGAAAGTACGGACACATTGACTCAGCTCGTGCAGCCGCAGCAGGCGCTGCTATTCGAAACTTGGAAGCTCTGGAAGCCTGTTATTTTACTCATTTATGCAAATTCCAGAAGGTATAATTGAAACAAGGTCAGGAGTGTTTGTCAGTGTGTCGCAGCTGAGGTCCTTGGAACATAAGTGCTTTTTAAATGAAGGCTTTCTGACTGCAAGCAATCAACGACTGTCCAGAAACTACAGTTCAAGGAATGGCTGACTTATTTCAAGAGGTACTTTTTTTTAAAATGCTAGTATCTTGTAGAAATTAGGACAAAGACTGCAACTTTTATGGGCTTTTACTGTTGCGATGTATCAGCTCTGGGTTCTGTTCAGCTGCCTGTAGCCTTTCTGCTGAAGGATCTTTGTGGGTTTCATTTGCTAACATGCGTGGAAATGAGAACAAATGGCACGACGGTTAAGATTGCATTTTGCTACCCAAAGAAGCAACACAGATCCATTATCAGAAACCTCTGAAGATGTTTTGGATAGTAATAATTGTATGTACTTCCAAAAATCACAGAATTCTGCACCTAGCGTTACACAAGTGAAACTAACTCCTAGGCAAGCTGCTTATGCACCTGTAGTGCAGCAAGTAATTAATCAAGAGAAAAGCACAGCTATTTCTTCACTGCAGATAAAAAAGAGCAGTTCACTGCACATTTCCTTGCAGTCCAGGAAGCAGAGTGGGTGCTCTCGGTTTGGTGATGCCGTGGCAGCCGGTGAAGACTCTTCATTCATTGGTGTTGGTAGCGAAGGGAGTTGTGGCGCTGGACCTGTGGCTGATCATCGATCTAATGACAGCCTTCTGAGCAATGCTGCTCTGGGCAGAGGCAGCCTCAGCAGCATTGCAGCAAGTGACAGTGGCTCGTTCAGCAGTGCTGGCAGTGACTATGGATCATGTGCAAGTACCACAAGTGATGGAGGTTCATATAGTAACAGTGTCATCAGTGACAGTGGCAGTGGCACTCTTTGGACAAGTGATAGTACTTTCTGTAGTAGTGTTGCACATGGTGACTCTTCATATAGAAGCACTGCAAATAAATGTAATCCCTCCAGGAGCAATTCATCTCAGGAAACACTTTATCGAAGTAATACTACTTTTGACCAAGATGCTTTGTCAGTGAGGAAGAAAACCAAAATTCCATTGCGACGTTGTTCATCACTGGTTATTTTTCCTAGGAGTCCTTCCAGTACTCCTCCAGCTTCTCCAGTAAGCTCAGGTCAACCACCACATAGAGGCACCTATCAAACATCTCATAAATTAATTATTTCTCCTAGTGAGCTGGCACAGAAAGAAGATCAAACCACTTCCAAGGGATTCCTTTCAACAGCAGTCAATGGACTTAGGCTGTCTAAAACAGTTTGCTCTTCTGGCGAAGTCAGAGACATCCGACCGCTTTATTTAAATGCATCATTACAGAACAAAAGTCAAATTTTGAATGGTCCTCAGCAGGCAACTTGTGAAGAAGTACCTGATGGCTTCTCATGTGTTTCAGTTCATCTTACCCAAAGAGCATTTGCATCAAGCAGTGAAACAGTTAATGGCTCTTGCAGTCCAGAGTTAAATCTGAACTCTGGAGCAAAATACCCTCATTTAAAACTGGAACGTAGCACATCTGCATGTCTGCCCTCAGAAACAGGTTCAGAATATCAGATTAATATAGATGAACTAGGAAGACCAAATGCACAGATGAGCCAACCTCACCATATTTTGCAAAGAAGTGTTTCCTTGGAAGGATCACATCAAAAAGTTTCTTGCTGCTTATCCAGCCTTAAATACAGGTGTCATAATGCAAGGACGTCTCAGTTGCACATACAGTTCAAAGCTGGGAATGAAGGAAAAACAACTGGTGTTAGGAAAAGATATGGAACCTCTAAAAGGGAAATGTCTAGCACTTTGTGGAGGCCCTGTAAGGTGAGTGTTGTGGTTTGTAGAAAAATGTGATGGTATTTTACAGTTGAAATTTAGCTAGAAAATAATAAAAGTTTGCAACCAAGACTTAAGCGCAGTGATTTCAGAGTTTCCTAATGGTGTCAAATTGTCACCATTAGGAAGTTAATTTTTTAATTATTTGTCACATTTGGGGTTTAGATTTGTTTCTTAGAATATGGTATATACAGTAGAATATGTGCATAGGTGTTACAGTGAAATACCTATATTTAATATATTTTGAACAATAGTTTGCTGTTTGTGTGAACTCAGAGGGATTTTCTTGTCTGGTTATCTAGACATGGGAGTAATTTAAACTTCAGATGAAATATTGTAGTTATAAACACTTTTCAGTAAATTAATAGTAATTACCGAAGTTGTTTGCATATAAAATGGGTAAAAATGAGTGGTCTTTTAGTTTTATTTCAGATAGGCTTTATTTTACAAGCAGTTTGCTGTATGTGGAATTAAAGATAAGTCGTATTTGAGCAGAGAAACTGTAAATGCCATTTGTTTCTGTATACACCCTGAACCACAGGAATTTTCAGAGTTTCCTCTTGATCTTTTTTTTTCCTCCTTCCAACTACTATTTCAGCCTGAGCAGTACAGAGTAACTTAATACCTCTCCCAACAACATTGCTGTTCAAATTATAGTACTTGGGTCTAGAAGGCTTATATTAAATATATATATTTTTTGTAATGAAATTCATGTCCAGCTAAACTGCGGAGGTGTCTACTCTTATTAACCCTTTAGGCAGTTAGTAAAGCATGGGCCACATAAAAGGTGGATTTTAAAACATGTTCAAATAACATTGTGAGGACTTAAATTATCTGAATATTTTTAGTTATGAATGCTGATAGAAGTGCAACAATTGATGGTTACTAAAATTGTTTTAAGAACTCATTCTCATTGATTTGACACTACTACCAAATAACAACAAGCTTGTTTAAGTGAAGGGCTTTTTGCCAAAGATCTTAAAATCATGACAATCCCTTTCTAAACTAGTAAGGCAGTTACCTTTGATGTGTTAGCCTGGAATTTTCAGTCTTTTGTTGCCCTTAGAGCAGTGCCTGATGATTCTATACTTCCTGGCTTCTTTAGTGCTTTTTGGTTAGTTTGAACAAAAATGCTCTTTCCTTCTTGGGAAATGCTTAGGCTTCTTTATAAAACTCACAGTGGATCATAGGTAATCACTATATATATGTATGTATGTATGTATATTTTTTTTGGTGATTCTTCTTCCCAAAATCCCACTGTAGAGTAAGGGGTAAAATCCACAATAAGCATAAAAAGATTAAATCTAGACTACCTAAAATGTGGCAGTTATTTTGAAAGTATATTGTGAAAAAAATGTTGAGTCATGCACTTCAAGTACATTTCTCATCAACTTGCACTGCTGGCCTTTGTGTTTAATGGCAACTGATATGAAAGATATTCTGCATTTTAATCCAAGTTCAGGATTAGACTGTCACCTAACATTTCTAGAAGACCTCCTAGGGCACTGGACTGGCAATAGTTTGTTTCAGTTCCCAACATAAGTGTTTAGAATGGATTGACACAAACACCAGGTGCAGGAACCTTTCAGTCCTCAAATGGCTCTTTTCAGTTTTCATGTAAAACCAGTATGTAGGGAAATATTCTATAAAACATATTATCAAAAAATGCAAAAGCTTTCCCCACCAAACCAAGCAAAACCGTAGTTGACTTCACAGCAGTTCAGCAATTCATTGGAACAAAATAAATACCACTGTATTTGCTATTAGTCTTTGTGACCAATGTAACAGATTCTGTGGCAATCATTTAATTACATAGTCCAGTTAATTATCATGGTGTATTGTGACTCATTTAAAAATAAACAACTCCCAAAATATTTCTCTTGACTCCAGTTAGTCTGGCCTAGTATATTGATACGCTGAGTCTGGGTTCAAATTTAACAAGTTGATACTGGAGTAGCATTTAGTAATGTCAGCTATCTGTACAGGGCAGCCATGAAATCAAATCAGTGCTGTGGTCAGAGGCTGCAGAGGCTGAAGCAGCAAAAGGTCTATGCATTCTTTTCTTCCATGCCTTGCTACCAACCTTCAGCCACCTCGGATCACATTTCCTGCTTTCCATAATCAACAGCTTGTTAAAGGCTGGCTTAAAAAAAAATCAACACCATTTCTATGACAACTGACCTTGGATTATTTTTAATTAAATTGCAAAATGGGGAATGGTGGTGACCGGTGTACCACTGCTGGTCTTTACTGGAAGCTTATTGAATAGGTTCTGTAGTAGATATTGGAATTTCATTTGTGTGAAACAGAAAGAAGAGATAGTCCATGGTTACCGCATTGAAGGTTGTCCTTGACTACGTATTTCTGCTTTAATGTTTTGGGGGTTTTTTTTGTTATTGTTTTGGGGGTTTTCTTTAGTGCATTTGTCTCTGCTGAGGGTGGAAATAAATCTGCAGCTGAAGTATTTTGACATCACAGATGTGGATTGGGAGAGTAGGAGTGAGTAAGGGAACAGGTTACTTGTCATCATGAACTCCAAGAGCTACAGAGGAAGGCAGAAACAGTGAATCCAGTTCCAGTTCTTGCAGAACATAAACAAACTTCTGAAAAAATACAAGTTCTGTTAATCTCTTTCACAAGTATAATATTATGTTGACATCCCTGTTGACATTAGCTATTCCTTCCCCATCAGTATCACTCTACTGGATAATGTGAATATTGTAAATGTACTTGCAAATCTGTTTCAGCAGCTGTATACCTTTAAAATAATTTCTTATACAATTAAGGGAATCAATTGTATTATAGTCCTTTTGTTTACAAGTAATTTTGCTTGAGTTTTATCTCTAGTTATTGAAATGACATGTTTTGAAGCAAAAAATCCGCGAACTTCAGAGATGGTGTAAAATAACCAACCTTTTTCTACTCTCAGATTCATGTAATGAAGACCTTTTTAGTTGGAACTCTCAAGCCTTTTTCACCAAACTCTGGAACTTTGCCTTCATAAAAGAGGCTGCTATCTGAATCTTGCTGTACTTATTTTAAATTTAGTAAAACAGTAATTTGAGGGGGCTGTGTGTGAGGATTTCTCTCTTGAATAACTTCCCAACTGATCTGAACATGCTGTGGGGACCAGAACCTGTGTCTGGAAGATTGTGATTCCGTTGATAAATGCTGCACCACAAGTTAGTGCTGAATAGTCTGAGGTTCTCTTTTCTCTTGCATTCTCCCTAGGCGTAGAGCTTCTGTCATAGCAAAACTCCCTCTCAAAAAACAGTGATCCAGCCAGGGAGAAGCGCCAAGAGAAGGGAAGGACAGCTGTGGCTCAGCTCCAGCTTTGCACATAGAGCAGAAGGCTGCATGTGTATGTGTCCCAAATCTGTGCAAGGAGGTGAGGTGAAAAAGGGGCAGCAGAAGCAGATTATGGACCCAGTACAAGGCAAAGCACCAATTGGCATCACTTTATGCTACTGTGCTATGGTAACCTCCTAATCAAATAACTTTCATATTGTACAGTATTGCATATCGTAAAGGATCACATTACCAGGACCATGTGGTGCATTGCTGTGTCATGGTCTGTCAGCTCAGTCAGGGGGAGTTGGGTTGGACTTGAAAGGAAGGTGGTGTCTTTCTGAGGAATTGTGGGGATGACTATGTTAGACTTAAATCACATATGATAGACTTAAATCACATAAGAGTGGATGTGTTGTGTCTCAGACAAATTTCAGTACCCTGAAGGGAAGACAGTGGAAACTGTGTTAATCGGAATAATGAACTATTTATAATTAGTTGTAGGTAATTTCCTGCTTCTGTGCTTCAAGTGGCAATGACGTGTGGTGTTTTAATAGTTGGTAATAATTTCTTCTGATTTTCATCTTGCTTAAGTTCTGAGTTTAGTTATACCTTCTTCTCTACCTTTCTTCATGCTTTGGCTTTTGATTAGCAATCCTTCAGGGGAAGAAAAAGATGGCACAAAAAGGATGGGATAAATCCTACAGCCTGGCTATGAATGGTTGCTATGTGGATGCATTAGCAAAGGAAGCGATCAAATAATATTTGGTAATAGCTCGATCCCTGAAGTTTTTCATTGTCAGGTTTAGGAGGTTGTATTTGGCAAATATAAACCATCTGTAACTTCCAGAATGTCATCATACTGTAAGGAAGCAGATACTTGAATATACCAGTATATTAAAGCTCTAGCACTTGGTAGTCCTCAGCAAACATTGCATGTACATATTAAGGAGAAGTTCTATTTGATTATGCTCTGCAGAGATTATGATTAGCCTAATTCTGTTTATAGTCTGCAGCTGAACTTAGTTTGGGCAGGTTTCTCATGCCAGGAAAAAAATGGGGAAACTAAAACTGCAAAACCATGCAGAGCAGGCCTCCTGAAACAGCTTATGTAAATATGTAATTATCCAGCCTTCAGGATGATTCATGTCCTTTTAATTTGCCATGAGAGAGTGGGAAGTGTTGATGCTGTGGCTTCTTTAATGTTGCCACAAGCTATAGTTATTCTGTTTTTTAAGACGTGGTATACCTACAAGAATGTGTTAAAGTAAAACTTGTTTACAGGGCAAGCTGGAGACATTCTTCCTTTACTCCTCACTAGCCAAAGAACTTGCAGGCTTTCAGATATGACATCATGATCGTTGCTTTAATTTCAATTTTTTTTTCCCCAAATAGGCAATTTGGTAATCAGTGTTGAAAAATGCCAAGTATTGCACACATGAAAAGCAGCTAATGGTGCATGCTTGAGGATGGCCTTCTACACTGGTCAGGAAATGGTTTGTGCCATGGGGAAAGACTCACTGAAAATGTCAACTCGGATCTTGTTGACTGGCAAATATATGCTTAGGATTTATTAGGGAAGAAATAAACGAAGAAAATTAAAACCACCATGTACAAAATTAAATTTCACCATTATGGAGTTGTGGAAATCCACATAGGTGCACGGTATGTTTCTGGTTGTTCTTTTTCAGGAAGCATGGATTACAGAACTAAAAAAAGGGGTTGCAAGATTGGGGTGAGTTTAATGTGAGTAGGAGGACTAAGTATGCCAGGGGGTTTTCAGCTTTGGAAAAAAAAAAAAAGTGGTATAGAGGGAGTCTGTAAAACTATACTTTAGGGGAAGTGAATTTTTCCATTCCACTTTTAAAAAAAGATGTTCATTTATGTGTTGCTGTGCAAATGGTCTCAGGATCTGCATATCAAAAGTAGAAATGGATTTTAAGAAGTTAGGTAAGTTGAAGAAAAGTCCATCAAAGGGTATTACCTTCTCAATATGTACTTTAATGTCAGGATCAAGAGGTCCATGACCACTTATTCATTAGACACTGGGGGTTGTATCAAAGGAAGTCCTGTTCTTAATTGCCACTATTATTATTCCTTAAGCATCTGCTCTTGGCTGTTACATGGAAAGGATACAAGGGTAGGCAGAGTGTTAATCTGACCCCCAGGCTCTCTGGTGCCTGTTCAGCCCTTGCAGCCACAGAGGATCAAGTGGTAGAAATGCTCTCCCCTCACCCTTGGCAGAGAGTGTTCTTCTGTGTTCTAACACGTGTTTTCTCATCTTCCAGAAGTGGATGAATTTCACAGATTAAGCAAGTAAGCAAAACTGAGTGGCCTTTTCAGTCAAGTAATTTGCTTATGACTGACTTTCACTCATGTCTGAAGGGGACTGCCCTGAGTTTCTGTTAAGAGTCTCTGTTTCAAATGAACACTTTTCCTTATTCCCTGTGACAAACAGAACATGCTGATTTGGGAATGCAGCCAGCAAAATGTTTGTAGCTCATTGCAGTGTTAGTTTATGGATCTATAATCATCTGTTTCAAGAGAGTGCATCATTCTTTTTTTCTGTCATGACAGTTTACAATAAACCGAAAAGTGTACAGAAAGATGCAGTTATTGTTTGAGACCTTGGACTGCTTTCAGCTGTATCAACTGTAACATAAGCAAACAGAATTTAAGAAATTCCTGGCTGAAATTACATACCAACTTGAATTGGAGTCATTGAAGTTAGGGTGTATTAAAATGCAAATGAGACACTTCATCTACTCTGTAAGAGGAATGTGGTAAGAAACACAGAAATGGATTCTTCCAGACCTAGATGATTCCTCTGGCAATCAGTAATTTTCCTAGCATAATGGAGATGGCCTGTTTGGTAATGTGAAAGTACAAGGGCTTTTTGAAGGAAAAGGAATTCCAGAATTTCTTATGAACATTACTTATTTTTCAATAGAGTTTCTACATTAGCCAGTTACTCTTCTAATCATTGTTTCTATTAAGTTTGTTTTGGGACAAGTATTTAGCTTATTAATGAGAAATCTAAAGTGGTTAACATCTGGCAAATTACAGGCTAATAAAACCATATCTGAGGTGGCAAGTGTAATGTAACTTTAGTAATGTCGTTGAGCTTATCTGAAATAAATTGTAATATTGTTTTGTTGGAGAGGTAATTGTGTTTGGATTATTTGTGTTGTCAGTAGAGGCTGAGGCATCCAAGGTCAGTTCATGCAGACTGGTTTTGGACAGGTGGGATTTATAGCTTGAACATAGCAGACCTTAAGACAAAGCAAATCACTGAGTGCTGCTCTAGGCTGGTCGTGTGTCTACATTTACACCTGGCTGCAGTTTATGCTTGGGACTGGGAGAGGTTGGTACGTGGGGCTTGAGGCTGCTGCTGAGCAGAGGCTGAGGATTAACACTGAGTGTGGCCCAGCACAGAAGGCTGGGCTGTGGCTGGCAGGAGCCACTGGCTGTGTGCTGATGCAAAGGCACAGGGCAGTCCTGAGTTAGTGCTGATGCTGCATTTGGGTCAACAGTAGACTTAAGAACGCTTTTGAAACGTGAGGGACTGACTTTGGAGCAGGGTGAGGCCATGCAGTCTGCATCCAGCCCTGCTCTAGGCTCATTCTCTAGAAGTGGCCAGGTACCTGTACAGCCCTGGACACCTGATTTAATTTAGGGCTGAAAAGCAGCTTCCAGATTCAGTCTGACTTTGTGCCTCTGTGTGATCCTGTACTGGACCAAGTGAACTTCATGGAAGTGAGACCATGGTGCAGACATGCTCCAATTGTCTGTCTCCCTTTTGGAGAAAAGTAGCTTATTTATTTTGGATTCTTTTTCTTCCCTCTTGCTCTGAAAAGCAAAAAGTTGACTGATTGTATGAAGTTCTTCAGCTGAATGTGTTAATTAGCCACTGTGGTAAACATCTACAATATCTGGTTTATCTGTTTTTACTTCTGGGAGCAAATTACACATGCACTTTTAACATTTGATAGAGTTTTACACTTTTGTGTTTTAAGCTTTATAGTGTTAAATGGTGAAGGTAAAGGTGCACCTGGAATTGTTACTATGAGAGTTTGTTTTTCAAACCCTCTTTGAAGTCTTAAGATTTGGCAAAAAAGCTTTCACAAATAGATGAAAAAGTTTTATGTTTTTATACTATTATGAAGATAACTGACTTGATGTCAGGAATGACTTGTTGAAATAGTACCTAATTCAATATTTGGTACTATTTTCTAATTTTTTATGGTGAATATTGGCAGATTTAACACAGGAGGACAAGTCTGGATTGGCTTTTGACTTTTCATAAAATGTGATATCTCTGCTTTTTATATGGTAGCTTGTTTGGCACATGCATACATCAAACCAAAGGAACTCAAAGTCCTGATGAATAAAATCAATGCATTAAGGATTTCTGACATGTTCTCTGTTTATGTTGTGCTGAAGTATGCTCTGGTTGTATTAGACAATTTGCCTTCCTGTGGCCTGTGTGGGAAAAAAAAAGGCTATCTTAAATTGCATTGTTAATGAACTTTCAAGGACAAGTTCTCAAAGCAGCGCACAGTAAGTGGACTAATATATGAATGTTGTTGTAAAAGTACTGTAAATAAATATAAACTTTTTAGGAAGCAGTAAGATTTTGGTACCATATAGAGTGTGTAAGCTGTAAATGGAGAAACAGATGATGCTTTTTCTCTGGTCTTTAGATAAGCAGTTGTCTGAAAATGTCCTTGGAAGTGAGAGAATTAGTGAAAATAGCCTGGGTGTCATTTCTAAATGCTGTCTGTTAAGCAGATGGTAAAACTGCTGAGGCGTGTTGTGCTGACACCTTGCTGTTGGAACAGCCAGCAGGGCTGAAGGTCCTGCAGAAACACGTGTTGTGTAATAACCCTTGATCTAACAGTATGTATTCTCCCTATTTTGAAAATGCTGATGGGGTCTTATATCTCTCTATCATAGATGCCAACTCTAATGAAATGCCTACGTGGCCTATGTGTCATTAAAAAAAAAAATCTCCTTACTATCTACCGATCCCCCTTAAAAATACAGGAGAATGGGACTGTAATGAATTCCGTACGACCAAGTATTTATTGCACTGCAAGACAGAGAAAACATTACTTGTGGAATCTGTGAATTTGGTACAATCTTAATGTGATAATTGAATCTTGTTTTTTTGAAGCTGTTACTTTCCCATGATGAATAGCATATGCTGGCAGTATTTTATGGAAGAAAAGAAAAGCTCACTTTTCTCAATTTAGAGTTTAAGAGAACCAAATAATACACTCGGCGCAGCATGAAAAGAAAAATACTTGAATTTGCTAGTGTAGCTCAGGAAAGTTTTTTTTCATTCTCATCAAGCTTGTAACTAATGTTGATGTTTGGGTGTTTAAGCAAGAAGAATGTTGGTTTTATAAGGCATCTATTGAGCTCTTGTTTTCTTAAGCAGCGATAGTCCAGATCACTGTTTGTTTTTTCAATTTGAATTGATACTTATGTTCCCTCCAATAAAAGCTGTATGCTTTCTTGTTTTGCCATACCACTGTGGATTCCTGTGCAAAGACCAACCTGTGCACAACTAGCTGCCTGTTTATTCAGAAAAAGACTGAGAATATGTTTGGATTTTAATTCATTCACTAATACCACTAAACATTTGTCACAAAAATTGGTAGAGAAAATACTTATTATTTCAACACCCTGGTCTTATACAAGAACTGTTTCAAAAGGCTGTATGGTGAATCCAGCCATTAAGAAAGGCATTAAATTCAGTGACCCATTTTCAAACCTGATGAATTTTGGGTTATGTTCTCAGTACTGCTCTTAAATGCGTGACTCAGATAAGTGTGTCTGTTTAAAATCTACTTCAATTTCTGATGGGAATTGCAGGGAAAAAAAGTCCAAAATCTAAAATTTATTAAGCATATTTGAGTTTTGAACAGAATTACTTTCTTTTGGTGCTTTTCTCTGAATGCTTTGGCATTGCACTGGAGTTCTTTAAATGCATTGTGTACAGCAGCTGTCTGTCCTCACCTGTTTTTAATAACTTTCTATAGACTAAACCAGTGAATCAGTAAAATACAAGGCCTCTCTGTTAGTGCAGTGTATCATTAATTGAGGTTTATGCCAAGCAGAAAGTTTGAGTTTTCTGGCTGTTAAGAAATTAGAAGTTGACGAGAACAACTGACCCACTTGTGTGTGTCGCCTGCTGTCATGAAACAGAGATCCAAACAGTCTCACTGCGCTGGCATTTCGTTGTTCGTGTGTGCGCTGTCTGTTGCGGAGCTGCTTTGGCACCTCTTGGCAGGCAGGCAGTCAGCTTGTCATAGTGGGGCACATTGCTGCAGATCATTCCTGCTCTCTGATTTATGTGTTAGTTGTTTGGAGGTCAACAAAAATCTCCACTCAGGGTTTTGCTTTCTAGCTGGAGGAGAAGGTGCTGTTAAAGAGTTGGTTATCAAGGCTAACTCTGCTAAAAATAGGCAGAAGAGACAGCAGAATAATAAAGTGAATAACAGGAGCCCATACTTAAATTATGCTGGTAACAAACACAATGTTCTGAGGGTTTCTAAAATAGAGCAAACTTTTGTCCCACATTCCAATAATTTATTTGGAAGGCATGTTCCACTTGAGGATTGCCAAGAACTTTACAAATACTAAGCCTTTTAACATGTCTAAGGTATGTGCTGTGCCATTTTAAAAAGAACCTCATAGGCAAAAATGATAGCTATTTTTTTCCAGAATCCTGTGGTCTATAATAGCACAGAAAGTTTTCCTTCAGTAGTTCAGAGAAGCCTCCTCAGATATGAAACCTGTTGTAGCTTTCTATCTCAAATGAATTTGTGGACTAAAAAGTTGGGTGTTTTGTATATATTTTTACTTTCGTCCCCTTCAAATCTGAACATGACATCCACGCTGCAAACTGAATTTGAAGTGACATACCTCCAAATTCCTAGCATTTTATCACCTATGACAATCTAGTTGTGCTTTTTGCAGGTGTAAAAATTAGAGACCCATGTGAAACACTGATTCTCCAAATACATGTATGACTTAAAGATTAAATGAGTGATCTTAGGACAACAGAGCTAAGGAAAAAAGGTACCAGAATTATTAAGGCAAAAAGAACTGCTTCAAGAAATTCCTACACTTTAATGTCAGAGGTACCAAAAAATGGATAGAATTGGACTGGAGTTTTAATACTGTAAAACATTTGAATTGAAAATTAAAATAAGTTTTCCATAAGAAAGTTGAAACACATGGTTTTGCCCCAAGGTGAAGGAAATAGATGTCAGCAAGCTGCAGAGCCTTGTGGTGAAAAGTTTTATGGACAAACATTAAAGTTCTGGGGTGATTAGTTTGAATAAATGCTTGTGGTACACCAACAGATTTAGGAAAAAATAGGCACCAAATCTTTTGTTAGCTGGAAAAATCAGGAAGCCTAGAATTTCAGAGGCTGCACAAGCCACACAGTTGAAGACTTAAAACTCCTTACTCAGTCTGTGCAAAAAAGTGTGGTCCTGTTATAATGTAGGTTTTTTTTTAAAAAAGCCATGAGCTTGTACATACCTTCAGAAAATTCTGTGCCAACCTGAGTTTATCACACAGGCACTGATGTGTCTTCATCTTAAATGACCCTTCTAATATGTTTTCCTGCTTTTGTGGAGGTTTGCAAAGGTTTTCAAATCATGAGTTAATTTGAAGCAACTTAACACATGCTCCAGTAATCCAACAAGAAGTCAAGTCCTGCTGGTGGTAATTATTGGTGAATACTGAAATTACCTATGTAGATTACTGAAACTGTAATTTCTTTGGCAAGCAAAAATCTATGATCAAAAGTCAAGTGTGCAGTGATACTGTGCATTGTCACTCCCTGCCCTGGTCTGACAGCTGCTGCCTTCATGGTCTGGTCCCAGTTGGACAGTCCAGACATCCACGTCAGAGCAAAATCTTCTGGATGGTAGTTGTTTAACATCTGCAATGTGCGTAGACAGAAGGTATTTTTTTATAGTTCTGACAGATTTTCTTGCCAAGCTTGGGACCACTGGAATTGCTGGAACTTCCAAAGCACTTACCACAGATTAAACTTACTTTTGCTTCATGTTATCTTTGACGGTAGCTGTATTATTTGGGAAAAAATGTTTATACATGCCTGTTTTAAATAGCTGCCTAGGTTTATGGAAATTGTTGGGTGCTCCTAGGAGGAGGGTCCTTTAGGGCAATGTTTCTACTAGAGATGCTGGTAGTCCAAGTCCTGATGCTGAACAACTCTCCTGTTTGATTAATATTAGTCTATATAGTTCAGTAAACAGTCAATCTCCACTCCCAGCTCCCTCAAATTTTGTTTAGAGAAGGCAGAACTGTCCAAGGCTCTGAGTGTTGGGTCAATCAGAACTTGTTCTGTACAGAACAAGTTATTGCCTATAATTTAAAAGTGCCTTGAGGTTCTAAGAAAGCATTGCTGTGCTGTCAGGGTGTGAGGACAATGTTTTTAAAACACTTTGCAGCTTTCAACTTCCTGTGGTGTTTTTTTGTTTTTGTTTTCTATAGACTCGAGATGATTTTCTTGGACAAGTGGATATTCCTCTATATCAGTTACCGGTTTGTATTTTTTGCTTGTTTTTAAGACTATGAAAGGCAAAAAATACTTCTGTATGTGCTCTATTAGTCATCTAAGGAAGTTAACAATACTGATAATAAAGTGATTAAATTCTCCTGCTCTGTGGGTTCTTTGTTTTATTTTGTAGATCTGTTAGGGATTTTTCAGGGCTGATATTTAAAAAACAATGTAGGTTACCTTGTTTTTCAATACTGGAGTGCTTTTAGCTTTTCCATAGATTTATAGTCTTAAGGAGAAGAGAGATTGTAATTACTGTCATGTCTTAAAATATTTCTTTAAAGTCTGTAAATTTATTTGTAATGTTCTTTATTTGCATAAACAGATACAAAAAAGGGTAAGTGGGAAAGAGAGCTAGTGTTGCTTTGGTCAATTTTTTTCTGTTGCTTGTATTCCTTTTGCAAAGCAGATAATTAGTTTTAGAGAAATATCACCAAGAACATTGAAATAAATAAGCTTTTTCATTTTCTTCTGAAGTCTCAAAACATTAGCAGGTACTCACAGATTTATCAGAAGCTCTCTTAAAAATAGGGTAGCAACCATGGCAAAGCCTTTCTAAGAGAAGGTGTTTCATTCTGTAATGTACACAGATGCTGAAAGGTAATGGTTTTTTCTTGAACCAGAGTATTGGTCTTGTTGCTAAGATTAAAGCTGATATTGCTGCTACTGTACCTGAACCTGTAATTTAAGTTTTAGAATGTTATAAGGCCTTTAAATAAATCAATTGTAAATTTCTGATAGTTTTCTTTGATTTCAAGTGCTTGAGAGAGATTTTTCTTGAAAAAACTTCTTATTCCAGACAGAAAATCCAAGTATGGAGAGACCATATACATTTAAGGATTTTGTTCTTCATCCAAGAAGGTTAGTAAGTACCACATGGAAATTTTAACTTTTATGTCTTAACAATGCTCTTATGTAATTCGTTGTAAATGCATAAACATTGTCTACGTTTTTCTGTTTCCATCAAAGAAATTTGAGTAACCATTTCTAAGATATTGATGTTCTACTAAAAAGTCAGCATTATTTTAAATACTTACTATATTCAGAAGTCTGAAGCCTCCATGCCATTATAGAACTTAATTAATGTAGATTATAAAAAGTCAAGTTTCTGTTGAAACACTTAAGACTAATTCTCTAGCTGTGCTTATTTTTTGTTTTACAAGTGCACAATAAGATCATTTTATTTTCTCTTCTGCAGCCATAAATCAAGAGTTAAAGGCCACCTTAGATTAAAAATGACTTACTTACCTAAAAACAGTGGGTCTGAAGAAGAAACCACAGAACAGGCTGAAGAATTAGAGGTGGGAAAAAATGTGTTTATTGCTGAAAAATGAATCACTAAGCTATAAATAGTGTTTTAGAAGCAAACCAGTAAAAAGTGATTGCTTGTATCGTGCATACAATTTAAAGTGTTTAAGTTCCTGTTGTAGATACTGTTTAATGTTGTTTGACCCCAGACAGACAGTAACATCTCTGTGGTTTTAGAATTTCAACTCCCCCCAATCCATAGAGATATTTTGATCTTACCTACCATATATATGTAATCTTTTTAAGCACATCCAATGTAGATTAATGGATTTCTTTTCCAGGCTTAACCCTATTCAGCATTACCCCCTTTGCTGTAATTAAACTTTGTTACAGAAGGGTGTGTTCACCTGCCTCATTCATTCACAGTATATGTATGAAATGACAATATGTAACCTTTTAATGTATTCCATGATACTGTTTATTTTCCTGGAATTAATAATTAGTGGTACTAATATGTTTAAGGAACTTGAATTAGAAATATGATTTCTGCATGCATAATGTGCCCTGTCATTTTTTAGAAATAAGCACACTAAAACCAGAGTCAAATTTACTGGCTTAAGATGTAATGGAACTACACATTAAAAAGAGGAGTGGCTTGATAAATTGAGATATGTTTTTCAACTTCTGTAATATTAAGGTAGCTATTTTCTCTCAGCCTGGGTGGATTATATTGGACCAACCAGAGGCTGCTAGCCAGCCACAACAGCAGCAGCAGGAATCTCCTCCACTGCCTTCAGGCTGGGAAGAAAGACAAGACATCCTCGGCAGGACCTACTATGTCAACCATGAATTCAGAAGAACACAGTGGAAAAGACCAACTGCACAGTATGTCTTTTAGCCTGACAATTCAAGTCTTACATTAGCTAGTGTAGTTCACCCTGGTTACATTGAAAGCAATCAAAAATAAAAAGCAAACAGCTTGAAGATTAGTAGAGAGCTTTCCCTCACTTAACTTCCAAGCACAAATGCAGTGATCACTGGCTAGTGATCATTTTGACTGTACTGTGCTCTGGAAGTATGTGTTCAAATAGAAACTGGTTGCAGTTGGAGAGATAACTACAGGAATGAAAAGTAAATAATTTTTCACTTTTCACCTGGTTTTTTCTTCCCATCAGGGACTTCGTTAAATTGTTTGCCTTAAGTCTTTCAGTTGTTTTTTATTTTCCCTGGAATGCTACCTGGTTTTTCAGCTTACACCTTCACATTGACATGAATGCTTATTCATTTTAAACAGTTTACATTAATTTATATAGTCCAGACTGTTTCTTTCTCTTCTGCCAAAATGACTGTGATGTGTGTTTTTGCTGTTAGCCTGGCTTACTGTTGAAAGGTAAACTATGACTGCTGTTTGCTGACTTGTGCCACCCTGCCCCACCAGGGACAGCGTGGCTGCTGCAGATCCTGGCAGTGTGCAGCTGGAGGCCCAGCACGTGTTCACTCACCGGCGACAGATATCAGAGGATACGGAGAATGCAGACAACAGGGACTCCCCTGAGGTAAAACTAGAAATCTTGAAATGTTTCTGAAATGCAAGTGATGTTTTCATCTGGCATACTCGAAAAACTTAACTGCTTTTAAAAAACGTTTTCCCTTTTTTTACCTTCTAAAGAGCTGGGAAATTATAACTGAAGATGAGGCAACAATGTACAGCAGTCAGAACGTTCAAATACCGCTCTCGCAGAGCAGTTGTGATATCCAGACTCACCTTGCAGAAGAATTGAGTAACAGACTTACTACCTCTGGAAGTCCAGCAACTGGCCAGTCAACAGCCTACACTGTAAATTATTTTTCTCATTGTTCTAATGTAGAAATATCTACAATATTTTTCACAAAAGTCTTACTACTGATAGAATTAGATCCATAAATACTTTATTTAAGAATTATATTTTTAATTTCATCTCAAATGCAGACTTTAGGAATAGTCTTTTTACTGTAGAATCTCATCTAAGCAAACATTTTTTTCCTCTGCTTTGCTTATATGGATTTCTGCCTGAGGTTAAAACAGATTTGTGTGGACTATTTTTCAGTCTGTAAATCTACCTCTTAGTTAAGTGTCATAGAATGCTGAAAACTACAAATGGAAAAAGCTGTCTGTATCCTGAAAGCTTATTTCTGAGGGAATTGTGCTATGTGGGTTACTTCTCCCATTAGAACAAGTTCTAAGATTGACCATTTCTCATTGTGAAGATTGGATTGAGTAAACCTGCTGCATCCATAGCAGCAAAAAAGGGAGCTTGCTCATACAGCCCTTGTGCCAGTTGTGAAACTTGCCTGACCCCTGGGTGAGTCTGTTCAGTTTGCTAACCCAGCAGAAAACTAGCCTCTTTTCTCCAACTCTGCTTTTTCACCGTTTGAGCAACTGAAACAGCATGCTAGGTTGTCTGACAAATGCTGCAGTAGCAGAGGGAAAACAGCAGGAGTATGTAGCCAGGGTGAAATTTGGTGGTATCAAGCAATTAAATAAGCTCAGCTGTCCTGTGAAACCCGAGCTCCACAAACAGCTTTGTAACCTGATACATGACGGGAGAAATCCACTGTCCATTGAGGAAAGCCTGTAGAGGTGACCCAGGCCATCTAGGTTGTTAGATTTTGGTATTGAAATAATCATTAGTTTTTGTGATGTTAAGAATGCCCTTCCAAATGTAAATTTGGAACTGACAATGTTTATCTAAGTTTGTACAAATGTATCACTGGTGTTGCTGGAAACAGTCAAGTGAGAGTAACAAGACTTTACTTGATCTCTGCTGTTCAGCATCCAATGGATAGCAAGAAAACTGTTATTTCAGCTTGCTTGGGTGGTCTGAGCAAAGAAAGAGGCAGATGTTAAAATTATTTGCAAGAGTCGGTTAGAATGGCATTCTTGCCTTCCTTTACCTGCATTACACCCCTCCCCCCCACCAAATAAAAATTAAAAGTTAATCATGCTTTTTCTTTGAAGTACTCCAATAGTATGTGGGTAGGGAAAAATCCTTCAAATAGTCGTGGACATTCTGGAGCAAAATGAAATACAGTTGCCCAGTTCTGGCAAGTGAGATCTAAATGTGGCTTTAGGCAGGAAGGTGGACACTTAGACAAAGTCCAGGGATTGAATTGCTCTTCTCAAACTGGATATCTCAGAGTCTTGTATCTTTTCATTATTGACTTAATCTACTCTCTGGAAGGTTGTGTTAGCTCTGCTCTATCACAGACTTTACTGACAACACAAAAAGTTCTATACTGTAAACTCAATTGTACTGTAACTATTTGTAATTAATGTTTTACCTGCCAAAACATCTATTGTTAGAGTTTTCTGAACTTTCAGAAGCCTCTGTCATCCTAATATTATAACAGACTCTGTGAACTTGATGTTTCTAGCTGTTAAAACAGGAGTTTGAAAAATACTATATTAAATCGTGTTTCAAAACAAATACAACACTTTGCTCAGGATGGAAACTGTAATAGCTTGAAGTGTGATAACCATTGTTGACTGTTTGCTGCCATCCTTAAAGCTGCAGTAACAGCTAATGTGTCATTCCTCTCCACTCCTTCAAGAACCATTCCAGCAGAAGAGGTAGTCTGCAGACATACAGACTTGAAGAGCAGCCTGCACATCCAGTGGTAAGTCATTTTTCAAAAAACACAGGCTTTTAGCTGTGTTAGGTGCTGACATTTCAAATGAGATTTGGCCTTCCTTGCCCAGCAGCTGTCCTGACAAAATGGCAATTATGGGTCTAGTTCAGCTCTAAAGCTTTCACATTTCAGCTTTGTTTAGCTTAGCTTGATGCATAGCCTGCAGAAGGAAGTAGTCTTGCCCTGATGATAGGAGTTTTGTTTTCCAAATGGTTTGCTTTATAATTGTTTACTTCTAATTAAAAGCTATACCACATTTCATTATGTTTTCATGGTGACACTGCAAACTGTGATCTCATAGCCAGAAGTACTAGGTTGGATCAGCCATGCCTAAACCAGGTATATAAATGACTCCTTTAACATGAGGAGCTTGCTTTTGTATAAACAAACAAAAATCTGTTACTTCATACTATGCAATAAGGACTTAAATGCTTCTTATCTATTTTATCCAGTTCATAAAAGTCATGAGCCTTCTGGAATGTAGTTTTGTTGTTTTAATTTGACAGAGGAAAACCTTTTCACAGTAAATTTCATCGTTTCCTTAATTGTTTTTCATCTGTTATCACTAATATTTAGTTACTGCCTACTTCATCTGGATTACCCCCAGGCTGGGAAGAACGACAAGATGAAAAAGGAAGGTCATATTATATAGATCACAATTCTAGAACCACTACCTGGATAAAACCAGTTGTACAGGTACTTCCTCTCTTCAACTTACTGATGTTTGTATTCATGGAACCTTTTTAACATCTCGTGTAATAGAAGTGGAGAAACGGCTTTGAAATAGAACACATGAAAGGCAGAAAGTGTAAAGTACGACATAAAATATCTGAGGGACTGCACGGAGAGTTAGGAACAGTAACATTCATGGCAAGTCACTCTACTGTGAATGTACCAAGAAAGCCTTCTGGAGAGTGGTAGCTGACTGAGGAGGCTGGAAGGCTTCTGTAAACCTTTAGCACAATCAGTGATCGTTAGTGAATATTGACAATATTATGAAATCTTGTGTACTGTCACTGGCACTTGCTTTGTGAAACTACTTTCAGGAGTCAAAAATACAAAAACAGAAAAAAGATATTGCTCTACAAGGCTTTGATTTAATAGGATGTTTTTTGGTCATTTACCATAGACTGCTGTGGAAACAAGTCAGGTGTCAGCTGCACAAAGTATTTCTGTAGGAAGACAGCCACAAGCAACATCAAGTGATTCATCGCAACAGTCTTCTCAGCAGCAGCCTGAAATGGAGCAGGGATTTCTCCCTAAAGGCTGGGAAGTCCGACATGCACCCAACGGGAGACCATTCTTTATTGACCACAATACCAAAACCACAACATGGGTAATGGAAAACTGTTCTCATGAACTGAAATTCTGGTTCTTCTTGAGTCAAAACTTGGCGGCTTTCAGCAAGCTTCTGCATGTTTCTTTAGTGCCAAGATAGCTGTGTCTGTCTGTTCAGGAACATGATCAGAGCATGGTGCTAATAAAGCCAAGGTGGGGCACTCAATCCTTGTACAGGCCATGCACTAAAGAGATAGACTCCATGATCCTTGTGGGTCCCTTCCAACCTAAAATAACTCTGTGGATGTCTGAGTGATATGTAATAAAAATGCTAAGTTATAATGCCTGTCACAAGTGGAAGATTATCAATTTTACTAATTGTATTGGTACTTAAAAGTTTAGCTTGGAAGGAGGAAAACAGGAATCTGTTTCACAGATGTAAAGCTCTCTTAAATGACATTGCAGAACTGTGATAGCTTATATAGGAGCTGTTAACAGAAATTAGTTCTGTAAACATACCTTCAACAGGAAATCTATTACCTTGAAGCTATCACAGGCCACAACACAAATTTCTGTAAATGCTTAGAAAAGCAGACCAGGTGCAAATACCATACGGATGAGGGAGCTGTACAGCTGCAGTTCCACAGAGGGGCACTGCACACCACTTGGCAGTGCTGGTAGATGGGCTGAAGCATCTCAAGAGTAAGTCAGTGTTACTGTCAGGTGAAAGGGAAAGAGAAATACATTAAATTGGTTCAAAATCAGTATTCTTTTCTCGAGCTAGATGAAAAGAACTCATTTAACACAATCACCTTCATCCTAGTTCCCACAAAAAGCGCCAACCTATCAACCCAACACCAAAAAACCCCACCAAACTCAAAAAGCATAAGGTGTGTCAGAAACTGTGTAGAAACAGTAATGTGACTCAATTACACAAAAATTGAGTTGAATGATGGATTTATATTTATGCATATGTAAATAAAATGAAGTGAGATATCACAAGAAGATGATTATAAATTAACTGGAGGACTGAGAATCCACAAGGATTCTTCTGGCTACAGAATATGCAACCTTTACCTAGTTGGTACTAGGCATATTCTTTACAAAACTGTTAATACAGACAAAAAAAGTTAAAAGCAGATCAAAACAGCAAAAGGATTTTAACATGCTGCTTGTTTTCTTTTCAAAGGAAGATCCAAGACTAAAAATTTCTGCTCATCCGAGGAGAAAGACTTCCCTAGATCCAGTTGACCTGGGCCCATTACCAGTAAGTAAACTATTCTGTACTTGTTTTGCAGATGAAACAATTTAACTATTTAAATCAGCACTATCAAAATTTGCACATGAGAAAATATGCAGCCTTTTTTCCTGCAAGAAATACTCTGTTTTGAAGTTCATTGCAGACAGTAGATGGGGGAGGATGCCCACATCTGCAGATCATGTTGAGTTCTGTGCACACTATATGATCAGAAATTTATAGTAAAAATTTAATAAAAATAGGTAATAAAAATGTTTCCCTTTTACAGCCAGGGTGGGAAGAGAGAACTCACACAGATGGAAGAATATTCTTCATAAATCACAGTATGTAAAATGTAATATTTTCCCCTACTCATCATTTTATTTGTGAACATTATTTAAATTAATGGAACTAATTAAGAAATGTCTTGCAGACACAAAGAGAACACAATGGGAGGATCCTCGACTGCAGAATGTGGCAATAACTGGACCAGTAAGCTTTCCTAATGTAGATTGTCATATTTTCCAAAAGTACTGTTTATAGAATCCAAACAAACTTTTGTAATTTATCAGTTAGTCTGTCTAGAAAGTGAAACTTTCAGGGTGTTTGAACATAGCATTTTTATTTCTTGTTAAAGATGTTTAGAAAGCTTTCTGGAGAAATGGTCTTTAAATGCCAGAATGAAAAAGCAGTTCCCATGGTAGTAAGAAAGTTTTCTTATAGACTGGGGGGGAGGGCTTTGAAGTGGGTAAGGGAGTTTATTTATTTTTTGTCCACACTAGCTCTATTCATGAAGTAAACTTGAGAAAAAAGAAAAAAAAGAAAAGGGCTTAAAAAGGAATTAAATTAATTTTCGACTGAAAAATTATTATCCAGCCTTGATACTTAATCTGAAGTGCAAAATTACCAGAACTAATTGCAAAGATGGTTTGCATTTTATTTATAGATGGGTTTTAGTGTTCAGCTGATATCTGTGTTTATTAATAGCCTGCGTATGTAAACAACCTTCCCTGGAAAGGAAGATGGAAAATGAGGTGTTTGTAGCCAGGTTTCTCATGATACAGCAGGGGAAGGCTACGCCTTCTGGACGTCACCAAAGGCATTTTGGTCACTTTGATCTGGGCCACTCGGGGATCTCAGGCAGTTCCATCAGCTAATGGTGAGGTGCAGTCTGAATTCTGTGGATCTGATCTGAACAGAGAAGCGCTTTTCATTCCAGGTGTTTATAAATTGGAAGTCTCCCCTGCCACTCAGTAAAACATGTATTCCTGTTATCTCAGAATGTGAATGATTTATCTGTGTTTCACAAGACACACGAGACGTTTTTTCTTTTTTTTCCTCCCTAAGGCTGTGCCTTACTCCAGGGACTATAAGCGGAAGTATGAATTCTTCAGAAAGAAATTGAAGAAACAGGTTAGTAATCAGTAGGAATCCAGCAGAAGGTTATGAAACTTAGGTCCCTAAACAAGGGAAAGCTTAGGTAACAGGGAAGGTAGATTTACTGTCTGATCACAAATACTTTTGTGAAGCAGCACTTGGTAACAGTTAGCGTTTAATCGAACAGCAGGGTTTGTGACTTCATGCACTGATGAGACTGCAAACAATCTAACTGAAAAAGTAACAAATCTCACGGGTTAAAAAGTCGTGAACCTGAAAGCAAGACTGGCAGCAGAAAAGTTTGGAAATCACTGACCAAGCACAGAATAGTTTTTGAAAGTCAGAATATGGAAAGTTCTCCGAAGTTCTCAGAACAGATTTTAATCTATGTAGAAACCTCTACTGTCATCATGATCAGGCTGGATGACTGCAATGAATTGTTACAGCCTTAAAATCTGAAGTTTATGGGTCTTGTTTCCAAACTCTAGTTTGAAGTGGCAGTGCCAGGTATATTTATAACGTGTAGCATGAAAGACTGTAAATAGCATCTGGACAGCTAGATAACAATGAGTCTGCACAAGTTCAATCAAATTTTACATCCTTGGGAGATATTTTACATATATAATAATAGCCTTTGAGTTTAGATCCTTGCTTCACCTTCTACCTGCTGACTCTGCCTATGCATTTTGAGCTGACATGTAAATTGCACACAATTTTATCTGCACCTCGTTTTTTGTGTTCCTAGTCAAACATCACTGGCATTCATTCAAATGTCAGTATCTTAATCTGAGAAGTGATAGAGAGCTCAGCTACACAATACAATTGTGATAGTTAAAGAATTAAATACAAGTAAGAGAACAGGACACCTAGGCTCATGGAATATTGAACAGAAGTTGACATAAGTCAGGTAAAATGGTTCCAGATAATTTTATGTGTCAACTGTGAGCTGTTTTTAATCAAGTGTGTAATATGGAAAATGTTCAGTGTCAGAAGAGACTCCATGCCTTGCTGCATGCAGAACAACTGCCCATATGCTGTAACTAGTAAGAACTTACTTTAACTGTATTTTCTTAGCGTGAAATAGAAGTTAGTATCTGAAATGCTCTTTGCTAGTTGAATTGTAGGTAAATAGAGCCTCTTTTCAAAATCATATTGTGTTATGTTTCCAAGTTATGTAAGGAAAGGGTTTCTGTGCCCTCTTTGTGTATTTTCAGAATTTGCATATTCTGCAAATCTATAAAATTATGGGTTTTGTTTTATTGTTCTATGTTTTCATATTCTCTTTTTTAGAGTGATATTCCAAATAGGTTTGAAATGAAAATTCATCGCACAACAATCCTTGAAGATTCTTACAGAAGAATTATAGCTGTAAAAAGAGCAGATTTCCTTAAAGCAAGACTTTGGATTGAATTTGATGGTGAAAAAGGCTTAGACTATGGAGGAGTGGCCAGGGAATGGTTCTTCCTTCTCTCTAAAGAAATGTTTAATCCTTATTATGGATTGTTTGAATATTCAGCTACGTAAGTAATACTGGTCTGGAAGATGTGAAAACCTAGGAAAAGCAGATCACTTGTATTTCTCATACCTTCTTTAAAAATGGGGTTCCTGCCACCCTTGCCAACTGTATGGGAGAGTATAGTTTATAATAACTGCAATGATCTGCACCCAAAGACTTATGTGGAGACATTATCTGTATTTTTTTTTTTACAGCAATCTAACATAAGCCATGTGATTTTGCATGGGCAAGCATGTGCTTGCAACCATATCCTGTGTACAGAAGAGGCAGTATTTAACCAGTAATGCAGAGAATGTTACTCTGACTACTTCCAAATGAATGGGAGTTACTCCCTTCACTTCGGTATATCTCTGACTTGCTAACGTAGTTCGTGTTGGTTGTTTCTGATATACTAATAGTCTTCTATTGAATATTGTTGAATATTAGATAGCATCATGAAAAGCAATAACTGATTTATCTAGTGATGTCTTTCAGATCTTTGAATGTGAGACTGTTCCAATAGTACAACATTTTGTTTTTCTTTCTCTTCCCTGCTCCCTCCTTCAACCTCAGAGATAATTATACTCTGCAAATCAATCCGAACTCTGGACTTTGCAATGAAGATCATCTCTCTTATTTCAAGTTCATAGGTCGTGTGGCTGGAATGGCTGTTTACCATGGCAAACTTTTGGATGGTTAGTATTTTGTCTTATGTAATGTGATATTCAGGTTAATATTATGCCTGTTTTGAATTCTAAGTTACATCTGTTCAATTAATTTCTTCTTCTTTAAAGCCTTTTTTATTCGTCCTTTTTACAAGATGATGCTCCAAAAACCAATAACACTACATGATATGGAGTCTGTGGTATGTAATTTCTTTATCATATTGATAGATTTCATGTTCATTTATAATTTTTATGTATCTCTATATATATCTTAAATGGCATTTTGAAGGTTGAAAATGCATGATTCAAAGATATCTTAGTCTACATATTTTATAAATCTGTAAGTTTTATGGGAGTTAAAATTTGCATTGAAAATCGAAGACCTAAACTCAGGTTTAAGTCAGTTAAGCTGTATTGGAAACTTGACTCTAAACTTTCTATGATGTTTTCTTAAAATGTTTTAGACACTGAGGTTGTTAAAATTGAAGATAAATAGCTTTAAGATTGCTGTCTTAACTTGTTTTTTTAATTAGTTTGTGTATTTGATCATTAAAATTAGTAATTTCAGGGACTGGGTTTCAAAGATCTTCAGAGTTTGGTACAACTGCAGTGTCTCTGTATCCAGTACAGGGTTACCCTAGGCAGAAGTGTTCACTGGGCTGTCATGAACCTCTTGCAGTTTATAAGGTGGCTATTTTATGTTTACTATTTTGTAAATCTTTCTTAGGATAGTGAATATTACAATTCTCTGAGATGGATTCTTGAAAATGATCCAACAGAACTGGACCTCAGATTCATAGTTGATGAAGAGCTTTTTGGTCAGGTTAGTATGTTCATGTAAAGTAGAAAAGACGAAACATGAAAGAAAATACTTGACCTGTGAAATTGGGGGATTTTATCTGTAAGGTGTTACAAAAACCCCTTTGCTCACTCAGCTGCTTTTCACTCATGCAGTGCTTTCAGCCTGGCTGTGATAAAGGACTTGGAAATAAGCAGAGCTCTAAAAAATTGTTTGTGCTTTTTTGTTAAATACTACTTGCATTGAAATGTAGCTGTCGCTGTGAAGGCAACCAAGACTAAGTTATCTGTAGTCCTTTTACATGATCTGGAGTGAGGTTGGGTTTATGTGATTGGCTGGAAAGGATGAGCTCTTTTGGAAACAGCTGGAATCGCTGGGAGATAACATGATTTCTTTCTCTTAAGACGTACTAGAAACGTACAGAATAAACAAGTTCGTTATTGTGTACAAAGCTATTTAAGATAAGTCATGTAGAAATACCACAGGTCTTGAATAAAACTTCCAAATTTCAGGTGCCAGCTAGATCTGAGGATTATAACCTTTGTGGTAGTGTGTAATGACTGTGATCCTAAGAGGAAGCAGTGAAAATTCACATCCATGATAACTGAAAAAGAGATTTGTCTTCTGAGGTTCTAGTAGTAGAAGTAATTTTGTAAGAGAGATGCATATTGATTCCCTTACTGGGATCATTGGTGCAGTGGTTTCTGTAATTGTTTTTCCTTGAGATTTGGAATGGAGGCTGGGTCATGGATTATGCAGTTAGTGAAGTGTGCCTTACTCTGAACCTGTGTGCAGTCTTGGGTGGTGTGTTTGTAGCAGGTCAGAAAAAATGGAGGTTTCCCTTTGCAATCTAGCACCCCTCATTAATGCATCTTCTTTTTTTAAGTGTACCACATTCTATTTATTAGGTGACCTGTGTGACTGGATCTATTTCTCATAGTTCTCAAATACTGCAGTCTTCAAGAGTTGCATGAATTACCTAATATTAGCATAGGAATTCTGTTACATACTCACCTTGTTTAAGACCTATTCTGTGCATTGCATTTAGACCCATCAACATGAACTGAAAAGTGGTGGATCAGAAATAGTTGTCACCAACAAGAACAAGAGAGACTACATTCAGTGAGTAGTGACTGCTGTGTGCAATGTATCTCACTAGATTGCCCTCTGGTACAGGGGCTCTGTGTTAGCTTTATTTGCAAAAGAAGTTGTTGCTTTTTGTATATAAATCACTTTTATTCTAAATGTGGTTTTGTTTGGGTTGATTTTTTTTGCAGTCTTGTAATTCAGTGGAGATTTGTGAGCCGAGTACAGAAACAAATGACAGCCTTTAAAGAGGTATAGTTTTAATTACAAAATAAGTTCTTCTAAGAGTTTGTTGCATCTGATACTAAGTTTATTTTTTTGGGCACCCTAAAGACAGACAAATAATTTTGTTTAATGTACAGAAAAGACAGTGATACTATTTGTAGTGTCAGCCTTGAGTTATTTCAGAGTTAAAAATACTTTGGTCTGTTTTTACTGAGGTGTTTAATTCATATTGAAAAATTTGCTAATTTCTCAATCCTGACTGAGAGCTTTAGCTGTAGAGCAATCTATTTAATGACCTCTGCAGAAATTAAACTTAATTTAATTGTATTGGATTTAAACTAGGTCATTTACCTGTATTTGTATAAATTTTATTACACGGATGATATTCAGACATCCATACTCATCACTCCGTGTTGCACAATAAAGATGTGAGAAGTCAATTAAAAGTATTATAACAAAACTGGGGACAAATGGTGTGCAAACATCTGTATTTGATAAATTGCTTTAGTTCTGTTTACCAAAGCTTCTAAATATCCTTCTCCATGACTAAAAATGCTTAAATAATGTTGCCTTGATTTTTATAAACTTCCCTCATCTTTTTCAGGGCTTTTTTGAATTAATACCACAGGATCTGATTAAAATTTTTGATGAAAATGAGCTAGAGGTAGGTGTTATCATGGAAAAGAAAACAAATTATGTTGAAACTTAAATTTACTGACTTAAACTTTGGTGTTGTTTGTTTTTTTTATCTGTGTAGTTACTAATGTGTGGATTGGGAGATGTGGATGTGGCTGATTGGAAACTACACACAAAATACAAAAATGGCTACAACATAAACCATCAAGTAATACAGTGGTTCTGGAAGGTAATATGAAGTTCTAATATTTTCTTACTGAAAACGTGTTCAAAAGCTGCTGCCTTTCTGCTAGTTTATAGTTTGATTCATTAAAAGGTAAGGTAAATATTATTTGACTACTAAAATTCCTGAGAAAGTAAGAAAACTAAAGATGAGATGTATGGTAAGAATGTAAATGCAATACTGATGCTTGCTTTTTCAAAAAAATCCCTGTCTGACTGGGGTTAAAAATATTTGTGTAGGTTTTCCTGGCATGGTTACACTAAAGAGGTGTTAAACCCTTCTGTTTAATAAATTACAGGAATTTGGCTTCTAGTTCATAACATCAAGAAACTTCAAAGAAAGTAGGAGGCCAAATCTTCAAGGGAAGCATTTTAACAGCCTGCTAAGCCAGCAACCATACTCTTGTTACAGTGCCATTAAAAAATTGTTGACTTCATAGCTTTAAGCAATAGGCTGTATGTGTCACTAAAAAAATGCATATGTTTATCATAGATAATGATTTAGAGGTAGATACTATGTTGCATAAGTTTTTACTAGCTTAAAACCTTAATTTAAAAATAAATCTTTATTTGTAATCATTATCATACATAGGCAGTCTTAATGATGGACTCTGAAAAGAGAATAAGATTACTTCAGTTTGTTACTGGCACATCACGTGTTCCCATGAATGGGTTTGCTGAGCTGTATGGTGAGTACTTAAGATTATCTTCACAATTAAGTAACAAAGAACCCGATACCAGCATTGTCCTGATGTTTGACTTCAGACACTGGCAAATTATTTTTCAAATATGTTTTAAAAATTTGGTATGTACTGGCAGTTACAAGAAACACAGTTAGAGAAGAGTCACTTATGTCACATGTTTCCCATGTTCTATAAATACTTTGTTTTAATTCTGGTTTTGGAAGTTTTTAAATGTATAGCACTTCTCAAATGAATGTGGATTTTTAAAGTTCTCAAGAGCTGCAAAAATCCCTGTTTAACACATGATTGAGCTTGAAGAAAATTCTCAGTTATCCAAGATCTGATTACAAAGACATGCTGGCATCAGTAGTTAACTTCAGTTCCACAACTGCTTTTATCTGCTCAGAAGCCACGGTTGTACTGACGCAGTTGTTTGTAAGGATATGCTCCAAAGGGGACCACTGAAATGACACGAGTTAAACATAAAGCCAGAAGGAAAGTACTGAACCTACAACGCCGAGGCTGAAACAGGCAGATGACAGCAGGGAGTGAATTTCAATGGCAAAGCCAGAAAAGCCACTGTGGACAGACTGCAGGCAGGCAGATACAGCAGCCCACAAAGGGTGGGGATGCTTGGCTTAGGGCAAGTCTGTTCTCAGCTGCCATCAGCTATTATGTTTTCTGCTAGACTACTTTATTAAGGCTAAAAGTGCTTGAGATGCTGTGCAAATTACTGAATAGCCTAACTTGCCTCTTTGATTAAGCATTTCAATTTTTATAAACAATACATTAATTTGTTTACAAAACTAAAGGATTATGAACAAAACCACATCATGTGTTCCCATTTCTCCATGTCTTTAATTTCATCATAAATACTTCGTTTATTTTTTTCTGTTTCATCAGTAAATGAATTGTGAGTTGCACAGGAAGAACAGTGTGCTCAGCAGGCTTGAGCCATGTGTCTGCTGCTGCACCTTCTGAACCTTGGCATTGTTAGTGTTAGAGCACATGCTCATCACAGGGGAACCCAGTCACAGTTCTGCTGCCTCGGGAGTTTTGCTTTGCTGTCGAAGAACTCTACTAGAGACAGAACTAAGAAGTGATACAAGGAAAGAAACTGCTGAAGTTCTTGGCTGCCTTCTGCCCAGAGATTAGGATATCCTTGGGCAGTCTTCTGTAGTTGTATTCACTCACTTGTTAATGAAAAATTCAACTAGCAGTTGTCTTGCACGGTACTTTGTTTCTCTTACAGTTATTTCTGCTTTCCTGTGGCCAGCATGCTGTACTTACTAACCCCCAGTAACAAATCTATTTCCTGTCCTTGCCGTGAAAGAGCTGTGGGTGGTTTGTCAGTGTTTTGTGCTGGTCTGTGGCGCTTTGCTGCGGCCGGGCTGTTCCCTTCCCACGCCCACTCTGCAGTCCCGGAACCTCTCCCTGGTGGAGATCTCCCTCTCGTGGCACAGACAGGCGTTTCTGCTCCTCAAATGCCAGTGCTCCAAGGCCAGGAGGAGAACTGGAGCACTGAACAGATGTTCTCTGACAAGATTGTGAATTGTTTGTCTTTCGGTTTTTTGAATTGCACAGTCTTCTCCCAGTTTAAGGAAACGGTTGCAAAAAGCCCTTTGCATCTACTTGAGAGGTCCAAGAAACTCTCTGATATGAGATGCTGTAAGACAGTTGTTGAAGGATGGAGGGGGCTGGGGCTGCCCTTGCTAGCTGAAAAATGTTCTCTTGGGTGCGCAAGAACATCCTGGGAGTATACATATGATTGCCATCTTTCCAAAAGTTCTCGATTACTCTGCTTTGTTGTTGCATGGATAAAGGTGGACAAGTACTTTCTACCAGGTTATATAACTTGGCATATGGTGATACACGTGTAAGTTTTTACATGCAAAATTTATAACAGTATAAAATTGTCTTGTCCAGAAAACTTCAATGCCAGCTACTATGCATATGCATTTAGGTCTTAGGCTTCTGAGTTTAAGGTGCAAAAGTCTCTTGAAATAGAGGTATAGCAAGAAATAATTAAAATAAAAGTGAATTGGGATTATTGGCTATTACTGACTATAGTCTGCATTTTATTCATATAGATAGCTCCTTCCAATGTCAAAACTGGATTACAAACCCTCCAAATATATCATAATTTAAATTTCTGATTATAGAAGTATTTCATAATAGGGTGAAATTTGATGTGTTCTTTTCTTCAGGTTCAAATGGACCACAGTTGTTCACAGTTGAACAGTGGGGTACCCCTGAAAAACTGCCAAGAGCTCATACCTGGTGAGTATTTAATTCAGGTAAATGATGACCTCCAGTAAGAGTGATAAAATACTTAAAAGTTTTCATCTGTTTTTCAGCTTTAATCGCTTGGATTTGCCTCCATATGACTCGTTTGAAGATTTATGGGATAAACTTCTTCTAGCGATTGAAAACACTCAGGGTTTTGATGGGGTTGATTAAGACACAGACATAAATTATATTGGTCCAGTGCTGCAATTTCATTTTAAGGGTTTACAAGCAGATTTGAATTTTCCAGGGACTACCATTGTATTTAGTCACATGGCTATTGAATCTTCATAGTATCACGTGTAATATAACTAAGTATTAAAAATCACTAACTTTTGAAAATGTATCTTGTCATTTCCATAGTTTTGTGTACTTTGCAATACATGCAATATACACATTGGATCAGCCAGTGCCAAGTAAGTCAAAAACTAAAATGTTTTTAGCAGTTGCCTCTTGTACAATATTTGAGACTGTCCTGCAGTAAACTACTGAAGTAAAGCTGTGAAGAAATCTTTGCAGAGGATTTAAGTTTGATTTGCTGCTTTAAGAGGGACAACTGAAATTGTTAAACTGTTTTTAAAAAAATCCAGCCAAACAAAACAAACAACAAACCTGACAAACTTCATGCATTACAATATCATAATCTGTGCTGCTTCAGGCTCTTTGCAACAGATCTGCCCAAAGGACCTTATAATTCAGCATATTAGATAATACATTGGGAAACATTTGTTTGCAGAACACTGACTTGCTGACATACTTATTAGATTTCTGTTTCTAACTTGCTTTTGCTAAAATGGTGTAACAAACCCAAGATTTTTATACAAAACAGATAAGCAGCATAATTCTGAGTTTTAAAGAGAAATTATATCCATGTTTTTGTTTGAATTTGTATACTGATATTGGTTTATTGAGTGTTCATCACTTTTTTTGATAAATTTGTAGCTGAACGATAATATTTTCAATTCAGCCTTTTGCAACAAATCAATTTTAAAGTGAAATTTGTATGGATATCACTCAGTATTTAGTTACTGATAGTTAGAGGCCTTTATTATCCATTCTTGCAGTATTGCACTACATAACAATAAAGAACATGTTTACAGGGTTTTCTGGGCCAAATTCAGCAGTCTGTTATGTGCAAACTCCTGAACTGTGTGGAGGTTATGCACATGTGATCAGGTGCAGAATTTGGTTCTGTGATATGTTTACAGGTTGCTAGTTTCTACAGCTGCGTTTTTATATTTTTTTCTCCAGTGTTAGTCTAGAAACCAAATTTGTTAATACAGTATAACCAAAGTCATAACCAACAATGTGCAATTTATTATAGATCAACTTGTCATATATAAATATTAGTTTGATTTCTTTTGTAAATGTGGGTATTTTTTGTATTAATGTTAACACTTTCTTGAGCAAGTGCTGGTTAAAATGATAAGCAAAGTTGGTTCTGAAAGAAAAAAATTGGTTTGTATACCTGGCTTGCTCAAATTTTAACATTTTATTACCAATATGATCTGAGGAAATGACAATACCTAGCTTTGGCCAGCAAATTTCTGTTTAGTCACAGTCTTTATAAATATGCAAGAAGAAAGTGTAGCACATCTCTCTCTGAAGACATGTAAATTATGTAACAAATGTTAATGGGTCTTAAGGGATGTTTAAAATCCCGCTTTGTTTTATCCTTTGACTAGGTCATTAGGACTGAGAGTATTACATGTAAATAAAGGTAACTTATACAAATTTCCCAAATCTATATGCAGTTTTGTAAAACGTGAATGATATATCAGTAAATCTGTATAGATTTGAATGTAGCAGGTTTTGTTGCATACTTTAAAGTATAAAACAAGGATCCTGAGAGCAGTAAATAAAAATTTATTCTAATAAGTTGTGATTCAGTTCTTTGAAGTGCAAATCAGTAATCTTGACCTAACAAGAGTTGAGTTATTTTTATATTCCTTGGTAGGCCATGGCAGTAGTTCCACCACAATATGCTGCTACTTTTGCAGAGCTGTGAAGATGCAGCAGTGCTGTTTCCTGGTGCTCCTGAGACGTGCAGCCTTGGAAAAATGCAGGTTGTGTTTTTATAGAAGCTCTAGGCCACTGTCAGCCTTCAGTGAATGGATAGCTTAGAAATGCTGAGGGAAGGCCCCTCAGCAACACCATTGACCAGGTGAGGCAGGGCCAGGCTCCTCCCTGCTCTGGGAACCTTCCCAGCAGGTGCACAGCCAGCACAGCTGGTGGGGAGTGGGAGAGGGGCCCTGAAACCTTGCACCAGCAGCAGGGAGTGCCCAGCAGCATGTCCTTTCTGCAGGCTTTAAACTAGGTTTGGGGGGGAGTGATGATAGCAGCTTGTGCTTATGTAAGGGAGAGGCTGGTGCTGCTGAGTATCATAGAATGGCCTGGGTGGGAAGGGGACCTTGAAGGATCATCCAGTTCCAACCCCCTGCCATTGGCAGGGATACCTCCCACTAGACCAGGATGCTCGAAGCTCCATCCAACCTGGCCATCAACACTTCCAGGGATATGGAGCAGCCACAGCTTCACTGGGAAACCCATGCCAGTGCCTCACCATCCTCATGGTAAAGTTTCTCTAATATCTAATCTAAATCTACTCTCTTTCAATTTGAACCCATTCTCCCTTGTTCTGTCACTACATGCCTTGCCCCGTCTATCCTGTCAGTTCCCTCTAGGTATTGGAAGGCCACCATTAGGTCACTCTGAAGCCTTCTCTTTTCCAGAACAATTCCAATTCTCTCAGCCTTTCCTTAGAGGAGAGGTGCTCCAACCCTCTGGTCATCTGGGGCAGGGTGATGGGAGTGAGGCAGCCTTTGTGGAGGATGCCACAGGCTGAAGGGAACCTGCTTTGTGTGCCTGAACACAGAGGCAGCCAGGGAAAGGCCAGGGAGAGTAGAAGACATGGCTCATGTGGCTGGATGCAGGGAGGGCTGTGGTAGGGGCAACAGATTGGTGCAGCCTCTTGTGGGAACAGCCTGGTGTGGACTTGCCCCAGGCTGTGTTTTGTCATGACAAAGGGGGCAGGGTGGTTTTTGTAGCTGCTCAAGAAATTGTAGCATTGTAAACCCTGGCTCTTTGGAGAGACTAAATTCCCTCACATCTATGGGCAGGGCAGTGCAAGGGGAAGCAACTGGGGAGGCTTCTCTAGGGGGTCATGAACAGCCAAACAAGGGGCAGTCCTGGCCAGCCAGGGCAATGCTCTTTGGGATCTGCCGTGTCCCTCTGTCGTTGTATTTTCTGCACATCACACCTCCGTGTTCCCTGAAACACACACACACACAGAGGGGGAAACTCCAGAGACTGTCCTATGAACACCATTTTTTTTTCACCAGAACCACAGTTCTGCATGTCAGCTGCAGACTTCTTACTGTGGCATTGCAGAGGAGAGGTTAATAGCTGCTTCCTTATGAGCCAACAACCAGCTCTGTCACTTTGATTTCATTGCTCTGTACACCCAGCAGTGCCAGGTGAGGGATAAGGAAGAAAAGTTTCTCAGGTAGGTAAGAGCTAATCTGCTGGGGGAAAAACAAGGATATAGGGTTGATATTTAAGAGATTTTGTGCAAAGTTGGTTAAGAAGCATTGAGCTGTGAAGAGACTCTTTGAGAGATGAGAAAGATCTTGAGAAAGATGTACATTCTGGGGCAGGGACTGGATCACAATTGGAGGGAGAGGACTGCAACAGGAATAGTATTGCTTTCCTCAGCTTTAAAAACACCTCACTGAAAATTCAGGGCAGTTTGTGGTCGCAGTTTTCTGGGCTGCTCCAAGCTAGAGAGCTGTAAGCAAAACAGTTCCCTCCTGTTGGCTGTGGCTTCTGCAGCTCAGTACTGATTCCAGACATCTTGTATAGGACATGGAGACTCCAGTGGAGGCTCTGCCCAGGATTTGGACTCTTGGCTGGGCTGGAAGTGGCCACAGGGCCTCCCTGGGCACTGGAGATGGCTGGGCCCTGGGATCAGTGGGTGATGGGGCAGTGCAGGGACATGAGCTGCTGGCACAGCAGGATGCGAGCTGCTGGCACGGGGGTTAGATGTGTTAAGATGGTGTGAAACCTCCAGGAAACTTTTCAGGGGCTGAACTTGCCTGGGAAGTTAAATTATTCCCGTTGCATATTTAATTAGAGTGGTGGTGGTGTTTATTTGTGTGTTGATTATTACAGTTACATAGTAAAGGGTGTTTCTGAATAAATAGTGATGATGCTTTTGAAGAAGTGAATTTATTTAGCCTAAAAAAGCTGAGTATATAGATTGACCTCATCAAAGACTTGCAGTGGAAACTGTTTAAAATTTCTCCTTTACTCTGAAGGTTATGTCTGTGTAACTGCTCTGCAGTCTGGTGATGGGGAAATGAGACTTTAGGCATGAACAAGACACATTCAACACTCACTTGAAGGTTTGGGGCAGTGGAGGCTGTGGGTTTTTCCCTTCAAAATTAATTTCTCTCAACAGACAGGTTTTTAGGCTTGGTGTTACTTGTATCAAGTCTCTCACTTACCAAGATGCTGTAGGTGATTGATTCTTCAGCATTCTGGTTGCATCGTGAGGTAGAGCTGTGGGCTCAGAGGAAGTTAAAAACAGTAATTTCTATAGAAAGTGCCATTGAGCCTTCACTTAGGCAGTTTGAAGGACACATGACTTAAATTTGTTTTAATTACTGTTAAAAAATCACATCCATAGCATATCAAACAAGTTTTTTGTTAAGGACTAGGATTAATGCATCAAACCTAGGCAAAATACATGATTGTAAACTAATAAATTTCTTTCTTTATCCTGTTTCTCTCACCTCAGTATCTGATTCAGATACTTTGTAAGCTATCTAGTGCCTTGACATTTGATTTGTTCTGTAGATCCATAGCACAGTTTGGTGCTATTTCACTAATTGATGACATCTTTACAAAAATCTGCACACGTGTCCTTGAAATCCACGACTGCCTCTGGCATACTGTCAACTTGGAACGTGTCCTGGATCAGCACAGATATCCTTTTTTTTTTCTTGTGTAGTTTTTTCACACCAATTTCAGCATTACTTACCAAATACACGATACTCATCAATTCCCTAGGGTGGGAATTGCATCGTGGCAATGGTAACATACTAAAACATAAAATACTTAAAACTGAACATGTGTACTTTTAAATATTGTCTACATTTTACTCATTTCTTGTGTGGTCAAAAATAATGTCAGTTGCTAGGAGACCAGACTCTTCTGTCTGTCATTTTTCATGCTGTCTCTGTGTGTTTTCCTTTCTGTTTCTCATTAATTAGTTTGTTGTGGTGCTTGAGTTCTTCAGATGGGGTCTCACGATATTTTTGTATGAGATTCTGCTTTTTATCAGGCAGTTTGTTTATTTTAATATCTCCCCTTTTTATCAACTATTAAAAGACTCACTGTGCAGTGCTTATGATGTGAACTGGGAGGAACTAATTTATCTGCAGTCTGACCACCACCAAGGATCCATACCTCTGGTGGCATAGAAGCATGTTTTTGAAATGTCTATATATTTAAAAGGCAACCAACGCCTTCCATCTTCTATGGTTATAAATGGGAATTAAGCATTTAACAGCTGCCATTTTGCTCTGCAGCATCACAGAATCAGTAGGAGATGCAAGCACAAGCTTTGGTGCTCTTATACTAAATCATTTTTCTTTGAAGTGGAGACTTAATTGCTTTTTCTCTGTGGAACATATGTCATTAGCACGCTAATCAGAATACAAACAACTCACAAAGGGGATAATGAGGGAGAACTTCCATGTAATGCTTGGTTTATGTCCCCGTGATTCTGTAGAAAAATGTTTTGTTTTGCTGAGCTGTCCTTAATTTGAGGTTTCTTGCTTAATGAGTCTTCAAACAAATTTTGCATTGTAGGTTTCAGGTTCTCATCCCAGAGAGAGGCTTGGGATTTTGGGGAGGGGGGAGGCCAGGCGGCTTGGAAAACCTAAACAGACATTAAGTAAGTGAGCCTGCCTCTTGAGGAAAGACAGATAAGGCAGCCTTCCCAAATGTGACAGAATGTAAAACTTCCCGTTGAAATACACCACAGTCTGAAAACATACATTACAATTTGTTTTTCTAACCCATTTTGTGTTGAATTTAATGGCAAATGTTTCCATAATTGTCTGTTAGCTTTTCTGATATTTTCTACAAGCTGAAATATTTCTGATTGGGGTTTTGTTTTGAGGGCTGGGAAGTATGACCTTTCAGAGGCTATGAATACACCTCCTTCTATGCACTGCTGCTTGGGACTATGCAAAATGCTAAAGGTTTAAATCAAATTGCCCCAAGGACTGCTTACTGACCTTTTGAATGCAAAGCTGTCAAAACCTTCAACTAGACATCAGCTAGAGAAGAACATTTAAGGCAGATCAATGCAAATAGGAAACAATGTGGTTTTGACTTTTGGTAATTCCTAGTTAGTGAAAAACAGTTCCTGTGCTGCAAGAGCTGCTGGAAGCAAAGCCACACTGTGAAGGAGTTGCTGTGAGTAACATGTAATAGTTATTTTTCAGGGAAAACCTTTTATAATCTACTTAAGAAATTAGAAGTTTTTATTAATTGTCAAATCCTGATATAGTTATCTGAGCAGGATGCTTCATTGACTTCAAAGGGATTTTTGTCTACTTAAGGAATGCAGGGTCAGGCCCTTAACTAGTGATAACTTTCTTCAGTGGGTTGTCAGATATGACAAACTATGCCACTTTAATAGAAGTTACCCTGGCCAGGCCATGCCATGGCATCCCTTTGTCTGGAAAATCTGTTTTCCTCCTTTGCCCAAGTAAAGGAATTCCTCTGTAGAAGATATTAGAAATTACTCTCTAGCTGAAGCTGTGGTTTATGTGAATATATTTTATTTACTTTGAATATATTTTCCTTACTTTGAACAGCTACAACACATAATTTTCCAGTTATGATAACTATATAATAAATTCAGTTTTAAAAAGTGTTTGATGGAGTTATGAGCCCCCTCATTCTGTGTATTGCTGCCCAGCAATTACTTGTCCATCCTTAATAGATTTATTCCTAATTAGTTGTTCATGCACTATTACTTGCTGTAATGCAAAGTTTTAAATAAATGCCTGCCTTTCTAGGTAGACCTACAGACACTGTCCCAAAATCAGCGGACTGAGAAACTGTTCATTTCTATTTTGGGTCTCAGTCCAGTAGTTATAGGCCTGTTCTGAAGACTCACAGAATAACTATTTCACAGGTTAGTAAAAAGTAATTCTCTGTGCTTTATCAGAATGTTAGAAGTGCTTTTCTTGGTATAATTAAAGGTTAGCTATCAAAATGTGAGGTGCTGCTTCATCCAATATAGTATAATTGAGCCCTATTAACATGTAGCTAAAATTTATTATTTTGCAAATTAATTCATTTTGCTATTCTCCACACTTAGAATTTGGAGTCTGACTGTAAGCCTTTCTAAGATCAGATTTTCGTTTCTATAAATGTCTACAATTTTGTAAAGATAAGAGATGAAGTTGAAATTTTTCATGCTTACGTAGACCTGAATTAGAAAGACTAACAACATTTAGGTCATGTAAATGCTTTTCTGTACTGGAAAACATCCAGCTATTTAACTGACTCTTAAGGTGCAAACAGGCTGGATCAGTTGATCTCTCAGTAGAGAAAGGGATTAATCCTGATCACGCTGTATCTAATTGGGGCAGCTCAATCAGTTGGTGTGGGGCTGCAGCTGGGCCGTGGTGGGGAGTGGGCTGCAGGATGTGACTGGGGGTGTCCTGCATTGGAGGTGTGAACAGGGCAGGCTTTTCCTGAAGCCAACAGGATTTGAACACTTGGCAGGATTTGGAGAGCTGCTGCCTGTATGTTGAAAGTTTGCTCTGGTTAGGCACCATGCTTTGGGTGCTGCAGCTGGCTGAGGCTGGGAGGGATGGCCCCAGCCACTCCAGATGGGATTGCCATTCAGTGACTTGCCGTGGCCTGGTCTTCACTGAGCACAATTTAACTCCCCAACTTGTCATAACCGCTCCACACACATAGCACACATACTTTTTCCCCCCAGTTCCTTAGCATGAACATTTTGGTGTGTATTCCATATGTGTATTATTTAAACAATACAAGTTCCGTCATGTGCCAGCATCGGGCCACTGTGATCTTACAGAGGTATCTGAACACAAATGACAGCAAAATGTTATTTAGCATTTAGCAAACGTAATCCTGGGCTAATGATTAGCAGCACAGATAGCTGGATAGCAGCACAGTTACACCATGAGCAGTTATACTATGAGCAGCTTTAACTGCTGGTTGATCTCCTGACGCATTATGCAGGCATACCTCTGTATGTCACTCACTAAATTGAACCAGGGAATTAATTCCAGCAAAACAACAAAAAAAAAGTTGCAATTTGCCCCCCAAGTTATTTCCATCAGGATTAGTTCTCTTGATTCCTCGCTTGGCCACACAACCTCTTTGCAACTGGCAGTGCCTATGCTGGGTTGGCTAGTGCTAAATTGCATTGGACTGAGGGCGCCTGAGGATGTGCTTCCAGAAGAGTTTCTGATCTCCTTCTGCTCTGCTGTACCTGGGCAAAGACCAGGTGGAGACCTAAGGCAGGTCAGTAACAATGCAGGGGAAGGAGGAATTGGGGTGGGCTTCTTGGTTTCCCCACAGTCCCTTGGGCCATGCAGGGCACTGTGATCCAGCTGTGTCTCCTGCCCTCATAGCCTGTCCAGCACTGGGCAGACAGCTCTTCCAGAGCCTTTAAATAGGGGAGATCCCCACAGGCCCCCAGAAGACTTCTGCAGCCCAGCTGACATAAAATCCCAGTGACTGCAGCTGAGGGGGGTGGCAATTTGGGCATCAAAAGAAATCAGCCCTGCAATGCCCAGCTTTTGGCTCCCCTCAGTTCACCCCCCTTAGCTCACTCCTTGCACAGGGGTGTTGCCTTTAGCGAGTCAGCCTGAATTCTTGAAAAAGTCATTTTGGTGCAAGTCACAGCTTTGTGTGGCCCTTCAAACATCTCGGTCTCCATCCCCAAAGCAGCGTTGTGCACAGGGACATTTGCAGGCCGAGCCTCTGTGTGCATGTGAGGGGGAGGAGGTGCTGGGAACATGCCTTGAAGGCTTCAAATCTGTTTATCTTCACACTCGTGAGAGGCGATCGCTCTCCCGTGACAGGGCAGTGCGCTGGAGGGAGCAGCGCTGGCAGCACCGAGATAAACCGAGGGGCACAGCCTGCTTGGGCCAAGTGGCCTCTCCCTGACCAGCAATCCCTTATGTCTCTGGGAGATGAAATGGGACAAGAGCAGCAGGAAGCCTCCTCCAATCCTTCTTTTTAATAGTTCCTTGGGATAAATTGTAGATAAGAAGAGAGACCACATTGTTGACATGCCGAGAATGCAAAGACAAAGGAAAGGCAATCTTTCACAGCAAAAATAAAATAGGTATCTGTAGCACAGTATTTACAGCAGTATGTTCAAATGCTAGCTAGCCTCTGACTTGCCTTGTTTTTAATTTACTTTATTTCCAGTATTTGTTTTATCATTGCAAACATATAAAGGAAAAGAGGAAGAAATTATTTGCCTGTTTCCTGTTGTAACAGCAGAATGAAGGTAACTTATATAGGGATGAAAGGATACCATATTTCATGCCTGTTGCTAAACAAATAGCTGCAGAACAGTGGGTTATCATGATAAAGCATGACAGACTAACAAAAAGCCGCCTCTGAGAGATTCCTTTGTAGATTCAAACATAGAAAAGGGTAACCTAGGAGATATTTTCTTTCTGTTTAGTTTTTCTTGGTCTGATACTTATTGTATCGACTCAGTGCCTAAACACTTTGATTTATGGAAGATAACATCAGTACAGTACTGCAGCATTTCCAGGATTTTGTTTGTTTCCATGTTGGGGAAAGGGTTGAGAGAAGGGACTGGAGTGAGCCAATTAAAAAGTATATACATTGCAAATGCATTTTGTGGGACAGCTCTTCTCCACTTGCTGGCCATTTCCGTGCCTCGCAATTTCTATGTATGCATCAACCCTTTATGAATTCTGTGTTTCACTGTGCAGATTCCAGCTGCTGCTGCCAGTCTGCTGTCACTTTGGTCCCATGCCAGCCAAGTGCTGAGGACTTTCTTCCCAGGAGTGCTGAGCACCCCTGAGCTCAGAGGAAGTCAATGGTGCTTAGCTCCTTGTTTGAGAGGCCAAGGTGGAATGGCAGAAATGTGCAGGCTCCCTGGCCTGGGATATGTTCATGGTGGTTTGGCTGATCTGAGCCACTGCCCCATGGCATTGCCACACCTTCTGCCCCATGTTGCAATCCTTGGTGTTTCTACAACTAAGAGCCAGGCTAGGGAGATAAACCAGGAGAAAACAAGCTCTACAGAAAAACAGAAAGGATTTTCTGGCAGGTTATGTGTTCAGAAAGTTCACTGAAGCAGAGGAGCATCAGCTATGGCATGAAGGCCAGAAGAGAGAGCTTGGAGCTGCAATAAATTCAAACTTCACACCATAAGGTCTTTACACCATACATGAGGGCAAGAGTGCATCTGGGATCAGGTATGCCCCTTTCTCTGTAGCTGTATGGTTTGTTAAAAGTACCAACAAGATCTGGTGGTTTGCATCTAGGAAACAGCAGGCTGACTGACCAAAAATATTTTGGTATTTCTCACACCTTCCAGTAGCAGCAAATGGGCATAGGAGAGCAAGGGAATGCACTGTGCCAGATCCCTGTGAGGTTGCTCTTCCAAACTGCCTGTTACCTCTGGCAGCAGAGGAGAGGATGTTGGGGTGTCATCCATCTCCTGCTGAAATTCATGGCAGGGTCCTCTTCATTCTGGTGTGTCGAGCCTTCAAGGGTCGGGGTAACCATCTGGAGGCTGCCTCTGGGGCACTATGAAACAACCTGCAAAGGTGCACCACTGATATGAGCCAGTGAAGCACTGGAAGGTGGCTGGAGGGAAAAAATGCTAATATAGCAAATATTTTTATTGCTTTCACTTTGGAGTTGTTGTTTTATGATGAGATGAGATCTGTGTTAAAATCCCTTTGTCAAGGTGTGCTTTTCCTGTTTAGGAAAGCACCCTGGAGAGAAAGTTCATCAGCATCCCAAGGGCTCAGCCCAAGTGTGCTTGCCCATCTGCTCATGGAACGAGTGACTCTCCTCTGAGAAGGCAATGGAGATAGTAACTGTACACAGGTTTAGAATGAAACAAGAATCCACTAAGTGACCAAAAGTGCCAAAAGTAAACATTTTTATGGTGGGTCTTAATAGAGTTAGTGTAACGTACTTCAAATCTGGGAGTGCAGTTGTAATTGGGTCAGGAGTTTGGTATGAGAAACAAGAAAGTGTCTAAACATGCTTACAGTGGCACCAGATCAAAAACACTTGGAGCAAGAACTATAAGGACAAAAGGGGCTTCCCTGAGAAGAAGAGTTAATGACACCCTGCCAGGAGTGCAGCGTCGTGGCAGCCCCTTAGCTGGGCTTTGGGGACTCTGTCTGAAGGGAGAGCTGGCTGGTGCAAATTGCTGTAATTCCCCTGCAGTTAATAGGTTTCTGGCAATTACCACTGCTCCCAGCTAGCCTTGGGCTGCAGCTCCAGCACTGCTACAGCCTGGCTCAGCTGCCCGTGCTGCTGTACCCTGCGGTGCCTGGAGCTCCAGCTTCGTCCACACCAGCAGTGACACCCAGCAGCTCCTCCCAGCAGAGCTGGAGGGTGAGCTGGGACCTGGCACAGGTATCAGGGAAGGGCTGAGCCCGTGGGGGACCAGGAAAATGATTATATGTCCGTTTGAAAATGGATTTGGGCTCCGGGACCCCACTACCACCTCTTATGGGCCACAGCTAACTGAGGATAGTGATTGCTGTAAATAACTCTCTCCCTGCATCTCCTGTTTCCCACCTAGAGATGCTCATTCCCCTCCTTTTCTGTTCCATGTCATTCTGGTGTTAAGAGCACAGCCATGTGAAGCCAGAACAGGAGAAAAGACCATGTGGGCAAAATTGCTTTCCAATTTCTGAGCTTGTTAGATCAGGTGCGATGTAGCAGCATATGGGAACCCAGCTCAGGCCATTTGTGGCCATGCCAAACACCATCCATGCTGCTGTGACAGCTTTTTCCAGGCCACAGGGATGAAAGAGCTAACATGATGCTCTTCATTTTCTCAGATAGGGGTGAAATGCTCAGTGCAAAACTGACCACAGACCAAACAGGACTGTTCCTGGTTTAAACTGAAGGAGATGTAAATGTTCTAACACCAGAAAAATCTTATTCTAATGTGGAAAGAAACTGCATTCTCCATCCTGGGTTTGGGACCGCAGTGATCTCATAAATACAGGGTTCACCTTGGGAAGGTCCAGTTAGTGAATTTTCAGCTTCTTTCCTTTTCCTGAGGCTGCTACATTCTGTCCCAGGGAAGACTCCTGGCTATCAGTTCGCTTTCTAGAGATGCTGGTAACACTTTAGACAAAGTGTATAAGCACAGTCATGTTTGGAAAATCCCTCTCTTTGGTTAATAATAGTACCAAAATTCTAGATGTTATAGCCCTAGCTCAGTTTAGCAGTCCTGGATGCATTGCCGGCTGCCCATGGAGCAAAATGTTGAGTCAGATCTGTTCAAGTCAACCTGATTTTTAAAATCTTTCTTTCCAGGAAGCATATAGATTGGTCTGGCCAGGGTTGAGGCTGAAATGCAGCATAAGGTAAATCAGGTTATTTACAGACAGCATGCTGTCGTTCCAGCTGTTGAAAGCACTTCAAAGAGAGCTCTTACTACTGGCTTGGGTCTTAAGAAATTGAAGAGCTGACTGCTCAAGTATTACAAGTTATTATTTCTTTGAAAGATGTGTGCAGCTTGTTTGCAGACCCAAAAATCTATGAGAAAACCTAGAAAAGGGTTTCTATGGGTCTGAAAAGAACCACAAAAACTGGGGAAGTTTGGATAGCCAAAAATACAGCTCGAGTTAAGCAAAAAAAGTCTGTGTTGGTGACAGAAGAAAAATTGCTGCCTTGCAGCAAAGTAGGCATAGCTTTGTTTATGTTGGCTGGCAAGATCTTGTACTCCTGGATTGTCTTTCTGTCTTTCTCAAGATAATGCTTCTGAAATGGTTGGCCAAGTAGATAATTGTGTTCATTGGCTGCATATTTACAAATACAGTGTATTTGACAAAGTTACAACTGGCAGTGCCTTTAAACTGTGGTTCAATGAGTTTATCAGTTATGTACGAATTTAGATATGTTATCACAAGCCTGCACTATCTCTTACCCAATTAATTACTGGGAAATGTGTTAAAATAATGAATACTGACAAATTAAAGAGGGAGAGTTTCTATTCATCTAGCTTTTGAACTGCTTAGTTCTAGTAGGAATTTTATTACATATTTTGTTAAAGAGAAATGTGAAAATGAAAATATTGGTGTTTGTAACTTCCCAGACACAGACACAAGGAGCATTCCAGAGGGAAGCACTTTGTTTGTTAAGCTATTTGAGATAAATATTGCATTTGATCTCATGAGTCAAAAATCTCCTGCTGTCAGTGTAGTCCAGGGAGATGGTAAAGCAGTTTCCCCATCACAACAGAATACAGCAGTGAGTGGGACACAGCTAAGCCAAACCAGCCCACAAGTAGGACAGGACTACAACCTGCTCTCTCTCTGTTGGCTTATTTTTTGTCCCCTGGTCAACTCAGACCAACTCCTCCTTCACAAAGGGTTAGTGAGTTGGGCAAGGAGGTGTTCCCCCGGGACAGGTGGGATAGTGTCCAGTGCTGGGCAATACAGCTCAGCCACCCACTCATGCCTGCAGGAAGCAGTGCCAAGGTCTGCAGGGAAATGACCTCACATCTCCCAGGGACAGCTCCAGTCACTCCACCAACTGATCAAGGCACCTGGCATAGAAATGTTACTGGGTTTTGCATCCTCTACTGTGTTTTTCTTCTAGATGTGCTGAGCTCCTCTAGTAAATCTCAAATTCAGATCACATCGATGACCCAGACTTTAGCAGGAGAGACCACAGTGCCAGCATGAGCTGCAGATGAAAGCTATGAGTTTACCACTAGAAAGAATGAATATTTAGTCATTGATGCTCAAAAATAATATAAACAAGACTGCTTGTGATTTTTTTCATAGTTCACACTTTTCTGATTAGATAAATTAAAATACTGAGGAAAATTGAAAAATACTGGGTCAGGTGGATCCTGTTGCTGTATTTGGTCCTATTTGGACAGCAAAGCCGAGCACGTGCAGTTCTGCTCTGCAAAGTGACCGTGAAACTGTCTGGGTGCCTTTTGGGTAAGTGATTTGCCTGTAAAGTAAATATTTCTTAATTACCTTCCCTGAAAACTCTGCCTGTGTATTTCTGACAAGTGAGTAAGGCGCTGTAGGTCTGCCTATGGCTTACATCACATTTGGAACTTTTGATTTTTCTCCCGAAGGCTTTCAGAGTCACTGACTCAGGCTGTAGCCAATCCCGGTGACGATGCAGCAGAAGGGACTGGTTTGGCTGCCAGCTCTCAGCTCTGTGAGCTTTGCAGTGCTGGCAGGAACAAAAAGCAGTAAAAACTTGCCTGTCACTGAAGTCAGCAGCTCTCACAATGAATGCAAACATAGGGCAAATCTGCTGAGTAAGAAGATGCCTTCCTATGCGGTAACTTTAGAAACTAGAAATCTGAACAGACAAAAAAAGAGATTAGAAATTGCTGGCTGCAAGCATGGAGTAAAATCAGGGGTGGAACTGAAAGCTTAAATGATGGCAGCAGCATTTAATTGTATCTCCTATACACATTATCCAGAGGGTGGTGATAGCATGATTCTCAAGCCATGTTTGCAGTTTAGGTTGCATTTTTTCAAGCTAGTTTGAGGCAGATGTAAACTTAAGGCTGTTTTCTGAAGGTGTTAAGTAAAGGGCAGCTCACCCTCCACAGTACAGCGCTGTCCCATGTGGCCGTCTGGAAGTGGTTTTATTGGTGCTGTAGGATAGGCTAAGTGAGAACCACTTACAAAATTGGCTTTTTATTTCTGATCAATGCCCATCCTCAAGTCAAACATTCGTCTGCATGTGTGGAAAGGCCAGTTTTATCTGGGTCTGAGGATGCTCTGGCACACCTGAACACTGCTGCACCTGCGCCGGGCAGTGCAGGGTCCAGTGCTCAGCACCTCCCCTGGTTCGGTGCTCGGGGCGGGGAGCTCTGGGTTTGGCACAGCCCGTCGGTAACGCCGCGCCGGCTGCAGCGCACGTGCTGCCGATGCTCGCCATGCCGGTGAGCCGTGCGCTGTCCCGGGAGAGCCCGGCGTCCCGGGGGTAGGCATGGCCGGCAGCTCCAGCCGCGGTGGAAGGCTCAGCCCGCCCGCCAAGTACCGCAGCCGGCAGCGCCTGCCCGGCTCGGGGGTCGGCGGAGCTGCCGTCGGGTCCGGAGCTGTCCGGGAGGNCGCGACGGGGCGGGGGGGCCGTGAGGGGCGCGGGCGGTGCACGGCCCCTCCGCGCTCTGGTGAGAGGCTTTCGCTAACGATTCCTTGTAAAATCAGCCTTTTTACGACGCGCCCCGCTCCGGCTGCTTTGGCAGGCTTGTAAAATTAGCGAGCGGGCCGGGTGGAGCTGTCGCACCTGTGCGGCCGCCCCGGCTCAGCGCTCCCCGCGGCCCCCGGGGTCACCGAGCCCCGTGCCCGGGCCGGTGTGGAAGGCGCTGGGTCTCTGAGTCCTTGGCTTTTCCAGCCTGAGGGCTTCGCGCCGCTTGGAGTCAGTACCAAGTTTCCCCAGAGTTGTCCGAGTTGGGAGCGCTCGGAGCGTGTGATAGCGATAGCTTCACCTCGTGCTGCGGGCTCCGCGGGATGGCTCGCAGCTCGCAGTGCGCTTGGTAACTTGCACGGCTCTGCTTACATGTCTGTCCTTATAGGCAATTTTTTTTTTCTCTCTCTCTCTCTTAGGAGTGTGGTGCTTTAGTGAACTGTTTTTTGTGAAAGAGCCTCAGGACGTTACTGTGTCAAGGAAAGATCCGGTGGTTTTAGACTGCCAAGCCCGTGGTGAAGCTCCTATAACTATTACATGGCTGAAAAATGGAGGCAAAGTGTCTGAAAATGAACGGATCTACACTTTATCCAATGGCTCGTTGTATATCAGTGAGGTGGAAGGAAAGAAGGGAGAACTGTCTGATGAAGGATTTTACCAGTGCTTAGCTCTGAACAAATATGGGGCCATTCTCAGTCAAAAAAGCCACCTCACACTAGCAAGTAAGTCCCAGCTCCTGTTTATTAACCTGCTTGTGAGTTTGTGACAGCAGTTCCCTGAACAGCACACAACAACCTATCATTTTGATTGTGTATCTGAAGAGTTAAAATGCAAAATTGTAGACCAATTCTGTAGAACCTCTGTTTCCTTTTAAATATTTAAAGATGATGGGAAAAACTTGTGGTGGTCCCATTTTGAGTCCCTGATGTGACAGAAATGGCTCAGGCACCTGTGAGACCTCTTGGGTAGTGGTGCCTTGCGTGGGTGGCTCATGTCGGTCACCAGTCTCTGGAGCAGGTGATGATGTAGAGTAATGCTGGCTACAGAAGTCCTGGGTCTTGTTTCCCAAGTGCTGTTCTAGCAGCCTTACAAGGGTGATCTACAAATCTGATTAAAGAAGAAAATTCCTTGTTCAGTAGCTTGATGTTGTGTTGGGCCATCTTGGGGCAGGGTGGAATGATTAATATAGATGTTTATCTCTGGGAGTGGAAAGAGGGGAAAGGTTTTCTGGGCAACTGTAAGGCCTTGCTTTTCTGACACGTGCTCAGCCAAGCAGATGTGGGTGCTGCCCCTTTTGGTTCCTCTGGAACCTCCCATCAGGTTCCACTGGGAAGCCAGGGTTGCATTTCTGGAGTGACTCCCTACTGCTGGATGAATGGTGAAGGAAATAGTTGTGTCTAAGTGCCTTTATGGCTTTAACAGACTGACCCCGGGTGTTTGTTGCCCTCCGTTTTCCTATCATCTTTAAACATTGAGCAAGAGATGTGTGTGAGGAATGGAATGCTGTGCCTCTTTCCATGGCAGCGCAGAGCTTTGCCACTAGACTACTTCTACCACATGATCTCCTTTTGCTTTCCAAAAGTACATGGGAATGTACTTTTCAAAGAAAAGTAAATTTTGGCAAAGTAAAGAAAACTTTCATTTCAAAGAAAGTATAACACAGAGAGTACACAGTTTATGTAGTCTTCTCATGTTCCCTCTATAATGGGACTTAACTGATGAACTTAATCTAATAGGAAAAGGCTTCCTTTGACCTCTTCGACCCTGTTCTCAGTAGCAAATTGTATAAAACTAGTGCTGCTACCTCTGTGAAAACTTGACATTAGTTCTAAGTTGCAGCTTTTACTAAATTCAATCTGAAGCTAGTTAATAGAATTGGTACATTAGTTTACATTAACAAATGTGTGAATGTTAACATTTGTTAGTTTTTTCCTGTGTGCCTCTGACCTGATTGTAAAAACTGTCCACAAGGTCCCCCAGAGAGGTGTGAAAAGCCTTGTTCAGTGAGGCAGAGCTTTGGGTGGTTCAAAACCATCCTGGAAGCAGGTGGCTCCAAGTGAGTGCTGATTTTTCACATGCTGTAAGAATGAGAAACTCTGAATGCTCAATTTCAAAACCCTATCTACATATTACTTTTTATCTTGCTCATGAACAGGATTGATAGACTAAGTAATTTGTGGGAGCTTTTGGTAAAATGGTGAAAAATGAAGCATTAGAATTTTTGACATTTAAATTCAGCAAAGTTTCAGAGTGTCAGCATGATTAAGAATTAGGCAATAAAACCCTTCTAAAGAGGATGGGATTTTTTTTTGTTGTTGTTAACCAACATAAAGCTAAGCAGTGGCTGATGGATCCTGTGTGTAGTATTGGAAAATTCAGGGCCACTTTAAATTGGAGACATTGCAGAATAAGCTCTATGCTTAATACCAGAGAACTTCTGGAACAGTATAGAGCACTATAGTAGAATAGCATGGTAATGCAATTGTAGTATTTGGTTTTATTCAGACAATACTGAACTTCTGTAAATGTTTGTTTCTCGCATGCACATTATTTAATCAGAAAGTTGGTTTAATTTTGCTTATTTTCACCAAGCAAGTCTTGTGAACCAGTAGATTGTTTGCTGTGGAGTGAGTGTCTTCTTTTGCAGCCCTTTTTTTTCCTTCCCCCCTTCTCTGTAAGACTGTGACAAAAGGTTTCTTTCTCTTCTTTGAATACTTGAAAGGCTTTCTATGGCTATTGGAGAAAACTGGAAGAGATAGCGGATCCATAATGATCACAGTAGGTGTTGTTGACTTAGTGATTAAGTGGTTAACTAGTGGCCAAACATGAAGTTATCCTATGTAGCAGTCTCTTCTCTTTAGTCATGCGCCAAGCGGATTTTTTCAGAATGTCATCTTTACTGTAAAGCTGTGAAATTGGGCAGTAATTTGTATTGTGATTGTTTGGAGCCCATAAAACACGTGCAAAAGTAGTTTTCTCTCTCATTTTCACACTGTTTCTGCCTGCTCTCATGAACTGGTTGAACTTTGCAGACATTTTAAGTGAAATAAATGAAAGTCTTGTGGGCGATTTTGTAGCCTTACAATTTTTCTTCTTAGAAGCAGTTGTCAGTTGCTGCAAAGGCAAATTACCTTGTGGTCAGGGTACAGAAGGAACTATACATATTAAACAGGTGGAGAATAGGCATTAAATGGGCATTCTTTCTTTGGAGGAAAAAAGCAAATGCTCTCTTCAGTTAGTTACTGGTAGCAGCAGGGTGCGAGGATGTTCTTTTACTTTGCCTGGTCAGAGGTTTTGCCAATAAGCTTATCTTTTGCTTCAGAATTGTAATGTTTAGTGTTGCATTTGGAAATCAAAAACTTTAATCTGTCCAAGAGTTTAAGATCTGAACACACAAGGAGATCAGGTCTTGGTTTCTAAAGTTAGAAACTGGAAGCTGAAGGTTGCACTCTTGGCAAGAATTCCATTATTCATGTGCAAATTAAGAATTCACAGGGTTAAAAGGTTAGAAACTGGCCAGGATGAGGTTTACCCTTGTGATAAAGAGCAGATGACCCTCATTCATTGGCCAAAGCTTTCATGTAGCTCCTCTGCAAAGTTAGTGATTGCCATGAATTGTTCTTGAGGAATGCAGAAATTCAAATGTGAGCAGGCCTTTCCTTAAGTGTCACTATGGAGCCTTATCTCCCGAGCACATCAGAGTAGGTCTGCAGGGACAGGGTTCCTCCCCAGAGGCCCCAAGGCTTTGCTTTCCTGTTGTTCATCCATGCACAAAAGAATTTGACTAATTTAGGGCTTTTTTTTTTGGTGAGATCCCCCTACTTTTTTAAAAGGAAACTCTGGTGCTGAGGTAGTGCTTAGGTAAAACTGAATATTAGTTTCAGTACATGCTTGTAGTTATTTCCAAAGCTGGCTGATTGATGTGGGGGCAGAGGAGGAGGTCCTGTCTGCTTCTTTGTGAGGCAGCGTGGGGGGAAAATGGTTCTACTTAAGAGCATGACTTACTTAAAATTCAACTTTTGCCACTGCTACTGAGAGAGGTCTCTTTTAACAGAATATAAAAGAAATGTAGACCTCAGAGAAAGTCCTTTTGGTACAATTTTGAATCAGCCAAAAGTAAACAAGTAAACAATTTGTTTTCCTCCATTTTAAAACTAAGATTATTCAACCACAGTTAAATAAGATTCTGTCCAAAAATAAAACTAGACTTCCAATAAAATATTATTCAGGAAAAATGGAGAAGATGGATCATGTTCTGAAGCTGGTAACATGGGCATTGGACAGTGATTGGATAGGTTGCTCGCTGTTTGTTTCCTTTTCACAAAAAGTGGAAATAGAAGTCTTGAGATGTTTGGATGGTATATAAGCAGCATTGCTAGATAACCCTTTCTACTCTTGTAACTTGGCTGAATTGATTTTAATGGTTGTGAATTACAAGAAATGTAAGCCTAATTCTCCTTGAACAGGTTTCTTCATTTCACAAGAGTGAAAGGTTATGCAAGCAGAAGGTTTCTGGGAACATGCTCCTGGAGGGAAGCTCTGTGTGTGCCCACTGCACTGCAGTTTGTGGAATTCTGGGCCCTTTTCACAGAGCAGGCTATACTTTGTGGAAAGTTCATAATTTTGCTTACCTGCTGAGGCAGTGATGTGACTTCTAGTACCACTGCCCTGCCAATAATTGGCCATATTTATGTTTTTATAGCCTAATAGCATCTTTTGCTCTGCTTTTAAGTATTTGCACTGGAGAGTGCATCCAGCTGAGTGTCTTTCTGTGCTGTAGCAATCATGTTTATTTAGCAGTTCCAGCTGTTTGTTCCCACTTTGGCACTGTGCTGTTCCTTGGGTGGGCACAGCTGCGTGTGTAGCTAACTGAACAGGGAACTGGTCTGGGTTAAAATAAGAGAATTGAAACAAAAGGTGATGTTTAACCCAGATGAGTTCCCTGATATGGTTTGTCTTGGAGCCACTCAGTGATTACACTGGTGTAACTGAGAGCACTGAAGTGGAGCTGGGAAGACTTAGTGGGGATGGGGAAAGGTTAATGGAACTTATTCTCATCAAACTGCAGCCTTTGTGAAACGTGTAGGCAGAAATTTTGCCCTTCTGCTACTGATTTATTTAAAAGAATTTCGTATCTTGCCTTAAAATAACAGCATTAATAGCTGTGGTCTAACGATATAGTTTTCATTTTCTATTTCAGGTCATTTCAGGTGTCCTCCAAATGCATATGGAGCTCAAAGATATGTTTAATTATTTTAAATAGTAATGGAGAGAGGTACAAATTGTGAGAAAGAAGGGTGGTGTTAGGGGGCAGAAGTGGTTTGGACTGAGGTGGAAGTGAAGTGGCAAATTACAGCTGTAGGCAACAGTCTTGTATTGAAAGAGACAGCAAAGTCTTAATGCTGTGGAACTGGTGTGGTTACAGACAGCTCGAGGAACCTGGTGGTCTGGGTTTTGACAAGTGCTGCCCTACTGCTGTCACTTTGATTAGTTGATTTGAATATCCTGAGAGGAAAATTTGTTTCTAAGCTGAGAGTGCACATGGCTGATCCTTAGATCATTTAAATTCCAGTATTTTTAGGCAGGAGGATGAGGTTTCAATGTCTGAGTCAGCAATGTCAGTTGATAACAATGAAGAAGTACAGTAATATTTTTATTCTTTAAGTGAGATATTCTGAAGAAATAAGAAAACTGAGAAAGATAATATTTCTTAACCTGTTTTATTGTAAGACTTTCCTCTACAACTCCCCAGGCATCTTTTGACCTGAAGGCCTGCAGCACCTTGACAGAAGACAATTATCAGCATCTTTTTAAGATGTAACCATTAGTTACCTTTTTTTTGTTGTTGGTACTGGGGCATTCCCTCCTTTTTCAACAATGACTGGACTGCACTTGTAAGACCTCTTCCACAGAATAAGGAATGGACTTTTATATTATTACCACAATAAAAAAACCGTATAAAACTTTGCTTAATGCACATGAACAGTGTTTGTTTCCACTACCATGTTACTTGAGAAGTGAGCTTTTTATGGGTTTCTTCAACACCTCAGTTTCAAATTTGCGTCAAGCCTAATGCCAGACTGAGGCCTTCCATGCCCTTGCTTTTCTTCCTAACTAGTAAGACCCAAGCTGTAAGGGTGTATTTAGCAGTTTTTATCAATGTGACTTAAGAATGTATAAAGTTTTCACTAGCTTCTTTTTTAAAAGAATGCTCTGTCTTTTTGGCTGAGCACTCTGTAGCTAACAAAGCCTTCACCTACATGAGAAATGTTGAAGGAAAACACCGTGCTGTGCTAGATGTTGTTCAGAGCTGTGACCAAAAGCACTCCTTACCTGATGCAGGTTCTGTGTGTGGAGATTCCTTTCCTGCTTGCAAAGCAATGTATGGCAGCAAAAGATGCTGTTCTGTTCCTGCAGTGTGGTGCTCCCCCCCACTGCTTCCTTTCTTCCCCCTCCCTTTTTCTCTGCATTTCTTGGTGTAGAAATTGTTGAAAGGGCATTCAACAAGGCCCCCTTTTGTCAGCCAGCTCTGATTATCCTAAAGAAAAGGATCTCACTCTGAGCAGTTGTTTGCCTAGAGACTTGTTGTCACGTCTTCACAATTTAACAGCTGTGGCTATTGATGGTGTGCAGAACAATTTAAGACAATGACAAAAGAGAATCTTGGAGGAAGAATTTAAAAGTTACTGAGCGTTTTCCTACAGAAATACGGTCATGCCCATTGTTGGACAAACTTGTGCTTAGTATTTGTTTGTTTTCCTCAGCATTTTGTATTTTTTCCACACTTTATCTCCAAAAATGTGGAAATAATCTTTATTTAGTTTTGCATTTTTTTTTGTTTTGGTTTCATCAATAGGCCCAGCTGTTAAATTGGGATTGATTACTTCCAGTCTTTATAACTGGTAATCACCACCTAAGTGAAAAAGTAATCAACAATGTCAAGACTCCACATTTTGTTGAGTAAGTGTGGGTTGTATGGTCAACATTAGTTACTAGGGTCAACCTCTAGGTAGCTTTTAAGCAGCAACATTTTAAGCAGTGTCTACATTTTAAGCTTGATTGTCTCAGCAATTGAGTTAGAAGTGGAAAAAAAATCGCACTAGATCATTTGTGTTGGGAGTTAGAAATCCATCTGGCAGCCTTCCAAAACCTGCATCTGTAGTGGAAACAATTTTTGGTTGTATGGATTAAATTGTTACTTTTTAAAGACATAAACAGCAGACTTAGGGAAGAGATGGCTGTGAAACCACCTGAGTATGGACAGTTTGCTTATGACTTAGTGTGTGGAATTACTGTAACCTTCTCCTGTTTTTTTCTGTATGTAAAAACTTCAGAGGGAGATGGCCTTCCTAATTTATTAGAGGAAAGTATAAATAAGCATTACTAGACAGATTTTTTTTTCTGCTGCTTTTACTTTGTTTCATAACTCTCAATAAATAATTCTGTCGGTTTTGTTGTTTGTTTTCTTTTCAATGAAATCAAATTTGGTCTTAGGTGAGTGGAAGGTTTCTTTGTTAACAACATAAATGCCCTCAAAGACAAAATAAACGAAGTGGCATCTGGATAATACAGTTAGCATCTCAAGGCCCTGTTCAAAGTGCTTGTTTCTCAAGTGCCCATCTCTTGCAGTTCTGGTAGAGGTTTCTGACACATCAGTGCATCTGCAGCTTAGGGAAATAGAATCTAGGTATTATTTCCCCCAGAGGCAGACTGGAGTTCACTTAGATTCTTATTATCAAAACCCAAAAATGACAGAATGTGTAATCTTTGTATTTTATGGGGTAAAAATTTTAGGGTTCCTGAATCTTTCTGTGCCAGAATTACACTAAACAACTTTTAAAACTCCCACTGTTGTCAGGGTCTTTTCTGACTTTGGCTGATGAGAAAACTGTAAATTTTACAGTAGTTAAGCTTGAGCAAGTTATGTTTGCTTCTAGCCTGAGCATTGTAGCAATAGTGTTCAGTACTTGTTTACTGGATGTCAGAGCTGTAGAATGCAATGTGAGAAATGAAATACTGAAAATGATCTTGTTATAAAAGACAAAGGAATGCTGACAACAAGCTTTATATCCAAAGCTCTTATCAGGATTTAGTCATTTGAGGCAAAAGTTGCAATGTACCAAGACACTGCTTCATCATCTCTGGCAGGGTTACTGGAGAGGAACAAAGTCAGCAAAGAGTGCAGTTATTTAACCTGCTGTGGTCATGATTCTTGCATTTATACCTATTTTAACTGACTTCTGATGAAAGTAGTGAGAATACACCCTTATTCTCATGAATTATTTGTAAGTGTTTTTATGACATTGTTTCTGCATGTAGGCAAAGCTTTGAGGAAAGGAATGCCTCCTGGAACATAAAACACGCAGTGATGAGCAGCTTTCTTTCTCTCAAGATCTCACAGCTACATTTTGACTTGTATTTTACCAATTTTTTCAGTGGTAGAATACTGCTGAGCAAATGACACCTCCAGCCTTGGAGAAGAACTGTGTTTGAAAGCAGAGTCTGCTATCAGAGTTGTGGTACAATTCTCCTGGACAGTGAGGAGTAAGATGGTTTTTGTTTTAGAATGGTGGCAGAAATGTATTGTGAAAAGCATGAAGCCAGCTACAGAGAGGGTCTTTGATAATTTTACCATCTACAGAATCTTAGGAAGAAAACTTCCAATGTACTGACTGATATCAAGGGACTGATGGTGGGATGGGTTTTATCTCAAAACATTACAATTCACTGTATCTGTACTCTGATGTGGTACATCTTTGCCAAGCACATGTTTTAGGCAGATGTTGGTGTGAACAACAAATTGCATTATGTGCAAGACTTGGAACTGCAGCTTTAGGTGGGACAAACACAGTGTTTTAGAAAGGAGAAAAGTCTGCCTTAGGTGCAAGTTACTCTTGAGTGGTGTATTGATGACAAAGCAGCAAAACTTACTTTGTCCTAGTCCTCTAGCCTCAGAACATGCTAAAATTACAATTTAGAATTTAATAATAGCAATAATTTACCTTGGCTTAGAAGTGTGTTAGAAATTTGCTCTTCAGCTCTGAGGTGCAGTAGTTTAATTTTGAAATTATTTGTTTATGAGAGAAAGTTTTTAAAGAAATAATTACCTGATTGACCAGGCCTAAGAGGTACATTTTCACAAGAGGTAATAAGAGGTAAGTTATTATAAGATCAAACATGTCATCTGGTGTTCTTTTAATACTTAGCTGGGGGGGGGAAGTTAAACTAAGTCTTTACAGCTTGTGGTGTGCATCTTGTATATAGTGAGGAATGAATTTTGGAAACTGGAGAGGATCTCATGAACAGAAGCAACTTCATATTTTCAAATTTGATTTTTATTGTCTTCTGTTGTCTATTGTATTAATCCTGATCACGTTCATTGATTAAATTGTTTGTTCTTATTTCAGTAGATCAGAATTTCTTGTGTAAAACCTTCATGGTTTCTGGGGTTTTCTTGGCTCTACTTTGAGCCATTTCAGATTCAAGTCCAAACAAGAGACAATAAGTTTAGAAAACCAGCTTACATCTCAGCCTTTGCAACAGGAGTTCCTCATGTGAAGTAGTAATGCTCCATCTTCTCCCTCTAAAATCATAAAAGTTATCTACCACCATATTTTACAAAGTGGCTTTGTTGGCTCTTTTAAGCTGTATTGAGACACTTTCTGTACACTTTAAAATGGAGATGCAAACATATCAATTAGAAAATCTTTTCATTTATTTGCTGATCTGTTCTAACACTGAGCATTTTCTCATCATTTGTGTCCTTTTCCATGTTCCCACTCTTTCTTTTTTCTCATGTCAGATGCAGTCTGATTTTGCTGCATTTAGTTAGTTTTTGTTTTTTCCATTTCTCTTATGAGTTGTCACATACATCATTGCTTTGGATCTGCAAAACTGCTTCTGGTGACCCTCCTTCGTTATTCCTGTCTGATGGCTGGTAGGAGGTGCTGTTTTCCAGTGGAGCTTATTTTCACAGCTGTGGTAGAGGAGGGAGGTGTCATAAGATACTTTGAGGTCAGTTTTGACCCCAAATTTAGATGAGGTAAGAATGATTCTACAGAAGTATACTATCTTGTCTCAGGTGGCCTGTCTGTCACTTAAAATCAAACAATATTTATGATTTTTAAAAACTGTTTTAATAGCCGTTGCACTAATGTACAACAAAACCGGGTCAGTGTTATACGATATTGTTTTTTGCTTTACAACTTGTTACAGCTGGAAGTTTTCAAATAACCTGTTATCTTTCCAAAGAAACCTTAAAATTAAAGTCTTTGAACATGCAGAAGAATTTTAAATGCTTACTCCTGCTTGTACAATCTTGAACATATTAATAAATTGCTTAGATGACTTATCAGCAAATTAACTAGGGTAAATTATTAAATTACCATTTCACCGTCCAAATCAAGATCTCCAGTAAACCTCTAATAACTGTAACATGTGCCTCAGGCAGAGCTGTGCATTATGTATGTTCTTTGTAACGAGAATTGGTTGACTTTATGAAGCCATTGACAGACATTTATCATTTTGTTCATTAAACTTGTCTGTGACATCCGGTAAATTGATGTTGACTGGAAATATTCTCTGGGAGTTCTGGCACGACTCTGTCATTTTGCCTGAGGAGAAACTTTGTACGTAGCGTGTCCCAAATTACAAGGGTGAAACTTCCTTCCCCCACCTCCTCTCCAAAAGCCTAAGCGAGCATATGACCAGCTCTTTTTTCCCCTCTTGCTTTTAATGCTTATTTATGCAAACAGCCCTGTAGCCCACAGTTTGCAAGCAGATTTATCATTGATCTTCAACAGAGGCTGAAAGTGGATCCTGCTTTTATTAGTTCAGCCAGGCTGTGCCAGGAAGGCAGCTCAGTTTTATCCCACAGTGTACAAGAAATTAACTGTGGAATTCTTGGTAGCATTGGTGGGACTTCTGTGACATTCCCAGAATGTGGCAGTTAGTACTTGTTTTTAATGGTCATAATCTTTACCCAGTGTTGTTTATTGCTGATTATCATAGTGTTTGGTAGGTGACCAAATGCATTGCTGAAAGTCTTTATAATAGTGCTTTGTGTAGTCTTTTGATAATTACTTTGTTGGGAATGATGAACAATATTTCATTTTTCTTCTGCTCTTGAGCACCCAGTGTGGAAAAAAATACACTTTCAACACCTGCCAGTGTTAGATTCCTGTGGGATAGCTATCTCTGGTGATGGTAGAGGTTGTTAATAGAATATCTGCCTGCCTTCTAGTGTTCCTGTTGTGCTACCTGAATCCAGCTGTATCGGGAATCTTTCAAACAGAAATGAATGGACTAACAAATTGTGCCATAACTGACCCAAATATTTATTAAAGGATCTGAGATACCATAAAAAAATTGAATATCCAAAAAATCCATTCCATAAAATTTTTGTCTTTTGAAAGAAAGAGTAGAGCAGTTGGCTCTTGAAAATATATTGTGTCTCACTACATAATAGTTCACTGGATTAAATGAATTTATTGATTTCTGCTTCTTTACTGACACACATTTATGAGCAGTTTCTTTGGCACTATGGCCACATGTCAAAGGTCATAACTTTCCTTCACTGTGGAAGAATAAAAGCTTTCAGATGGTGAATCCCTGAAATCTAAACAGGGCTTTATCCTCCCTTCCCCCCTCAATATAATTACTGATTTTGCATGGATTTATTCAAGATAAATACACAATAATAATAAAACCTATGTATACTACAGGAAACCCTATAATATCTGTCATAAAATAGCTGCAGGAAGCTCTATACATAGAAGGCAACCTATCTAATCTGCTAATAGGTATCATTATGGAGCACTTGGTAGTATATTAGACTCCTTTATAGTCAGAAATTTTATTGAAAATGGACAGTTTTGAGAACAGAATAAATATTTTTCATGAAGAATTTTATTACACTTCAGTTTAGAAACAGTATTTCTTTCCTATTAGAGTTCTGTATACTTTGTGCACCAGAGATGATCCTGGAAGTAGATCCTACTCAGAGAATGAAGCATATTCAAAATCTGTGCTTTGTGTTTAGATGAGTGTTTATAATGCTGACATTTTCTTTAATGACCTTCATTAGTAGTAAGTAGCCTGCGGGGTTTTTGGTGTGTACTAGATATGAAAGTCCACTCATGATGTTATTATAAACATGGAGTTATTAAAAAAGAAACTGCAGTGAAACATAAGAAAGTTTAATCAGTTCACTAGTTTGCTAGTGATAAGAAGGCAGGAGTAGTGGGGCTTTGGGACTGTCTGGGAGGAGCTTGTCTTCTCTCTTTGGCAGCTGACTGGTAGATGAGCACTGACCATCTCAAGAAATAGAAATGTGAAGGTAACCTCACTAAGGTGTTGATTTAAAATAATTAAATTATTTGTGCTAGGTAAGGTGACATAGGTTTGAATTGTTAGCATGGTCTGGCTGTAGTCCTCTGAGCAAGGATGTTTCTGAAGGAACAGCAGAGCTTAAAGTTGTATCAATGGGAAAAACACCCATTTTCTAAGAAGGCATAAAAAGTTCCCCCATCACCTGCCTCAAGAAAGATTTGGCCAGACTTTATTTTTGCATAGTAGAGATGAAGCCTATTGATGCTTTTAATCACGATTCTTGCCAAAAAAAGCATCAGTGGTAGACTTTTCTTCTGCTCTATTATTTTTGTGTGTGTGTGCAAGGGATGATCTTATTCTAAGGGGGCTAGTGGCACTCTGCTCTTAAATTTACCAAATATTTATATTGTAGAACTGTAGTTGCTACTTTTCTGGCTTGTTAACGTTTTGGATAGAAATTTGTCATGTCAGTATCCATCTCTGTGCTTTTAAATTTTTCTAATACAGTGTATTTCATCAGGATTGTTTATCCTGCTCCCTAGAACAAATGTGAGACTAAACTGTATTTTTTTTCTCTGTATTTTTTTTCACTAGGACAGCATGGGAATGTCTACATAGGGAACAGAGACATGGAACTTACTGGGGAAGTGGTCTTTGTGTCTAGAAGTAGTTTTTGTTTTTGATGTGACTAGAATTGGTTGTCCTGTAAATTCTGAGGAAAAATCTCAAACTTTTTTGGCTTTTTAGCATATGTTCACACAGCTTTACTCAGCTTGACTAGCTCAAGACACAGGAGGTGCTGTTTGTGCTAAGCCTGTTGCTTGTGAACACTGAGCTGGGCTTTCCCTCTAAGCAGTCCTGGACAGATGTAGACTTGCTTTTTTTTCCTGTTCCGCATTAATGAGGAGCTGAAGTGTGATCTAACACTGCCTGGAGAAACCAGCTGGCATGGAAAGCTGGAAACAATGCTCTAATTACCTGAGGAGGAAGTTTGGGAGGGGATGGGGGCGAGGTGGAGGTGTGAGTGGTCTCATGTGTCTAGAGGTCAGGAAGGGTATTGATGGGAAGAGACAAGGACTGAGGAGATTCTTGTGCAGTGAGGGGACCTGGGCTTGGCTTGGTTTGGAGATTGTCATGGGTACAGGAGTGAAAGAGGACTGGGGATGGCAAAGACTGACTCAAGGGAGTGTGCCCATCAGAACAGCTGATCTGTCAGGTTGTGGAATGTGGACCTAGGAGGCCTGGACTTCCCTTGGGAACTTCAGAAAGACAAAGAATAATCTCCTAGTCAGGGGATCTTTAGAGTATTAAAAATGCATTGCTGCTTCAGCCAGAAGCTTCTGCAATATGTGGCATGAGCCCACTTGTCCCTACTTTTCATGGGAAGTCTTTGATTATGTGTTTCTTATAGCCTCGATATTTGGTACAAGGTTCTGAGGTTTGATGAGTTGGAGCTGCAACAAGTTGGGGGAGCTGTCCATGATTGCAACACATGGAGCGCTGGGAAGGATCAGTGTCATGCCTTGGACACCTAAATTTAGTGAATATTTCAATCCATCATCTAAATGTTTGTCCATACCCAACAGTAAAGATAAAATAATAAAAGAATGTAATCTCAAGGTCTTGTGACAGTGGATGCAGTAACATTTGTGAAGAGCTGTAGTGCAGAGCCCTGCAGGGAAGGCCAGAGGGAAGTTGGTAACTCTGTTCAGGGCCGTGCTTAACAGAGTGTAATAAACAAGGAATGAGGCCACACACTGAACAGAGAGGAGAAAACAAAATATTGAATAGATGCGCATTATGTGAGCACCATTCATTTGGTGCTGTGAATGGTTGGGGAAGTGTGATTGTGCAATTGTATTGTTTCCCAAAGCATGTGCATCAACAGAGCAAATCAGTTGCATAAACAACTTCATTTCTTCAGTTTCCCAGCTTCTGAGCATTTGGGAAATTTTTATATTATGTGCATATACACACATGTAAGAGACAGATGTATTGAATGTGTGAGTGGGAAAGTTTAGGGATTCCTTTATCTAATGATGTATGTAATGCAAAAGAAAAGAAATAAATATGCTTGAAAATATTAGAGTTTTATATGGGCAGTGTGTCATGAAAAAAAGATTTGTAACAGAGGGTCTTGTGGCAACTTCTTAAACAAATAAGTTTGTCAGAACTTTCTGATTCAACCAAAACGTGGGCTAGTACCTGAGCATGTATTTAGCAAGAACTTTAACTTGATAATAATAATCTTCAGGTAATATTTTATATATATATATATATACACACACATATGCTCATCTATGCACTCTCTCATGCTTGTCAGTACAAGCTTTACTCTCTCTGTCACCTAACTGAGGTGAAATTTGATTTATTGGTGGTGCAGAGGAGAAGAGCTTTTTTGAGGTGCCGGGCAGGACTGTGGGCTCCAGTGCTGTGGAGGATTTGGCACCTGTGGGTTTCACCTCCTCTTTCATCTGCTCTGTCTCTTCTCTCAGATATTTACTCCCCCACATAGCCTAGACTACCACGTACATCTTAGACTACAGGTCTTATGTTGAGCCATAGGGCAGATTTTTGGAAATACAGTCATGACTAGGCAAAAGCCCCAATATTTGGGGTGGGTTTTTTTGTTTTTTTGTTGTTTTATTTTCTTTTTGTTGCTTTTCCTGATATATTTATATAAAGACTCTCAAAGGCAGCGAAGTATTCAAGACTCGTGCCTTTGGTGCAATGTGTGCACCTAGATCCTCTTGGGGATCTGTGTCTTTGGGTGCTGGGACCTTCTTTCTCTGAGGATGTTTTTCACAGGCCTGTTCAGAACCTGGAATTATGGGAAGTGTGAAGCATTATTTTTATTTATTTTAATTGTTCCTTTCCTCACTATTTAGTTGCTGCCGTGTTCACCATTGTCTTCCGTTTATCTAAATAATGGTTGCCTGGCCTTTCACAAACTTGCGATGGGGAAAGATGGTGACCACCTGAAACAATAATATCTGTGGCAGAATAGCCTGAGAACTTTAAATAACCAAAGGGGGACCGTTTCCAAGGCAGCTAAGTGACCTTTGGATCCCAGGAGCAGACTATTCATAGAGGCCAAGCCTTTGTCCTGCTTTGACCAGTGGTCAGTGAACTCTGGCAGGCCCCTCGGCTCACCATCTTGGCCCTAGACTAGCAGCTGGTGATTGATTCATTTAACTGTCCAGATTCACATTCTTCTGTCAAGGGCTTGTCAAGGAAGAAAAAGGTTCTATGGAGGGCTATTCATTTTACTAAAAGGAAGGGGATGCATTATATGATTGAGTGGATTACTTTTGGGTCAGAAGAGTTCCTGCATTGCTCCGTTTTAATTCGGCCTTCAATCAAAGAGAGATTTAGTTTATCAGTGCAGTGTGGTACTCATGTAAAGGGACAGATAAATTCAATTCCATCAATGCAATAGGGTTGTTTTGTGTGTTTGTTGTTGTTGTTTCCCCCTGTTCTTTCTGTGATTTGTCCACTCCATTATGTTTCTGCTAAAAAATCAATATATTTTTGTGATTGATTGTTATGACTGACTTAAGAATATTAATTACTGTTAATCTCACTCTTAGATTTAATGTGTGTGTTATATGAGTATTAATGTTCCTACTACCTCTCGTATATGGTTTTAAGCAAGCCAGGAAAACATCAAGTGAGTAAAAGATTAATGTGTTACTTCTGTTTTGGATGAAGACAAAAGTGAGAAGAGAATAAATTCTACAGGATCAAACTAATAAATTGCTTTCCTACAGACAACATAGGTGACAATAAAGCTGAGGGTAGAATTAGTATTTTCTATCTAGTCCCTGTTTTCACCTGAAACAATAGTTTGTTTTACAAACTCAGCATTTTCTAAATGCTCAGGAGAGCTGTTTTCTTCTGATGGTTTAGAATGCCTTTTTTTTGTAAAACAAGGAAGGTGTTTCCATGCTCCATGCATGAAACTTGAATAATGTTTTCAGTTTTTTAACTAATACCTCCAGAAAACCAACTTTGATTTGCACTAGGGAGATGTATTTCAGCTTCGGTGTCTTGCCAGGCTCCCCTGTCCATTTGCCCTCCAGCTGGGCTGTGTTTCCTTAGCATTAGGATTTTCTTGCTGGTCCTCTTCACAAAGTCCTGAGCAAAGCCCGTCGTTGCTTAGCTCCTTCCACTGGAAATAACAGGCATTAGGGAGCAGATCCCGCCAGTTAACCTTCTGCCTCCATCTGAATGAACATGATGAGCTGCAGCAGATGAAATACGACCTGCAAGTTTCTTTTCCCCACTCTCATAAGCTATGTATTGTTTTGATTTGGCTTACTGAATGCATTATGAGGGATTTCTGATTGGCTTCAGGCCAAGGTGTTTTCCTTCTGCTGGTGGAAGTATAAGTGCATAATTTAGAAGAAAATACAGTGCAGCTTGATCTGTTGTATTCTTTTCTCTCCCTCTTTTTTTGGGGAAAAGGGAGAATTTTGTGTTTGTCAAGATAAATAAATGGCTTGACTACCTTAAGAGCAGAAGGGAAGATGAAAGTCTGGCATTATCTAACCTTGCTAATGCTTCTCTATTATACACCTCTAGATATGTGTCAGAAATCTGGGATAAGTGAAACACCTGTTGAATAGGCAGCCCTCTTTCATGGAGGCCTGGTGGTATTCCTCTCCTGCCAGCAGCTACATTTCCCAGGAATCAGTCCCCTGCTTGGGACTTGCATGTTCCAGGCTGGTGTAGGATGTCTGAGATGGGGATACCAGCACCTCTGGGCTCCAGGTAGCACTTCCCTCAGTGCTTCCCTGGTGGCTTTGATTCATGGCTATGAGTAGGAGACAAATAATGAGCTTTTGAAAATCATGGAAAGGTAAAATGGGTTGTCATCGTGTATTGGAAAATATAAGTAATCTAATAATAGTATTACCTACTTAGTAGAACATGGCTGTTTGGTTGTGCTATGACTGGGCAAACTGGAAATCCAGGAGTTCAACAATTGCCTTCCACCCAAACCGTCAATAGCCATAGCAAGGTGACTTCCTCTAAAGACATTAAAGGCAAAATAATTTTTATCTGGAAGCTGCATTTCTAGTTTGTTTCATGTGAAAATTGCAAGAGTTGTAAACACTTCCCCCTCCCCTACCTCCAGAATTTTTCAGGTAAACATGTAATTAGAGGATTTAAGTAGCTTCAATAAATAGGTAGTATTGACAGTGTCTCTTTTTTTTTGTGTGAAGCTTGTTTCTGATTTTCTCCCTGCTGCTCTCAAAATTTAGGACATTCAGATTTTGGCTGTTAGTTGCTACCCTCTGTTGAAAGACTGTTCTTGGGTGAGATCTCTGGGCTGTGTAAAGCAGTAGTGGGGCATTTGGTGACAGGGAAATGAGCTGCAGGCATTTGGCCCTTGAGAGTGGAGGCATTTCTTCTTTCCTTTCCCCAGGGGAATGACGAAATGTTGACATTTGGAGAGGGGGCTGAAGGGCTTGAATTCCCAGCACCCCTGCTCAGCGTTTTGCAGTGAAATTGTCTTTCATCCTGGGATGCTGATTCTGAAACATTGTAAGCAAAAAATGGAGAGTGCTCCTATCTCTCAGGAATAGCATTTCTGACAGTCTGGAGACTTAACAGCACCACCATATCAACTTACACTCATTCATATGGGCATGGTGTCAGTTTGCCACTGTATGAAATGGAAGCCCTTCCTCTGCCTCCCCCCAGATGTGCGGGAAGGCCCAGGGGTGGGCGGTGCAGCACAGGAATGTGTGGGGCCCCACTCCTGGCCTGGGATGTGCTCTGTGCTGCTTCCTCTGATTGATGAGCTAGGCAGGGTGAGGTGAAGAGTGGGCTTTGCATTCTGCTCAGAGTCTAGTTTTATTTTAGCCAGGAATAGCATTTATTTATTTTTAGAGATACAAGACCAATAAACAGAGGTCTTACCCTTCTGCTGGCATCTGCAGTGAAATTCATTGGTCAGAATGGGGCAGATTTCTGCTTCCAGTGCTGCTGAGTTTTGTTGCAAAGTGCTGAAATTGTCTTTTCTGTGTTGCACTGAGCAAATATTAAATTTTTCTTGTTCTTTGAGGAACTTTAGAATCATAGCAGTCAATCTTTAAATCTTTAGTGTTCTATTTTGATTTGTGTGAGTTTATTTTGGGTTTGTTGTTTTGTGGGTTTTTTTGGCTTTTCTGTTTGGATTAGGTTAGTTGTGAAGGGACATGTCTTTTGTTGCAAAATCCTGCTTGTGTTCTGATCCTTGTCTTCGTGTTGTAAAGTGCAAAACTGTGCTGGATGTCCCCCATGCAACAGTTGGGCTATTAAGCAGAACTAATTCTTCACAGAATGGCAGCAACTCCAAAGAAAGGCATCTGTGGGATTAAGCATAGATACTAGAAGGCAATCACTGGGCAAACTGCTGAAGGAAATCAGTCCTTGCAAGGGAGAAAGTGGTGTGTTCTTTCTCCTGAATGCATGCAGCCACACAAGTAGAACAGCTTTGAAGCTGGTTAATGTGGCTTACTGTGTGCCTTTTCTCTCCTATTTCCTATGCTTCTTGTCTTCAGAAGAGCAGAGGGGGATTCCTTGATAAGTGCATTAGCATTTATTGTGCCTTCTGTGGCCACACACTGTTGCCTGGATGATAGATAGACTGAGAAGGGAAAACCCCAGCTGGGATGCCTTCAGAAGTAAAAAGATCAAATCTCTCATGCTTGTTTACATGGTTTGGTAAGGAATGTCAGTCACACCATCAATAAACTGTTGAATATATAGAGCCACACATTTCAAAGCCTCAAGCTCTTAATTCCTTTAAAACAGTGCTAGTGATAAGTCCTGAGGTGATATGTTTGTCTGGCTTTATTGGGAGGGGTGGTAGTGGTATATGTTTTGCCTCCTATTAAATGATTCAGGTGTAGTAAGGCAATATGTGTAGCCGTGTGAATAGCTTGCACATAGCTGCAAGTGACATTATTGCAATGTCAGTAGCTGCTTCTACCAAAGTAAAATAGAAAGACCTAGGTGTATTACCCTGGACTTCTCTTCCCTCACAGGCTGGGAATTCTGATGCTTGCCCTTGCATTGCAATCCTGGATTCTCATCTCAGTGTGGCTCTAAGAGCACCTGATGGGCAGGAGAACAAACTGTAAAGTAAGGTGTTCATGGATTGGTAGTTTGTCACTGAGGATCCTCCTGGTATTTTCTCCAGCACATTGCTGCTGCCCAGGATCCCATTTATTGTCACAGTTATGTCAATATGCCATGGATAACAAGCTCTGTATCTGTTCCAGTAGTTTGAAGAAGAGAGGAGGGAACAGTACATTCTGATTGTCACCTTGTCAAATTGTGCCTTTCTGTTCCTGAATGTGTGTTTCTGCATTGAAGTGAACTTTTTGATGAGTGATTACCCACTTCTCAGGAGCCAATTTTCTTTAACTGTTTTGAGATTTTTTCCATAAGATACAGAGTGGACATGCTAATTTTGAACTGTTTCTATTGCTAAGGTTAACTCTTTCCATAATGTAGTGCTGCCTGTTCAGCAAAAGAAAAGAGCATCTTTCTTAAAGTACCATATATCCTGAGAAGAAATTATTGCTTTTATCCTTGAAGAAATTGATCAGTATCAGAGAGATTCCTGATGTATTGTGATGGTGTTTAGGTATTTTTTTCTTAACTTTTCAAGAATTTTCTCTTTTCCTGTGAACTGTCTTCAAGATGCATACTTTTGAGTGGTTCTCTTGATTTTCTGCACTGGAATAGATCAGAAACTTGCTCACAAAACTTCTGTTCTGTATGTGGATGTTGTGGCTTTAAGCAGAAACCAGGACAATGGAGAAAACAATATATTTTCCCACTTTCTGAGGATACTGTAAGAATGAAGGAATAAAGATATAGCGTAGCAAAGAAAGGATAAATGAGTACATTTCCTTAAAAACCTAGTCCAGAATAGCCTAGTTGACCTCCAGGTTTTCAGAAAGAGAAAATACTATATATGAAACTTCAGACTGCTCTTAACTTTGAGAAGCTGATGATGAAAACTGCCTGTGTGTGGCCATAAGCACTTTTTTAGAATTTAGTCCCAGCCCTAACGATGGAGAGCTTAGTGATCTTCAGTGGACAGATTCAGACTTGGTTATTCCTGTACAGGGATTTTTAAAATGATCATTTGTCAGCCACTGAATTAGGAGCTTTAAGGAAAGGAGCAGGGGGACCTGAAAGTGTTAGAGGAAACAAATGAGATTGCAGCTGACATCTCCAAGGGAACTTTTGTTCGAGGGTGCTCAGGCTGTTGACCTCTTTGCTTCTCCATTTCATTGCCTTTAGATTATAGCATTCTTCAGTATCAGAAAAGTAGTGGGTAGTTTATGAATGGGCAATTTTTAAATTGTTTTTTTTTTAAAGCAGAGATATTGGACATTGCTGTGCAAAGATTTTAATGCACAAAGAAAAGAGTTTTACTCTGTGTTTTAAAAGTATGGGTTTTGTATATGAGGCTAATGATTTCTTTTTTCCCTTCTTATCAGAGATTGGTGAGCAATTCCTGGTGATCTGCATCTTAGGTTGGAAATCTTTGTCTAAACATTGTGCTTCTTAGATATCTGCAGCAAGTTGGCAAGAGTATGAGTGAGGAAAGGAAAAATGAGAACATACCATTGTTTCTTACTTTTTCCATTTCTTTCTCTATTGCATTTCTCTCTCATTTTTTAGTGTGGAAGTAAGTATGTGGTAGGCCTGGAGTAAATGTTTTTGCAATAGGGTGACCATAAGTTTTAGCAGAGCAGTGTCCCAAACTGGCTGGCAGGATGTTGGAGGCAAACTGCAGTATGCTGTGCAAAGGAGCTCAGCCTCTAGCTGAGCAGTCAGGGCCTTGGAGAAGATTGGTCCAGAGCAGAAGTAATGAATTGAGAATAGCAGAAAGGGCAGATGGCCCAAATCCTCACTCATCACCTAATCTGGGATCTTCTTGGTATTTATCAGTGAAAGCTTTCTGTAATTACCCCTATGTACAAAGCATTTTCTGGTCCCTCCAAAACTCAGAATGTGATTTTGAAAGGGTTTTGCAGGCTAATGCCTCAGAAAAATCCACTCCTCAGATACAACAGTACTGTCCTGTGAACTGAAACGTGAGGAGCACATGGTGTGAAGGATCAGTTTTGTCTAAAGGGAATGTCAATTTTCAGAATGTCAATTTTCTTGGCCAAACCTGGCTCATACTCTGTGCTTGTGTCTTTCATGTTGTAGAAATGGGGTTTGTAATCTTGTTAGCTTTTTGCAATATTTGGGCTCTTTTTTTCCCCCCCCTTATTGTTTGGATTTGTGTTTTCAGGAACCTAAGTTGTAGCGCTAAGCTAGCAGCTCATAAAAATGCAGTTCTGTAATTTCCCACTCTGCAGGGTTTTCCAAAGCATCAAAACAATTGCTGTAGAATGTCATTGTGGTCCGTACAAACTGTAATTCTGATCCACCTTCTCTAAAATGTTAAAATGCCTACTAGGAGATTCTAAATGGCAAATAGTTAAAACAGTCTGTGGGATAGAGGGATTAATAAGTGTCCCATATCAATTATTGATAGTGTCAAATCAATGTGGCAGTTTCAGTCTCATTTAACCTCTCTATTATTTAATTGTAAGGTAATAGTTGAAGTCTGGACTCCTTTTTCAATACAGTTCTGAACTATCATCTTTAAAACTGCTGTTTCATTGTTCATGCTAAAGGCAAGGATTTTCTTCGTCAGATTTGATATCAGTAATTCAAGTCTCCTGTTTGATTTGATCTCTCTTGTTTTTCTTCCTTCAAGAATTTCTCATCAGATACATAATATCTGAATTGGGTATCATCCCCCCATACACGTTTTATGTGCAATCTCTAGATTTTCCAAGAAAGTGGTTTTTTTCATATTGAGAAATTACATGTCATAGTCATGGCAAACCAATGTGTTTCTGTCGTGTAGTTTTAGGTCTGTCTACCCTGTCCTCTTTCTGAGAGTGAGTTTGTAGTAACCAGCTTGATAAAACAAAGGAAAGGCAGGAATTAAAGCTAAAATAGGAAGCTGGGAAACAAAACAGAAAAGTAAAATGAATGCCCTTTAGCTGGATGACCACGTTTCCAGGCCATTCGAGCGAATACTGATTTTAAAGTCATGTCTAACAGTTTAGTGTTAGTACCTCATTAAAATCCAGGGATTAATAGCAGCAATCTCCTTGTTGCACATTAAAGGGATTTAGTTTAATTTGGGATTAGAGGGTACAAGTTGCCATTCTAGCAAAGCTTTTCCCAAGGTATCAGTGAGGTGAAGTGAGATAGCTTAAAGACTGTGGTTTTTTCTAGCTATTGCAGTTATGCTATACACACACACACGTGTATGTGTTTTAAAACTGTGGTGAACTGGTTCACTAATCCTTTAAAATGCATGCTACCTTTGGAAGTGAAATTGTCTGGAAAAGCTTGTTTGAAATGTAAAGAAAGACAGTTGGAGTTATAAGTCTTTCTGAGACTGAAGGTGTGGTTGTGCCTGGGTTAGTTCAAGGACATTAAAATCTGTGGGTACTGGTGTTGGAGATTCACCCTGTAATCAGGACTTCCTTGTGAATTAGATAAGGATAAGGTGCAGTATTCTTCTCTTCTCTTCTGCAGCTACACAGAAGTTGGAACAGGATGGGTCATTTTTCTCCTCCCCTTTTCCCTCCTACAGGTGTTCTCAGCATGAAAGTGAGAAGAATAACCACCTTGAGAGCCTTGAGTTATGTCTGAGGAAAGGCATGTGAACACTACAGTCCCCTCCCTGGTTCTGGATTTTGGGAGAAGGAGAGAGCAGTTGTTTAGTTGTTTTATTGCTATCAATAAATAAAGCTTTTTGTTAGGCTGGCATAACTCATTAACATGTCCATGTGTGGTAGCATTTACTGACAGGGATTATTAATACAGAGAAAGAAAAATGCAGTTCTAAAATTCTAGTGTAATAAGTTAAGCATTCTTCAGAATTTTCACTGAGTTCTTAACATGTGGGCAGCAATGTCAGCAGCCTATATGGTTTATCTGATTATTTATTTAATGACATATCCAATTTTTTGAGGGGAAAAAAGCAACTAATTTTGTTCCAATTGAATTTAAGTATCAGGCTTTCAGCCTGGTTTGGTTATTAATTAAAACTAAGTATATTAAACTGAAGTTTTAGCCAGTAGTAGCACAAAAATGTGCAATTTCAGAATATCTCTTCAAACCGCAAGGTTATAGGAAAAGTGTATTTTAGCTAAGCTTGTTTTTCCAACCATTCTGGGAGAAATTAAAAATAACGGCTGACTTTAGTGAAAAAGCCACTCTTACAATTTATCAGAAGAGTTAAGTCCCTTGTAATTTATAAGAACACCATTACCAGTATGTTGTTTGAATTACAGTCTTTTATAACAGCCAGAATGCACTGACACTTTTCCTTTGTGCCTGAAAGGGCCAAATGTGTTCTGGATGATATCACTTCCTCTTACAGATGGAACTCAGCTCCATCTCAGCTGTTTGCCTTACATAATGGCCATGAGAGGAGGGAGATGGCTGTGCAGACAATGAGTGAGATAAAGTCTTTGCAGATGCAGTTGCCTTCCTTCTTTTCCTGCTCCATGCCAATACATTTCTATTCAGCAACCTCACCTGGACTTCCCATACTGCAGCTAAAACCTCTTCTTGCTTTTTCTGTTCTTACAAATTTACAAAGAAGTATTAGGGAGAGCAGAGAGCAATGACTCTCATTAATCAGTAAGACTATCCCTTCTCTCTTGAGTTTCCTTTCCCAAAGCTAATCAGATCCCAGCTCTTTTAATCTTTCCTTACAGATCAGGTTCTTTTTCTCCTGAAATCTCTCATTTTTATGCCTCACATTTTAAAAATAGTAATTCTAGGTCAAACAACACTTGGTTAATGTTTTAAGGGTGAGTGTAAGAAATCACTCTGCTTGTGGTAGCACATATAGGATGGCCTTTCACAGTAATCCCTTTTTTTATGAAAATCTTTACCCATATTGCTATATTTGTGTGACATTCACCTCTGAGCTGTATATAATAAGCAGAACCTGGGCTCCAAAATACTTAATTTTTGCTAGCATCTCTTGGGAAACTCAGGAAAGATTCACCCATTGTATCACTTGATGACAGCCCCAGCTCTGTGTACTTCACATTCTTGTTCAGAAATGAGAAGAGCTGTGTGTCTGCAGTGTGTCTGTATACTTTTATGAAGGTTATTCCAAATCCAGGTCCAGGCCAAACTGTACCATTTGACCAGTAAATCACTGGAAACGTGTGTCTATATGGCCAAAAGGCATGGCAGAACTCCTTTCATAATCTCTTTTAAGCCTCATTCCTACAAGAACTGAGAAACTGCAAGAACTCCAAGAAAATATGTGCATGTTGGCTTTGATGTTAAAATGTAATGCACATGTATATTTGTTGTATTTTCAACACTGTTTCAGAGAGAGCACACAACAAAATCTAGATCAAGAAGAGAAGAATTCTCATGTGCTGCCCTGAAATCCATTTCTTTGGGAAAAGCCATAGCTCCTCTTTAACATAAAATTCTCAAATGAAACCTCTTCACCAGAGAGTTTTAAAAAATGGAAAGATTCTTGGTTTCACTTGAAGGGTTAGGGCTCTTGTGAAATTCTCAATAGCATTAACACATGCCTTGTACAAATGGCATTATGCACTTTTGTTCTTTCCACCTGAGCAGTTCATCTCTCTGAGTGGCCATTATCTCTTGAGAAACACTTAAGCATCACTATCATGTTCTGCAGAATTTCTCAATAATTGTTGCATTCTGGTTAGTTGAAAACTGTGCTACTGTTTCAGTTCTGGATTTATCTTTCATTCTTACGGGTTTCTTATTTCACAGTTGTAGCCCAGTCTTGGGTTAGAGCCAGCTGTGATGAAACAGTAATCAACACATAGATTGTTGGAATTTCTTTTGCCTCTTAAGAAAGCTCATTCAGAAAATTACATAATGACATGAAGTGTGTAAGGAGAAAGTGCAGTGTGTAAGGGAACAGGTCACTGGCTTCAGGATTTCATTTCAGGAGGGTATGACGTGAGTATGTGTTGTGCTTCTTTTTTGCTGGTTTGTTTGGTCTTTTTCTTTTCATAATTAAAGTCAGTGAAGGACTGCTGCTGCATTTAAATAAACAAACAAAAGGTGTGAAGCAGGAACTTCTTAGGTTTGACTTTTTTGTACCTTAATAGTTAAATCTGTGTAAAGTTGCTTAGGTACACAGGCAGTTTTTACATTATGCAGGATAGTATTCAATCCATGTACATCAGCAGCAGTTCTCTAATACTTCATCAGCATTTTACAGTAAGCAATCATTTGGGTTTTGAACCTGTGGATATTTGCCTTAATGGTAAATGAAGGCACTCCTACCAGAACTGAAGTCTGATTTCTCTCTGCATAGATGACATTGATGGCATAAATCACACAGTTCTGCCCAGTAAAGATCTTCATACTCAGAAGTAACTATACAAACACACATACCAATCACATAAATTTCAGGAATTTATACAAGTAAATACTGTTTCTAGTTACTGTCTTCTGCTTCTGTAAGCAGCGTTTGGTGTCTTGAAAGTTAAAAAGGGTGGGAGCATCAGCTTCTCAGAGTAGCATTAATAATTTTCTTTTGGCTATAAATCTGGGAACAAAATGATTGAATAGACTGGAGAAGGGGGGGGGAACTCAAATAAAAAGGCACTTACATTTATTGCGTTGCAGGGTTGTTTTTGGGAGCAGGGTATGTCTCTTGAGACTTTGTTTCTTATCCATTTTATAGAGCTCTGGCCTCTTAACAGCACTGCTTTAATGACTTGTTCTTGGGGTTCTGAGTTGGAATCAGTGCTTGCCAGGAAAACAAGCCTGTTACAAAGAGGTCAGGTTTCATGAGACAGCAATAGACTTGTAAAAACAGATTTTACTGGAGCAAATAAAGTCAGAATTAAGAAGAAACCAGAGATGTGCGTAAAGAAAGATATAGAGGGTGCAAGCATTGAGGCAAACTGATAAACCATGTATAAACTTAGATGAGAGGTAAGCGGGGATTTTTTGATTCCAAAAACTGCATTTAGTGACATTAATAAGTTTTTTTTAAGGTTTTGTACAGTTCTTCATAGTTGTGACTTTTGCTGTCTTTAAAGATGAATTTTTGGGGGAAATGCATTTTTCCTGCTCAGGTGGAAAAATGTTCTTTACATATCAGCTTCAATTAGCAACTTGCACTGGACTTTCCATACAGTGTAGCTGAACCTGCTCCTGCCTGCTATTGTGATGGCATTTTGTGGTCTGTGAAATACTAATTGCCCTCAATTTGCTTTGTAGTTCTTGAGAGTCTCACTTCTGTCTTTAACCACCAGCTGTAATGTACTGAGTGCGTGGAAGTAAATCATTCTTTTAAAATACATAAATGAAAACCTAAATTATGTTTCATTTCTCTCACTGTGTCCCTTTAAGTAACTCTACCAATATAAGAAAATTCTAGATGCATTTTTATAGTTCCAGTGGAGATGAAACTTTTTTAAGCTGTGGAAGAGGTTTGCTTCAATAAGACTGTATGTTTACCTTCCTGACTTGTTGCAATGACTCTTTCTCATGCCACTGGCTGTGGTGCAGCTGTGCTACAGGATGGCTCTGAAACTCACATTGCATTGGTTTGGATTGCTCATATCATTTATGCCTTTATTACATTCCTTGAGATTTTATTTTGAAATGTGAGCAGACTTGTCTAGTTTGCTGCACCATGCTTTCAGTAAGTAAATGAAGAATGCAAAGCACTGTATTTTCTGTTAAGAAAGAAAATCTGTTAAGAATGGCACTAGGGAAATATTATTGTGACTCCAGGTGAACACACGTTTGTGTAGGGAGAAATTACAATGAAGAAAAAAGGAAGGAAACAAGACAAACTTGAATTCCTTTTATTCCTGATTCTTCTTTTTCCCCACTTCTCTATTTTGTGGTGGAAGACTACAGGAGAGCTGGATTGCATCAAATCCAGCACAAAGCAAATCCAGACAATTTAGAGTTATGGGAACAAGCTGCTGTGTGTGCAGGTTATTTGCCTTGTGCTGAGTTTGTTTTGTGAAACTGAGCTTTTGTAAATAGTCAAAAAACTACTACGTCTCTTTTTTACTTCTGATGATTCCTTTGCAATCAAAAGAAAATCTGTTTAAGGCAAGAACTGCTTTTGTGTCTCCTCCAACAGGCTTTCCATGTGAGAGTTCTGTTGTAACACCTTTATGCATGTTGTGGGGGGTTTTATGTGTTCTTGAACCTGCTAAAAAGTAAAAGAAAGAGCAAAAAGTGGTACCTAGTTCTCTTGGTGAGAGAGGATAGTTCTGTCTGCAGTGAAGGTGGGGAGGGGACACATACTCAGGAGTGTCTGGGGCTGTGTAGACCTGCTGTCAAAAGCCCAGGTTTGGCTGTAAAAATGGGTACCAGAGCATCTCTGCTCCCTGTGTCCAGGGTGCCTGAACCACATTTGAGGTACCAGACCTGGTTTACAGTGGTCATGGTGTTTGCATCATGTGGCTCCAGCAGCTTTCAGGTGGTTTTGCTGTACAAGGTGGTTCTGTTGTTATCTACAGTCTTTGGAAGGTCTGTTCAGGAAGCTGCAACACTGTCACTGCTGCTGTGATTAGGAACACTCATTCCTGCAGTGCTGATGCAGCTACAGGAATGCAGACCAAAACAAAAGGCATTTATTCACACCTGGGAAGTGACATAGGCATATGAGTAATAGGAATATCTGAGTTGTGTAGTTAGGCCTGTGCTAGGAGTTAATTTGTATGTGTGGGGGTAAGCAGCCAGGTGAGTTCACATTCCCTTCACACTCCAGTATTAATCTCTCAGTGCTGTGCTGTACCATTAGAATGACAGGGAGGGGGAGCACTCAGCAGAATGCCTGGTGTGCATCAGTGCTGCCTGTGTCCTACATGCAGAATGGCATTTTTGGGAGTGTGTTGGAGTAAATAGGATGAAAAGCTTATTTCCTTTAATAAACAAGTGAAATAGAGAAGCACAAAACTTGAATATTAAGAGATGGGCAACTTTACTGTTGGTTTTTGTATTGCAACCATCTTTCTGTATCGTTTATACAGGAGTAGAAATTTGATTGGAATCTGATTTTTTAAAAAACAAAAAGAGTACCATGGGGTTTACAGAGATTGCTCCCTCTGCAGTTACAGGGGGTGGAAATGTGTGTGAAATTATTTATGTTGATTTATCCAAAAGGAGTTGCTTCTGAAGAATTGTTCTGTTAGTTGTAAGTAGCAGTAAATAAGCAATTAATTCACAGGTTTTATATTACTTTCCCTTATTTTTGAGCAAGGAAATCCAACAACTGATCAATTTCTTTGCTCTCTTATTAGCTGCAGGATGTCTGTTGATCTGCCACTTCAGCTGGCTCAATATTGTGAGCTCCTCAAGTTGTAGATGCTCAAAATGACATTGATGCTCTGTGCATCAGGCATCACCTTGGTGACTGCTCAGACTGTTGGGATAGAAGTGTTCTCACCTGCTTAAACTTACTTTGAGGTCTTTGTTTGATTTTGATTTCTTTTTCTTACCACACATTTTTCTTACCAACTTATGCAACTCTGCATACTTTCTTTTATTAAAGTGAATCAGGAACCAAAAGTTGTTTTGGAAATTTCCTATTGCAGTCAAATTTTTTAAGGCCAGTCCCAAACAAGTTGAATTGACTTGAACTTTGTTAGTCTCATAATTGATACGGTTTCCAGCTGCATGCCAGTCAATTTGTATGCTTAATTCTATTTGAGCATGTCATATGTATTTTCATTGAAACATTTTTTCACTGCATTAGGTTAAAGCAAAGTTATTTTAAGTAAACCTTCAACCGGTGAAAACATGATATTGAGCTAAGCTGACAAGGCAGTTAGATCCGTCTTTCTTTGCATACAGAAATAAAAGGACTTTGTGAAATATTTCTGGGTATTTTTATAAGTTGCTCTATGATCTAGAGTTTGATTTAACCAGGAATTTTTTCTCACTTTAGTCCCTTAAAATTGATGTTCTCTTGTTTTTAGGCATTTCTGCATTTGAAGTCCAGCCACTTTCAACTGAAGTCCAAGAAGGTGGAGTAGCTCGATTTGCCTGTAAAATAACAGCAAACCCTCCTGCCACTGTGACATGGGAAGTGAATAGAACAACTTTACCCTTAGTAGTGGACAGGTATGTAGGGTTACACACTTTAGAATGTATTTTATTCTTTGCTATAATTTTGATCCTGCTACAAGAAGAAAACCTGAATACTTGCAATGCCATTACATTAAAAAGGGTCCATGTCAACTATTGAAGTAGCTGGTCATAGGTATGTTGCTAATGAATTTTAAATAGGTGTTATGAGTGCAGGCCAGAATTACCCACTATTGTCTACACAGTAATCACTGACCTTTGAATTCTTGTTGGTGAATTTTGTATGCAAGTCATCCCCAGGAATAGGAATTGCAGTGGGGAATGGAATGGGTGGACTTTGGGACTGGTTTGAACTAGTGGGATTGCTTTCACTGCAGAATTGATGCTGAACTTGTTTTTCTTTAGAGGGACAATAAAGAATTACATATAGAGAAATTTGAGTTAAAACACTTGATACCAGGGAAATTCTCTGCAAGGGGTCTTTTCATGAACTGATTAATTTAAGGAATACAGTCTAGTCTCTGCCAGATTCTTTTCCATGTCCAGTTAGTGTTCATTGAACTGACTCCTGTGCTTTTTGACCTGTAACTCCATTTGAAAGTGTCTAAGATACCCAGCATGCAAAGGAAGGAAAAAAGACAAACTAAGAATTGAAACCACAGGTGGGTTTCTGGAAACTGTACACCAGTTATGTCCATATATCAGAAACTGCTGTAAAAAACCAGCCAGCCTGAACAGTATGAATGTGGTAGCAGGCTAAAGAAGGCTGGGATGGTTGATTCTGAGGGTGAGAAAGATCTGCTTGTTGAAAGTAAATTCCTCTGCTCTCATTGTGGTGCTGGGGGGAATTTTGCCTGTAGTTCAGAACGGCAGGGAGGTGAGTCATGTACTGGGAATGTTTCTGAGTCTCCAGCCTGCTGCTCCCAGGTCAGTGTTAGCAATGGCTGTTTGTAAATCAAGGAGTTAATTCCACCATGGTGTTCCCTGGGTGAATGTTAATCTACTCTTCTTGTTTTTGGTTTCTGTGGCAGGATAACTGCTCTGCCCACAGGAGTGCTGCAGATCTATGGTGTTGAGCAGAAGGATGCTGGGAATTACAGATGTGTTGCCACAACTGCAGTCAATAGACGTAAAAGCACCGAGGCAGTGCTCAGTGTTATTCCAGGTATTTACCATGGGAGATTTTTTTCAATGGCACCATATTCTTTCTTACAGTATAGCAAAAACACTTAGATGCCTTGAAAAGATGTGAGTGAACCACTTGTCCAAATAATGTTGCTTGCTTTTATCTTGTGCCTAAAATACCGTTCCCCAGTTACTGAAATAAGACTTTGGTGTAAATGTAGCTTTCAGTATCCTTAAAAAAATTGTTTTGTTTCATATTTAATTGAGTTTTTGTTCAACTGTGCTCACTTTCTATCTTTTTTTTTTTAATCTCTGCAAAGCCTCAGATTTGAAGCCTTTTCACAAGCCATCTATAATAGCTGGTCCTCAAAACATTACAGCATCTCTTCATCAAACTGTCATACTGGAGTGTGTAGCCACAGGGAATCCAAAGCCAATCATCTCATGGAGCCGGTTAGGTAGGTCTTAAAATTACAGTGTGCAACCTCCAGCCTGTGGAGAGGAAGTAAAACTGGAAAGAAAGGATTTGAGCAATTAGGTTTCTGTTCTGAGGCATTGTGGTGTAGGTAATGATTAGTAGGTTAAGGGAGGATGAGAGACACACTTTCAGTTCTGTGCTGCAGAACTGCTGTCAAGAAGCCCTGAGGTTTTCTGCAGCTTTGGACTCTCTGCTGCTGCTGTCAACCCCACACTGTCCCCAGCACAGGGCTGGCACAGGGACTGGCAGGGTGGTGACCTCCAGGGTTTCGTGGAGTAGAATCAGTGGTGGGGGCAGGTTGGGGTGGCTGCATCCATGAAACAGACCTGTAAGTGTTCCTCCCACTCTTCCTCTTAGAAGCCGTATGGGAATGTGATTTGCACCTTGTGTTAAGGAGCTGTTTGGACTATGAATAAGTATGGACAAACCCAGGACAGTCTGCCTGGCAGGGGAGAAGAGGGAATGCAGTAAGAATGATAACATTGAGCAGTGCATCATGTTTTTTTCCTGAAAACTACTTCTGTTTTCATTCCAACATGTACCTAATTGTGTAAGTCAGGACTGTACATGTAGAAGCAAACCATGAAAAATTTACCTGCGTTTCTATTTCTAAAAGTGTAAGAAATAAATGTGTCTTTCCTGGTTGATTCAGTGGATCTTATAGACAAATAAGTAAGAAAAAAGTTCACCTATTAGTCATAGAGCATTTGCTGTGAAAATTGGAGAAAATACATGGTAATTCAATATACTAATTTTATCTGCAGCGTGATTCAGGAGATGGTTGATTGCTGTTTGTAAAGATGATGTGGATGTTGGTAGTGATGAACTGAATTATAGTGCTAGGCACATGGGAGGTGTACTTCTAGCTGAGGTGGTAAATTTCAGATATAAACCACTTAAGGAGTGGTGAGGCCTAACCATCTGAATGGTCAGGTAATTAGTGAAGAGCAAAGTAAATGCAAAATGGAAACCCCTGGAAGCTCAGCTGTGATTTCCTTTGCATTTTTTGACTTTTATACTCTAATCTAAGCCATTACTGCCTTAGATAACCCAGTTTAGGTGAGTTATCTGGATGCATTGAACAGCCTTGTAACCCACTTCTGCTGCTCTCTCAAAACAGACCACAAGTCCATTGATGTCTTCAACACCCGCGTGCTGGGGAGCGGGAACCTGATGATCTCAGATGTGAAGGTGCAGCACGCAGGTGTCTACGTCTGCCGGGCCACCATTCCCGGCACCCGCAACTTCACCGTGGCCATGGCAACGCTCACTGTGCTGGGTGAGCCATTTCCAGACTGTCTGAACACCCTGTGCCTGTCCTTCTGAGCTCTGCTGTGGGCTGGGCTGGCGTTTTGTCTCCAGCATCGTGCACCAGGGGCTGTAGGGAGGCTGCAGAGGTTGAACAGATCACAAAACTGGGGCTGCCTTTTTCTGTCTGTTGACTTAGATGTGAAGTGTCAGATACTCAAGATTTGAGTTGGGAGCTAGCACTTGGAGATACCCAAGGTGCAGTGTTTGCTCTGGGAAGATTTTCAACTCAGAAAAGGACCCTGTAACAAAGTAGGAATATCTAATGTGTATCCATGAGAGAAAAGTGTGTCATAGCCTGGAGTTTGATTTGTTTGTATTCATAAATGCATGAACAAAGTTACTGTCTGTGCAAATAGTGTATATTTGAACAAATGTGCTTTGTTTACAAGGGATGTGCTTTCTGCATGTGTATATGTGTATTTGAGTGACTCGAGGAGAAAGGTTTTTATTTGGAAAAATTATTATCATTATTACTACTGTCCTTGTGTTTGTAGGGGCTTGATTTTTAAATAATTTTTTCCTCTTACAACTTATCTGTAGCTCCACCTTCATTTGTGGAATGGCCAGAAAGCTTAACAAGGCCTAGAGCTGGTACTGCTCGTTTTGCTTGTCAAGCAGAAGGAAATCCTGCTCCCAAGATTTCATGGTTAAAAAATGGAAGGAGGATACACTCCAATGGTAGAATAAAAATGTACAACAGGTAAGATTGCAATTGCTGTAGGAGGGCTGTGCTAGTGATGTGCTATCAAAAGGTGACTTTCCAGTAGCTAAATATAGACAATCAAGATATAACTCAAGTCAGCCTGAAATGGGACATTAAATGTAGTGATGGATGCTCGTTAATCAATACCTAAAATCTGTAAAGCAATAATTGCCTTACCTGGCAGGGAGGATGGGCAGGACTGAACTGACGAGTTTCACAACAGAGTTACTTTAGATTTACAGAGTAGCAGAATGTTGCTACTACTTCTGTTGAGTGAGCATCTTTTATTAATTAATTGGTTAAGGAATTACAAGCTTAAGGTTCTGCTTTTTGCAGGGAGGGAGTAGATGTGCTGTTTTATTTTCATTGTGCCTGGCTTTGCAGGCACAAACAGAAACATGGCAGGTTTTGCAGAATGCTTCAAGGTGCTAAATTTCACTGCTGAGCATCCATTTGTAATAGAAGAAGTTGTGGCATGTAAGTCAATTATGCTAAACTTAGGAAGCAGAGGCAAACATAACTGTTGTTGCATTATGTGGAGCTGAGTTTATCCAAGATGCGAGCTTCTTTTCCACCTTTTTCTTCCTTTTGGATCCAGTAAATTGGTGATTAACCAGATCATTCCAGAAGACGATGCCATTTATCAGTGCATGGCTGAGAACAGCCAGGGCTCCATTCTGTCCAGGGCCAGACTCACTGTGGTGATGTCAGAGGACAGGCCCAGTGCTCCTTACAACGTCCACGCTGAAACCATGTCGAGCTCAGCAATCCTGCTGGCCTGGGAGAGGCCTCTCTACAATTCAGACAAAGTCATTGCATACTCTGTGCATTACATGAAAGCAGAAGGTAAGCAGTTTGATTTAAATACTGTCTAATGATTTGTGCGTGACAAGAACTCGAATGTCCTTGCAAAGACTGTCAGATTTGAGTGGTTCATGTTCAGGGCTGTATCAGAACATTCCAGCATGTAAATGCATACTGTAATCAACAGGCAAGCTTGGGGGAAAATGCTTCTCCCACACCATCTCATTTGTGGGACTGAGTGTTCTTCCAGCTTACCTGTGTCTGATGGCTCCAGCGAGCAGATTCTGAAGTTATGAGAGGGCTTTGGGACCTGGGGCTCCAAAGTGCTCTCTGGATTTCCCTCTGTCCTCAGCAGGAGCTTCTACCTATTCTCTTCTCTGTGTGCATGGCAGGGAAGAACAGGGCATACAACAGAGTGAACTTCTCACCACAGACTGCTCTTCTGTCTGGATCCCCACATTCTTGTGACTTTACTGGCTTTCATAAGTTTTGGACTAAAATAGTTGATACTTTGTCTTCACTACCTTCTCTTAAAAGGAATATTGGCCAAATGGTAAAATCTACTCTTCTTTCACCCCTTGGTCTCCTGTCATGAGGAAAGTCCACTCAAACACAAATGCTGAATGGCCATGAGTGGCTTATCCCAGTTTCTGAAATTATATACAAGTTTCTGTATAGAAGGGAAAGGATATTTGGGGTAAAAATGAGTAACTGGACATTTTAAAATCCCTTAGTATTATGTAATTGCTTTGAGGTAAGGTAATTTAGGGTGGTAGGAAACAGCCATTTTTCAAAAGCAGGAGTTGATGGCTTAATGACTTGAAAAATTGTTGGGTGCATGGCTTCAAGTAAGTTGCACTACAGCCCTGTTTTCTAGGAGTGATTTCTGTTTCCATTTCTTTTCAGTAAGTGGTTTATTCAAGGACAGGACTGCAGATGCTCAGCTCTGTGTGGAATACCAGCCTGCCATCTGCTAAGCAGAGGACAGGAAGGACAGCTTAATTACTCTAATACTGATGCAGGAATAGCCACATTTGCTTTTGCAAGTGGGATATTTCAGGACACAGGAGAATTTTGTCTGAAGGAAGGAAGGAAGGAAAGAGTTTTAAAAGATAATGAGAACAAGAGGTGTGGGAAATTACCCCCTACTCTTTCAGTCACTGAGGTATTGTGCTCACAATCCCCTCCTACAGCTAATATGAATAAAGTCACACTGGATAAGTTATCTGGATAATTGTAGAGAGCAGAGACCAGATAACTTCCAAGAAAACTGGGAAACTGTCCTTAGGGAAGTTTGTATTTCTGCAGGAAATACACTTGCACAGTAGTGAAAGGAGGTATCTTCTGGAATATGTTTTTTGTAAAATCACTTTGCAGTCCCTGTCTTATTTGCTTGCTTATCCAAAGGCTATATTTTGTGAAATGAGATTATAGCTTGTCTTGGTTTAAAAAACAGAACAAATTTCAAACAAAAGTAAGCAGCAAAACAGAAGCCTCTGATTTATTTGATTGTACTTTCTCAAATACCCATTTTTTTCATCTTTTCTGACCATCTTGTGATATTTATTTTATTAAATGTAATGTTGTTGTGCCTCCTTTAACATTAGTGAAAAAATCCACACAAGGAGACTGGAGAGGGCTGTGTAAAGAGGAGTAATTACAGTAGTGGGATTCAAAATGTAGGTGATCTGCATGCATTTTTAACTTTGCCACATGACTGCATAGTATCAGAACACAAACCTCACTTTTGTCTCATTTTATAGAAAAATTTTGAGCTTCAAGGGCTAGTGGTCTGCACTTCTGTAAAAATAATATCTAAGTGCTAGAGTGATAGCCTGTAAACCTTTCTGAGGCTGTTGCTCCCATATCAGAGGCGTTATTGAAAGTCTAGAAAATGCCTTTGTGAAAAATTATCACATCAGCCGTTTCTCTAATGTAAATTTAGAAACAGCTACATTTAAAGAAATGCAAATTAAATATTAAGGAAAATCTTTTAATCAGAATCACACCATACCAGGTCATAAAAGTGCTAACATAGACTGTTGACATTGTCAACATCTTATTTACTCTCTAAGATTTCTAGATAATTATCTATTAATGTAAATATTATGTATGAATGTATTGCTTTCATTATTCCTTTTAGCTTGTCTTTCCCTGTTCCACTCTCACACCCTGTTTCTGACCCTAATAAAAATTAAAAATTATCTCAGATACATCTGAGTTGACTAGGTTTTATCTTTGTTTGAAGCTTCTTATGAACATAAATGTACAGACAAAGTTATGGACGTAGTGCTCTCTTGTTTTAGTTAGGAACCTCATTTGCAAGTGTGAGTAAAGAACAAAGTATTGCCAAAGGAAAACAGTGCTTGCCAAGTCTCCTAAGTTGTACTGATGTTTGTGATTCTATAAACTTTAAACAGAAAGCAAAACTGGATAATGCATGAATTGTATGCAGTTTCAAAGAGTTTTTTTTTGTAGACACCACAATGTGGTAGGTGCTTTGAATACAAAAGATACCATCACTTATTGTTACATTTCACAGCTCAAGTATTCTGATGTTTCACTGTAAAAACAAGTTCAGGTTCTCTTCCCTATATAAAAAAAGTTAGTGTTTTAATCAAGCTAGTTGAAGAAACCAACAGGTGGGGGTTTTGTGTGTTTGTTTTTTGTTTCTTTTAGCAGAATATTTTACATTCAAATCAGGGTCATAGTAGCAAGAAGAATAAGGGTCTGATGAGCGTGCATGTTGGAGTGTGTTAATTCCTTGTTAGTGATTTAGAAAAGGCACAAAGGGAACACTGATTGTGGTGGAAGGCAAGCCTTGTTCTCTATTATGGCTGTTTCATTAGGGCCTCTGCATGAGGCCTAGCAATCCATTCAATGAGAGAACAAGTCCTTTTAATTTGAGCTCAAGGATCTTGTTTAGCAGGTCAGAAATCGTGCCTTGCAATTCCTAATTAACAAGCCATTAACTAGTCTGTTGTGAGATGCTCCTAATCTTGTCTAATTAAAATGCTATCAAGTTAATTCATAAATGTGGGAAAACTTAATGGTGGAATTTGCCTTTGGTTTTGTTTATAAATTCAGTTGTGAAGAGGAGGAGCTGGCTCTTACAGAGTTTTGATTAAGTTGACGTGCACTTGGTGTGAATTGTTCCTTAACACAGCAGCTTTCACCACACTTGCTCCACTTTATAGCCTTCCTCTATAGGAATAAAGCCCAACAAAGACAAGGACTGCTGCATGCATTGCTATGCATATTTTAGTGTGAATTGCTGACAATTTGTTTCTTTTTTTTTTTTCTTTTTTAACAACTTGCTAAGGAGCCAAACATTTTTGAAGCTTATTCTGCTCTGTTCTTATTGGCCTTTCTCCAAATTAAAAATAAAAACCGTGTCAATCAAATGTAATAGAAGTTGCAGGGCTAAAATGAGATCCTTTTGCTGAATAAATTCTTTCTGTTTGTTTCTTTTGGGGGGCAGGAGGGTGTTTGTTTTGTTTTTGATAGAGTGGAGCCCTCACATTCCTCACAGTCTGCTGTAGAAAGGCTCTGTAAATCGGTTTTGAATAAAAACCCCTGACTTTAAACAAATAGATTTGGAAGCTGGGTATGAATGATAAGGCTATTAGAGCTTCTCTGTTGTGTTACTGTACATTGGGCACAGTTTGTTGTGACTAATGCTAAATAGGGTTTAGAGTTGCATTCAGCATCTCTTATTGAGGAAAATCCTGAAACACCACAACTTATACTGCAGCAAGACACAGTTACTCCTGTGCATAAAAGAGCTTTGCTTAATAGAGTTGAAGAAATAGAGGTAGGCTGGGGAAGAACACAAATTTAACTTTGTAAGGTCTTTAAGCCAAGATACTGTGATGTTTGAGGATTTTCAGGAATTTGTCTAACCCTTGTTTTATACCAGGTTTAAATAACGAAGAGTACCAAGTGGTCATTGGAAATGACACAACCCATTACATTATTGATGACTTGGAGCCAGCCAGCAACTACACCTTCTATATTGTAGCTTACATGCCTTTGGGAGCCAGCCAGATGTCAGATCATGTGACCCAGCACACCCTGGAAGATGGTAAGACAAATTATTCTGGTGAACGTTTTTATCTGCACTGAGTTGAATTATGCAAGCCCATGGTAACAGTTCTTGACGGTCTCAAATTTCTGTTGATACCACTGAGATTTCTGGATACCACAGTACAAGACAGCAGCTCATGGAAGGAATGAGAATAAAATAACATCCTGACAGGGCAACAGTGTGTATTACACAGAGTCTCTATGTTGAAGACATTTCATTAAATCATGTTAATAACTGTTCTAGATCTTTAAGAACTGCCTTGAGGATGAGAATTTGACAGTAGCCTAGGATTTAGTCTCTATGATGCTCTCTTGGGCATCTGAAATGTGGATCAAACTGCACCCCTACTGCATATTTTGCTAATTTTGTAGGAAAATTTGAAATAAAAATTTGCTGTACGGAAAAAATATAACCTTCTGTTTTGTTTTGGGTTTTTTGTGTCTATGTGCCTTTTTTAGTAGCATCAGAATTTTGTAGAAGACCCTGCTGACTTATTTCTGTGCAATGATTTAATTAATCTGAACATCACAACAACAACAAACTGTTTAGTGTAGATCATTAGATGTGATTAATAAATCCTGACAGGGTTAAGCTTTGGCAGCATGGAGCATTGCCATTTCTAGTTGTCTGCCTGTGTCTTTGTCAGAACCCTCATTACATGGTTGGTGGAAGAAAACATGCACCAAGTGTTGAGCAGTGCAGGTTGTTGTCTGAGCTCTCGGTTGGAGCTGCTGCATCTGACCTTGGCAGGCAGTGTGTCAGACCTGTCAGGTGCTGGTTGCCTTTGATTACTGCTGGCAGCAATAAGAGAAGAAAATGTTGAGGGCCTTACAGAAAAAGGTTTGCTTAGGCGGTGCTGCATGCAGCGGGTGAGAAGTGTGAGAAGTGTCAAGTTATCCTTAAACAAGAATCTACAGAACTTGTTGGATTATTTAGTCTTAGGCACCTCATCGTAGGCTGAGGTATCAGACAAGAATTTTCTGCCTTTCCCCTGAGCTCAAAAGCTTTGTCTTTGCCTTTTTAGTTCCCTTGAGAGCTCCTGAAATCAGTTTGACAAGCAGAAGTCCTACAGATATTCTGATATCTTGGCTGCCAATTCCTGCCAAGTACAGGAGAGGCCAGGTGGTCCTGTACCGTCTGTCCTTCCGCCTCAGCACAGAGACCAAAGTGCAGGTGCTGGAGCTGCCAGGCTCTGCAGATGAGTATCTGCTGGAGGGCCTGAGGCCAGACAGTGTGTACCTGGTTCGGATCACTGCTGCCACCAGGATTGGCTGGGGAGAGGCGTCCCTGTGGACCTCGCACCGCACTCCCAAAGCTACGAGTGTGAAAGGTAATCCTGCACATACTGTGCACTGAACAGCAATGGCTTTTGGGGTTGTTGGATTTTTAAATCTTCTTTTTAATTCAAATTATATAGAACAGAAGAAAATGAGTCTAGAAGCTAAAACATCTGAACAGCTCACAAACGTGAACTAGCATTTCCTGCAAAATACATTTCTGCAGACTGGGACACTACACATTAGCAGTGTAATGTGCTAATAAAGGATCTGAGTCGATGCATGGATGTGTGTATTATAAAAAATGCATGTATCTTTTGAATATGCAAATTGACTTGATATTTGAAGTCAAATTTGTTATAATTGAGCTTTGGATTTCATTATTACTTAGTAATGTCATGCAGAAGAACATTCAACTTTGCACAAATTGCTTGAAAACTATGCAAATTTGAATTATTAACTTTATTTCTTAGCTGTAGTCCACATCTTTCTGCTTTGGATTTAATTGAGTTTTGACTACTATAGTGGATTATTACCACTTGATTAAGTGTGATGGTATTGTTAATCATATTTGCTCTGACTCACTTTAAAACAGGAAGTAACTTTGTTATTATCTTTGGAATGTTTTCATTTTTGCTTAAAACTAACTATCTCATAAATGTAATTATTTGTTTATTTATTTAGTAAGATGCAGAATTAAAAGCTGTTTCTATTCTGTTGTACTCTAAATTAAGTTGTTAGATTTAGGTTATGGGGAGTCAGACATCATAAGAAAGAAATAATTACATGAATACCCAGATGAGATAGAATCAAAGTCTGGAGTGAAGTTTAGACTAATAGACATCCAGATTTTTGCATGAAAAATAGCTCTTTCTAGAATATAAACATATAGAATATAAACACATAGAATATATATGTATTTCTCTAAACCCAGCACCAAAGTCTCCCGAGCTGCGTTTGGAGCCCATGAACTGCACAACCATTACAGTGCAGTGGCAGCAGGACTCTGAGGACACTGCAGCTGTCCAGGGCTACAAACTGTACTACAAGGAAGAGGGGCAGCAGGAGAATGGACCCATTCTGTTGGATGCCAGTGACCTGGAATATACTGTCAGTGGTTTGGGTGAGTGTATAAAATATTGCTCAACTCCTTTGGAAGACAGTGACACCTTAGAGAGCTTAAATCGTTAGGCCTGTAAGGCAACAGAGTTAGGTTTGGCCAATAGGTTTGGCCACCTGTTTTCCCAGCAGTAAGCTTTGCAAGCTTGAGTTAGGCTGCTGAGGGAATAATCCTCTCACAAAATGTGTTGCACAACACTTAGATAACCAGATCTTGTAAATCGTATGTAAGTTGGAAGGATACCTAACTACTTATGACAAGATACAGAACTTAGTAAATACTGCTAGTAAATGACATGTCTTTTTAATATTCACTTTAATATGCAGATCTTTTCCTATTTTTTATGCCTGATCTAGGAACAGTGAAAGATGAATACAAAACACTGAATTTTTTCCCTGCTATTTTTAGCTTCTTTCTCTCTTACTTGTAGCCTTTGTCATAGCTATACAGCTTGACAAGCACTGCTTGTTCAACATAGAAGCAAATAGCTCTTGTGCATGTTATAATCCTGTTAATATTTTTAAGGACCACTGGTAAATATTTGCAGGACTGAGCACAAAGATTAGGGCACAGAGCTTGCTGAGTACCACTGGAGTCTTTCCATTGATTGTCTGGCTCTGTTTCCTCCTGTAGCTCTTGCAGTGTGTATTGGTACAGATGTGTTGGGATCATCCCTAGGTGGAAAGTACTTTGTCTAAATACAGAACTGAGAGTTTCTTTCATCAAAAGATGCAATCTATCATATAATCCACAAAAGTAATATAGGACTTGACACTTGCTGTTTGAAATGTGTGGAGGTAGTTTACTGGATGGTGTTGTGGAGAATTAATCTTGACTAAGTTATCAAAGTTGACCTGCAGTCTTAACTAGGTCAAATGCCTTCCTGACCATGCTCAGATATTCTCATCTGCTGCATACAGTTGAGGTACAATTCTAGGGGAGATTTGAGAGGAGCATTCTAGTCTGTTAACTGGACAACTGACCATCTGTGACCATTTCTAGCCAGAGCATCTGTCAGTGGCTGACTGTTTAACAGAGCTGCAACACAAAGTAGCACTTTTGAGAGCACAGAAAGGATGTGGTGTCTATGTGTCCTGGGACAGAAATGCATAAATCTTTTTCTTTTCTTATCATGCAGTACAAAGTTGTAATTTCAAACATGTGCAAACTTACTAACACAATGTGATCTACATGATATGGATTTTCTCAGTACACTAATACTCCTCAGATGAAAATACTATTTTGCAGAATTATGTTAGATTGTATGCTCTCTGTGTGTTTTTGTTGGATTTTCTTTCCAGTAAGCATGTAGACAGATGAGAAAATGAAAGAAAAGTAAGTTTGGAAATAACAACTTTCACATGGTAACAGTTGATTGAATAGCAAGAAGGAAGAATTCATGTACTTAAGTTAACCATTCAGTCATGATGCACATGATGTGTTGAGTGTTTATTCTTTATAATAATTCTCAGTATCTAAATATGGTGACCATAACATGATACATTCCCTATACTCTGATTGCTGTAATTTATATTTTTCACATCTACATAATTTGTGCTGCTGTAGGCTAGTTTCACTGAAGAGTAGTTTTTTTTAATAACTGCAGTGGAAGTAATCCCTTTTTTTTAATGGGATGTCTTGAGTTATTTGAAGTGTATATCAAATGTGAGTTTTCCTATGTAACTTTCTTTACTGTTTTTTTTTGTTTGTTTGTTGTTTTTGCTTTATAGCATTTACAGTAAAAGGCATTCATCACTACAGCTACAAAAGACTCAGCTCAGGAAAGTTGATTAGGTCATGATTTTGCACTGCTAAGATGATTACTTACATTGCAGCTTAGAAAGTTCACTCAGACTTCTCGTAGTGATAGTGCCTGTCTGACTACTGTGTTTGCCCTTTGCCAAACTGCCTGTTTGAAATACTTGTGCATGCCAAATTATTTCTCAAAAAACAGTACACAGCCAACCTTCTGCCTCTGGCAGCTGCGCTCGTGGAGATTATAGCAGGTAATTGTATGCAATATATAAAACCACAAAGACTGTAGCCACATCCACACATTAAAAAGGGATTGATTTGTTCATCTTTTTATTTCTTGTGAATAATCTAAGTAATCTGGACCAGTAATTTTTTTATTTATGCATTTAAAAATGAAAAGTATTAGTTATTAGGAAGTGGTTGTACCTGGTACAATTTGAGGTGAAACAAGGCAAGCCACCACACTGGGTTTTGTGACTATGCTAAACTGATTCTTCATGAACTGGACAGAGGCTTTGAGGACTGATGTTCTGTCATCCATTTGCCTCTCCTGAGGACACTAAACTACTGATTTATTGACAGAGTCTTTAAAATAAATGTCTTCATTATGAGCTACAGGAATTAGAATACTGCAAGCGTGAAACTTGATTGGGAAAGGTGTGTGTGTGTTAAGACTTTTGGTGTCATGTATGTTGGATAATATGGCCAAAAGGAAATGTTTTTCCTAATTTGAAAGAATATGCTCACAGTCCTAGGTGCTTCTCAGTGGCAAAGAGGGAGCAGTTTCTCATGCAGTATCTGTTGCCACTGAATTTATATGGCTTCCAAACACTCCCTCTTCTTGTCTTTGTCATGACCTACGGCTTGTCTACCATTCCCTGTTCTTTTGCATGGTTAATGAACTGCAGATAGACTTCTAGTGACATTTAGAACATGTCAATACATCTGTCCATGGAACTTCCTGCAGATGCTGGTACAAATGCCAGTTGTGCAAGATCTGTGTATTTAAAGAAGACATTTCACTTACCCTGTCTCAGTTAAAGTGCATCATAAAATGAGAGTTCATGATTGTCTCTATTCAGAGAGAACATTAGCATTGTTATTACAAACACTGTTGATTGCTTTGTTGTTGATAGCTTTGATATAACTACTGTAAATTATTGCAAATGTCTGCAGGACTCTTGATGAAAGAATAATTATGATAGATAAAGCAGAATCAGCAATGCTAGTGTGAAATAGATTACAATGATTAAACATGAAATGTAGCAATATGAATATTATGCTGCGTGTTTTTAGTCTCTTGTTGGTTCCTACCTTGTTTTCTGAGAAGTGACCTCTCTTTCTCCAGTGTAGGTCTACCCAGTTACTTCTGTGTGTTTTTAAACTGCATTATTCGGCATGATAGTCACCATGTAAATAGAATTAAATGATCTGATCATTTATTCTCAAAATAAATATCCAGTTTCACATAGACATTTGTTTGTATTAAAGGTCTTTGCATTTATTTTTCAATGGCAGGCCATTTCCTAGTCCAGTGTGAAAATTCCATTATCACTTGAATTTGCCACAGGAGCAGACCCTTGGGTGCATACCATGCATTTTTGCCTCTATTTTTAATTCCTCCGCTGCTTCCTCCTGGTCTAGAAATTTTTCCCTCACAGAAAGTCTTTCATTGTGACACTTGATAAGTCTGCTGGTACAGGTAATGGTTCAGAATGTGTGTTCAGAAGTTGAAGTGAGTTTTGCTGGTGGAAAAGTTTGTTGGGGAACCTCGCTGTGCAACAGGAGATGGATTGGCAAAACTTGAAAGTTGAAATGAAGACAGTGTCCAGAGAAACTCAGCTCCCCCTTTAAATGTGTTCAGATTATTTTTTTCAAAGAGTATTTTAAGCTTGTGTCTCCATGATGTTGGTATCACCACTGTGCTGTGTCAGAGCTGTCAGAGCTCACTGCATTTGCAGCTGTGTCATTGCTAGGAAAGTGGAGCCTATACAAGCATGGCACTGACTCAAAATAACCCATCTGAAGCTTATCTGGGAGAATAGAATCAAATTCAACCTCTTGGTTAGCAAACTCAAGAAAGCATTATCAGTTTTGATGCTGTGACACGAGAACTGCTTTTCAAACTGCCTGGACATCTTCATCTCTGGACTTCGTTGTTCAGTTCTTATCGTGCTGATAATTAATTAAAGTAATCCCACTGGTGATGGGGGGTTGCAACATGTTTGTATGCCTTTAGCCTCCAAGCCTTCTGTACTTGGAGGGAGGGAGGAAAGCAGGAATTCACTCTGCTAATTTATTCTTCCCTGGCTGTGTGGGAGCTGCACCACCCTCGGTGCTGGCAGTTACCTGAGGGGTTTCAGGAAGCTGCACTGTGGTGACAAGGCAGAGATGGGGTCTCAGTAAATGCACCCGAAACCCTGAGGCCAGGAGATGTGCACATGTTCTGTAGGTGCTCTTTTCTTTTTGCTGTGTGATATCAGAGTGGCATCTTTGACACAGACACCTCAGGGGATGGAAAAACGAGTCTGTTTGCTTTGGTGAAAATGCCTCGAGCGTGGGAGCCCACTCCTTGGCCTTGCCATGGAGAAGCCCCTCCCCAGGACAGCCTGTGCAGTGGAGTGTCCTGTGCAGGGAGCACTGCTGGCTCCCCAAGGGTGCTTGGCAGAAGCTGCCAAGTGTTGTGTATGGAGCATATCTGCATAAAATAAACCATTAAACTAATAAATTGGTTGACAGCTCCTGAGAGGCTTGGAGACACTGCAGGCTTTCTCTCAGGGAAAGTTTCTCCTGTGCTGATGGGATCATCTGAACTGTTTAACGTGAGGTGCATAATAATCCTGGTACTTCTCCCTTGGTTTTGCATTACCCATTGGCATTTTTCCATGCCCCAGTCTAGTACTTTTGGAAAAATAATCAGATTCTATCAGACTCATGTGTGTGATGTACCCCAGAAAGTTTGGTCTTAATCAGAAAAGCTTCCCTGAATGAAAGCTCTTCCATGTTCTGCCTCTTCCCAGTTACAGAGAGGAGAAATAAAGCAAAGTGCATTTCTGGTACTCCTTGACTTGGACAATATTTCCAAGTGAAGAATTCGTCAAAGTCTTAAGTGACACAAAGGCACATTTTGTGACCCTGCATGGCACTCCCCTTTGGAAAGGGAGCTTCTGCTGAAGAATTAGCCAGCTACCTACTACACTTAGGGTTCCCCCAGGGACTTGGCCTTCGGTTGTTTAATTTCCCTGGAATCTATTTCTATTGTGTTACAGCCATGACTGTAGCTAAGGTTTGGGCCAGGGCAGCAAAGATGACAAGGTCATTCAACAGTCTGTAGAAATTGAATAAGGGTGTGTAAGACGAGTCAGTGCAAAGAATTCCTCCAATTAAGCTGCCTGATGAACATCACCCAAGCTTCTCTTGTAATGATTCTGTAAAAGTGCTTTAAAGTTTCATAAAGCAGTTGATAGGATAGTCAGATAGCATGCAGCAGTTTCATTTGCAGCATGTTGCAAATGAAAGTGCTGGAAAATGTAAGTTTTAAAAACTTAATGGCATCTCTGGCAGTGTTGATGCTATCTTTCTTAAGAGCTGCAAATGCTGAAGTAATGAGAAAGAGCACTGTAAGTACATTTCATGTGTTAATGTAGTTATTTCTGAAAGCTATGGCTACAATTTCAGTTTTATCTGGTTTTGTTGGTGTCAAAATCTAGTCTCACCTGCATCTGACAGTTCTGGAATACTGAAAATTGTGTATATGGGAATTGATATTGCTTTTTGTTTATAAGTTACCATGGAAATTTAGCTTGGAATTCCTATACAAATTCAAGGAGCCAGGCAATCCTACAGTTTCATGAAATGATGTGAAAGAAACACAGGTCTTTCTTGAGAAATTTTTTTTTTTTTTAATTACATTGTTAACTGTTCTCAAATGGCTTTAAAGAAAATATAATTCAGTACAGAAAATATAATTTAGTATAACAGATATACTTTTTTCTCCTTAAGGTATTTTACGTCAGATGAGACATCCACAGTTAATGAAATGCTGATTTGAACAAAAGACGGCTCTTTTAAAAAATAATCAGAAGTTGCTTTAGTTTAAAAAAAAAAAGATCAACTAAAAGCTCAGTTTTCTTGCTTGGAAAACCAGATGATTGCACTGCCTGCTGTATATACTGTAGTCATTATATTTACATTGTTGCATAGTGGAAAGTGTGTAATAGCTCAGTAGGTGACCAGGACAAATATTATCATTTATTTCCACTGTTTACAGCTGGGTCAGTCTAGTGTTTACTCATGCTGATTACATCCTTAAACTAAACCTCTTATCTGTCAATTCTCCTGATTGTGTGTAACAGCCTTGCTACTACTACTTATCAGCTAAAACATAAGGGATTTGCTGAGAGAGGGGAGGAGGAACCGGTCAAATTGCACAGGAATTAAACCAAAACCCCTAGAAGTAAACTGGGTATGTTTGAAACCAGCTAAGTCTGACCCCTTTCTCTTTGCCAGCCATGGCAGATTATGTACATTTGGAGTTAACAAACCCAAGCTCTTGCCTAGTCCTGCTCTGATAGTGCTTCTACGGCACGTCAATAAACAAGAGACACACATTCCTTGCTCCATAATCATGAAAGACAGACCTGTCACCACTCTAAATGAGTCTGTCTTCCAAATGCAGACATGGCATATCTGCATATCATTTTTTCCTGTTTTTTTCCCTTTCAGGTTTTGAAAGATAGATTATAGATTAGAAGAGAGAATGGAGGGGGCTTTATTGCCCTGTAACTTTTTTTACCTGTAAGATATCAAAGCAAATGCTGCTTTGATAAGCTTTGACTTCTTTTATACAAGGAACCATATTGCATTTTACAGGCTGTAAATGTAAACAGAGATCAAACTGGGTTTTCTGTTTTGTTGTGATTTACAAACTGCTGCATCATGTTTTGTTTCCAGTGTATGTCAGTGCTGGTAATTTCTCTAGGTCTGTTTGTAGCAGAGAGCTCCCTTTAGGCTCAGATGTACCATCCCTGCTTGTGGGAGACCAGACTTGAGTGGCAGAGGCAGGGAAGGCACCAAACCCCTGTCCTGTGTAGCATTTCTGCTCGTGTGCTTGCTGTTCTGTGTGCAGCTGGGTTGTGCTGGGGGTATCAGGAGGCTGCACAGTACAAATACATTGGCACGAGATCACCAGGCACTGATTCCAGACTCACCCACTTGGCTCACGCCTTCCTTATGGAAGGAAAATACCACACTGCTGTGTTTAGGTAAAGAATTGATTCACCAGGGCTGTAAATTGAATTCTTCCTGGGCAAAACTGAAGCTGGTGTTGAACTCTGTGGCCCTTTGTTGGAGCCTGGTGGCCTGGCACAGTTACAGCAACTGTGTCTTGGCAAAGCTTTGTTTAAGCACCCCTGCACACGACTGAGTGGGAATCCCAGATAAATATCAGCTTGTTCTGAGCAGATTTGCTGGGGAGCAGCCAGTTAACTGTCCGCTGTTGATGCTGCATACCTTTTTTGCAGTTCAAGTGACACATCTGTAAAAAACTGTAATGCCTTCCTTCCTGTGCAGCTCTGCCATTATTTGTTTTGCATTGTGCAGTATTGCAGATTTGTATCATTACTGCATATTTTCACTATAATTTTTGTTCTTAAAAAAAGATTGCTTTGTCTTACATGTTTTTTGTCAGAATTTAAATTTACTTCTATTAAAGAAATTGGATTTATGATTTTTTTAAAAATCATTTCACAGTTACTTCTGTCCATGGTTTTTGGTTTTTGGAAAGTAAATGTTGCTTTCATACAGTTAATTTCTAGAGGAGAGCTTTAATTAATGTTTAATGTGTTTGCCAATTTTAAATTACGCCATCAAGCTTCTCTAGGTTACCAATTTAGCCAGTAATCAACTTCAGTAGGCACTGGAATACTGATATTTGTAACATCTGCATTAGCAGCATAACTCGTTTTGGTATTGATTAAAATGTTATGTATGACAGACCCTTATGAAGAGGAATCTCTGGACTTTCTTGGAATTAACTGCAGAGTCATGGAATGGCTCTAAAACTCATGGAAATTTATTAATTGGTCAGCATGATAAGCACTTAATCTTGGGTCAGAAAGATGCATTCTTGTTCCCTTAGTTAAGATCTTTCATGATCAGGTAGATTGTGTTTTGGAAGGATTTTTATGTCAAATATATTTTTGTGTAACCTTCTGAAACATGCTCTGGTCCAATTTGAACTCAGTTATGTGGGAAAATAGTCCTGATATCCTAATTTAAACATGCCTTTACTTTTAACTTCCCAAAAGCTAGTGGCTCTTTAAAGGAGAAGGACAGGGCGAGGGAGCAGATCCTCAGCACAGAATAAAGATTGAGTGCATGGTACTTCAAAAAATCAAAATCAAGAGTGCTAAGAGAAGTTAAGCCCTGCTCTAAAGAGACACTGTGAGCTGTCAGGATGAGGGAAGTGTCATTGTTTGGGACAATGCCTTGTAGCAATGTTAAAGGTAATAATGCAGAGATAGGGGCTTTGCTAAGGCAACAGCAGAGATTATGTTCCGTGGGCCCACTCCAGTAGCATGGAGGAGTTTTGCCTATTTTTGAGACTTTTGTCTCTTTATCAACTGTCCCCATGACTGAGTTGCATGCATGTTTTTCTCAGGGGATCAGATTAATTGTGTCACAACTCGAAGAACTGGAATCAAGGGTGCTTCAAAGCCTTCAAAGTAGGAGGAGGAGATTTTTTGCACTCTGGCAAGATAACTTGCCAGCCTGTAGTGAAGCAAAATGAGTTGTCTTCAGAGTATTTAAAGGTAAACTTTTTGATGGTGGGAAAGTGATTAGAATCTTGCAGGAAATACTTTTCTGCTGCTCTGCCTTCCTGGGGTAGGAATTCCACCACTTAGAGCTAAACCTGTGTGGGAATTCAGTTGGGAGATTGTGTCATGTTGATTGAGTAACAGTTAGGATGCGTGCAAATAGTGTTGCATTGTTCGTTTGCTGGAGCTGAAGGTTAAAATTTGCTTCATGAAAAGGACAGATTGAGCACTCCTTACAGTAAGAAAGTAGTAAATAACTTTAATGACAAACCTCAGAAATGTTCCTAAGTATTACAATGAATATGTAATAAATACATTTTGATAGCTGTAAAGTAAAAGTGACCACTAAATAAAGTCTTAATTTCTTGAAACTAGAAATTAAGTTAAATATATACCCCCCGGTTTAAAGCTGAAAATGAGCAATCAGATAACAATGGCAGGAATGACCAGATAAGTGATAAAGTTTCTTAAACAAAACAACAAAATAAACCGTACAAAAGAACCCCAGAAAACAGAACTACTATGTACATTCCTGCTATACAGCCCTTTTTAGATTTAAACAGAACTTTAAATACAGTGGGTGGAGTTTTTGTCCTCCTTTTTTTTCCCCTGGAATGAGAGGATTTGTCTCTGGGAGACAGCATTATTTAATTTGCTATTTATTGGGCTTCATTAGCAAAATACTTAAGTCCTGGATTGCAAAGAAACTGCTCCTTGGAGAAAGCTTAGAGAAAACTCCTGTTATAGGAAATTAAATCAACATTGTCCATTAATCATACTGCATGTCAACCCCCAGACCTCTCTTGATTGTTCTTGGTGAATGTGAGGAACCATTAGATGTGTGAGGTCCTTAAAGGTCTGAGTAAGTCAAAGGGGAAGAGTTTGAAAAAATGCCACCATTAGCACATGAAAGAGACTTCAGAGTGGACAGAAGAAAACATTTGCTGTACAGGGCTAGTTACATTTCTTAATTTTTTTCCCTTTTTTATTTATTATTTTCTTCCGTTGTTAAGCAACAATCCAGATGTTGTGATCCAAATGTTAATTTAATTCCTCCTGAAGTTTTTTTTCATTAACTTTTTTTTGGGTCATGTTACCAGTTGTAGTTGTATGGGAAAGGTAATAATAAGGGATCTTTGTAATTTCTGTGTTAGTGATAAGTAAATGCACTTCTAAAGCTAAGCTAAGCTGTTTTCTGGTAGCTTCCCTGCCTTGAGTAACACCTTGGTTATATATTTGCATGAAGGCATTATTGCTAACAGCAGCATTTTTTCAGTTTTGGGAAAAGATGCAATTGTGAAAAAGCGCATGTTTGTTTTTTTCAGGCTTCCTGGAGTCACACTTCTGTGGCAAATGAAGGAGGGGGGATGCAGGAAGCAGGGAAAAAACAATCTTGTGTTGGAAGAAGCCACTTTTGCTGTAAAACTTCTCTTCCAAAACTGGGACTTAAAAATTTTTTTCCTTTTTTTTTTTTTTTTCCATCTAGGAAAAAGGTTTAGTAGAAATAAGATTTGCATAGAAAGTGTATTTCAACATTTATACTCACTTTCACAGTGTTTTTAACCTTTATCATAGCTGAATATTATAGCCTTCTCAAGCTGGTTATCATTACTAAACAAAACCACTTGTTACTGCACGTGCTTGTAGAAGCCAGGCAGGGAAATAATTCTGATCCTGTTTGGTAGATCTGTGAAAGGCTGGAGTTTTCTGCCTCTTGTGGCATCTGGTAATGCACGCTGGGGATCTTTGTACAACTGGCACATTTGAATACTCAGAGGAGGAGACATAAAATCCTGTCTACAAATACACCTTGAAAATGTGGATTTTTTTTTTAAGGCAGTTGAAGTGGAGATGTTTTGGGGTGGTAGGGAGGATGGTGTTTGTGGGGGAAGAGAGGCAGGTGGGTAGATGTTGCACTAATGTGCCTTGTGTCCATTTACCACCTTTCTCCCTGGTATACTCAAGGTGCAGGGAGGGCTGTGCTGACAGCCTGCTGCCCAGCTCAGTGTGAGTGTGTCTGTATTTGCATGTGTATATAGACACTGTTGGGAGAAAAACAGGATATCTTCTTGATCCTCTTTGTCTTAGTCTGGCCCAGCATTTCTCCATCACAAGCATACCTCTTACTCTATTAGTCCTTTGTATTCATTGTTATTTTCATGGTAATTGCCAATGGCCTAATTTGGCCTTTTTTCTCTCTTCATGTCTTGGCTGCCTTCTTACAGCTTCTCACCTGCCTTTAATTTCTCCCAGTTTCCCATCAGCCTTTGTTGCCTTGGTGCCAATCACTTGCCTTGGAAATCTCTGTAGCACTCCCTACCAGTTGTTTGTGCTGGAAAACTTCTCTCAGAGGTCTTTTGGCTGTATAAAGTCTGTTATCCAGGCAGAGTAGACAGGCACGCATGGACTGTGATTGATATCACTGTCATAAAGGCAGTGATACTCATCCTTCTCCAGAACTGACAGCCAGATCTTGCTTCCAGCCAGCCCAATCAAATACCTGAAGAAAAGCACCAAAGCTTGGTCGATTTGTAGGACAGCAAAGTGAACTGCTCAGTGTGACTCGGATTGCAGGCACGAGTCCAGGCTACTCCAGCTGACCCAGTAGTGCCCACACCTCCCTCTTTTCCTTGGGCCTCCCTGTTGGAAGATCTGCCTCTCAAGGGTCATCTTCCCCCTTGCTGGAGCCTGGAGGAGTCTGCCCGTGGGACCTGGAGCCTGTGTTGTCCCTTGTGCCCCTGTGCAGGGCAGATGGAGCACTCTGCCTAAAGCAGCATGTCTAAAACATCCACTTGAGGCAGTTGTTCTTATTTCCACTTTTCTAATAACGTGTGTTCATCTGTCTGTGCTAAGAACACAAGTGTTCTTCCAGCAGTTTGTGAGCATTCCCATGGGTTTCACAGGGGACTGAGTGTTCACTGTCCCGTGTTACACACTGGGTACCTGGAACACAAGGAAGAGACGGGCCATTTTCATGGGCTGCTCAGGTGCTGATGGTTTAAACTGAGTGTGATAATGATATCCCTGCAGTCAGTGACAGAACTGAGCTGTAAATGTCCAGCTTTCCAGCTTTGGGTTCAGTCTATTAGATAACAGCTCCCCCTTGAGGGAAATGTCTCTTGTTAATAAACTCATAACACACGTCTGGGACCAGAGGAGTTTTTTGGGTAGCTTTGAGGGTCACGGTTTCACCAGGCTGTATAAAACAAAGCAGACTCGTGGCGGCTGTGCTGAGTCCTGACCAGCATGCAGGGCTCCCTCTGCTGCCTTGGGATGTTGTTTAGCTCTCAGAATTCATCCAAGTGCAACTCAGAGCACAGTGAGGTAGCAAAGGCTGGCACTTTTGGAAGTAAACACCCCACATTCCTTGTGTACCTGTCTCTGCTGGTTTGTGCTGCTGCCCTCAGTGCTTGCACCCCTCTGACCCTTGTGTGGGGCTCAGGGACGTGGTGGGACGTGGCAAAGGAGGGCAGTGGCAGGAGTGAGTGGCTGCAGGGTGAGGGGAGCAGGCTGGCTTCTTTCAGCAGCAGCACTGCTAATGCTGCTTTAAAATGCTCCTCGAACTGCAGGCTCAATGGAGCATTTGTAAAACTGAATTAATGATGGGAAACCCTTTTAATTGTATGGAGGGAGATAGCTAGCTAAGAGTTAAGTAGCTGTGTGTTTATTTTACTTAAGTAATCAATCAGCCAGACTGCTTTCCACTTTCTAAGTGTTGTATAAACTTCATATGCAGAGGGATTGCATCAAGATTATTCTCTTCTCCTTTTTTCAATCAAGATATTGATATTGGTTGAATTTAGATCTTGAATGCATTAGGAAAGTTAACAAAAATAACTTTCATTATGAATTGTATCCTACTCTTTTGCTCTGTACCTTTCAGTTTGTTAATACAATATTTGACATATATTAAATGCTTGTTCTTCACAAAACTGTTAAAAATTACAGTAGATAAGGCAGGAAATTTAAATTTTAACTCATCTGTGGTCAAACATTTGGACAACAGTAGCATTGCTTCCTATGAAAGAGTGATTTTGCTTATTAAAAAAAAGTTAAAGAAAAACATTTTGAAGGAAAAATTTAAACCAGAACAAATTCCCACATATATAATTATGGAAAATACTTTACACATATAAGAAATGTTCTTGAAGAAAAAGACACAATCAGTAAAATTCTACTATAGTTTCTGCAAAGGTGTATTTTCTTTTCCATGTTGTTACTGTTATTCTGAGCATCCTTTAAAGTAAAACAGTTTTTACCTGTAGTAAATACTATCTTTATTAAAAACATTTAGTGTTGTAACCCATTCCCATGTGGGGAAAGATGCACTTCTGTCTTTATGAAATACCACAAAGTATTAAATAAATAGTAGGTGCTGTGTTGTCAGCCAGAGGAGCAAAAGATTTTCAAAAGTTTGAGGAAGCCTGAAATCTTTCAGGCTACTCTTCCTGTTTAGGTGCTTCTTTGTGTGGACACTAAACATCTTTGTAGAAGGGTACTCAGGCCACAGTTTGCTGAGTAAAGGATTTGAGCTTCTGAGACTATTAGTTCCAAATTCAGATTGCACATGTTGACCTCTTTTACACCACCTGCAAGATTTGTCTGTGGTGCTTTCAAGAGTTGGTGTTTCAGAAACTTGGTCTTAATTAAATAGTCTTCAAATAAACCATTAACATCTATTTAACTAAAAGCAACAACATCATTAACTTGCACAGCTGCTGCCACTAATATAGACTGAATAATTCTCCTGATAAAGTATCTTAGAAGAGCAGAGACTTGGCCTGAAAAGAGATGGACACAAGGTGTCATTGAAATATTGTTTTGGGAGGAATCAATGTGGAGATGAAAAGTTACTATAATTTTTAAAGAGAAGCAGGTTGTCCTGACCTTCTAGATGGGTATTTTCAGTAAATTTCAGCATACTGAAAGCACTCAAAAAGGAGTGTAAGTATGTAGTATGTCAGGCTTCATTGCCTGGTGACAAGCTGTCACTTACTGTGTTCTTTTAATAAACATTTCTGTGCAAATTCACATCACAACTCATTAGGAATGGCTCCTGCCAGGGTGCCATTGGATAGAACAGTGGTGGATATTAGAGCCAAGGATGTTGTAGGTCCTGGATATTTCTGTTGTCATTACAAATGGAAATTTTCTTTAGGGCATGTCTTAGAAGTTATGGATATGCTGTATGAAAATGTAAAGGCTAAAAATAACTATGCTGCGCCAAACCATTAGAGAGGCGGTTCAGCATAATCTAAATGTAATTAAAATGAATACCCTTGCTAAATGTCAAGGATGTGCAACCAGTCAGAGCTACTGAAGGGAATGAGGCCTCTACAAAGATAGTGAGGGAGCAGTAACAGACATGTTCATGTATGGGAGAGATCCTGCAATGCATTTCAGGGCTGAGAAAACAGAACCCTGTGTCCTTGTGCCATCACACTTCAGGTGAAATTACCTGCTGAGTTAAGGCATTTGAGATGAACTCTTTACAAATACTGTTAGCTGTCTTCCCTGCTTCCTGGTTTATTTATGTGTGTAACTGGAAAATATTTAGCATTATATGATGGATTTGCAACAAATAATTAATATTAAAAGTAGTGTAGAAGAGAAAGCTCAATGTTTTTTTTTAATGCATCTGGATTTAACTTCAGCAAATGAAGTATGAGAGCTGTAATATTAGCAGTAAATGTATCAGTCTAGCTGGCAGCTCATGACAAATGGGTCAGTTTGGCAATTTCACTATAAAATTTGTCAGCTGTCTAGGTTAGCTAGCCCCCCCCAGTATTTAACCAATGAGTGCCAAATTTTGAGCTTCCTTAAGAGGCTGCTCTATTTACATCTGCAGGCAGTCTGTATGATAACAGTTCAGTGCCCACACAACTGGGCATGCCCCCAAGCCATGGACAGAGTGCAGGTGGGTGTCTGTCTGTCCTGCAGTGCCCCTTGGCTGCCTGGTGTCCCAGCAGTGAGAGGGAGCCCTGTGTGAGCAGCACAACACAGCCCTGGACACCTGCAATAACAGAATATCCTGCTGAAGTTTGGGCCCTAATTATAGATGCAGCTGCATAGAGCCCATGCAGCCAATATTTGCCTTAAGAAAAATATAGTGGTGGTTTCCCCTCACATGTGTTTTGTTTGTTTTCCTGTCATGACTGACTTGTTTTACGCCTAACAAGTTTAATGTGTTTTAGTGCAGTTCCTTGTTACCCTCTGGAGGAGGAAAGAGCCAGATTGAGTTTTAGTTGCCCTGCCTGAAGCTTTTGCATCTTGCAGTCATGCTTGCAACAGCACAGATCTTAAAGCTTGAGATCTGAGTCACCAGACCACAGATGTTTTTGCAATGAAACCGTGCACCTCCTACTAAGTCACTGTGGTGCAAGTAATGATAGATAGTGTTTTCATTTTGCTGCACAAAAGGGTCAAAATGGCACGGGGAGTCCATGACAGACCAGCAGAAAATGTTGGTTCTGAAAGAAAATTTATATCATAGCTCCAGGGGAAAGTTTGGGCACTGTGAACAGATTGCCTTTGTGATTGTGTGCAAATATGTTGTTTGTAAGGTGATGCTGGGTGTCAGGCACTCAGTGCATATGTATGATAGAGTTTGGTATCTAAACAGATGTTAAACCAAATTTGGTAGAGTGCTTATTGCACTGTGTTTAGGTGCATCTTCTGAAGCATTCCTCTTAGCATGAAGGTGAGGCAAATTGTCTAAACTTTCTTCCTATCTGCAACCCAGAAATGTTGGTCTCCACTGGGGGGATCGTTTCTTCAGCCTCTTTCATCTTACAGAAAAGAACCTTTTACAGCATGCTCCTGTTTCGAGGTGTGTTTGTAGCAGCATTTCTCTGTGGATTGTTTTCTTTCCCCTTTTCCTGACCCACTCTTGTAATGTTTGATTCACTGGCAGTGTTCTGTCACTTGTGCACAGCTCACTGCTGTATGTAAGGGAACCTGTTGTGTGGGGTGGCACATCCTGTTTGGATCACTGCATGAATTCTCAGTGGACATGTGTGTGTTAGTAACTGGGGTAATTACAGCTCTGCTGGCTCCTTCGGACACTCTCCCTCCCCCCTCGCCCTCCCTTTCTTCTTCCAGAGATGGCCTCTCTACATAATTCCATTAAAGTGATTGTGCTCAGAGGGGTGGACTGAGGGGCAGTGCTCTCATCTTTCAAAGCAGGACCAATGAGCTATGTGCTTTCCACTGGGCAGCAACAAAAGAAAAGGTCTCTCAGAAGAAAAGACGAGCACAAAAGATCAAAATTAGGTGTTTGTCCAGGCCTCTGGTATTGCTTTCAAGTTAGCTTTTGAGGGCTCACTTCGAAAACGGTGAGCCAGGCTAGTTAACATAAGGGTGTCTGCTGGTTTAGAGAGCCTTGTTACAATCATATTGGAAGAGAGCTTTTTGCTTGTGCAATTTAACCGTTCTCTGAAATGCAGGAGAAACACAGGGGCTGATGGCAGACCTTGCTGGCGTGGTGGGAATGTCCTACACCCATGAGGAAATTGAGCAAACTTAAAATCCTTGAGACTTGCTTCACTTCTTTTAAAAAGATGAGACACCTTTCGATAGTTCTTGTTTCCCTGGGCCCCAAAAGGCCAAAATGCTGTGTGCTGGGAATTCATCCTGCCCTGCCAGCCCTCCCCCAGCACGTTTTTGTATGAAGCTGCTCTTGCTGATGGTGGGCAGTAGGAGAGGTGATGTTTTTACTGCAAGGGGGTGTGAGGTGTTGTTTGTCCTGGGGCCCTCTAAGGGGATAGAGCAGAGCTACAAAAGGGATACAGACCCTTTTCAGATTTAGACAAATAAGCGAGAGCCATCCAAAGCCGTGGAAAGCCAGACTGTTTAGCTGGATCAATTCACATGTGTCATATGTTCCAGTTTCTACCAAAATAAACTTTTACAATCTTGTACAAAGAACAAATTGCTTAGTTTCTACTTCAGTTATTTGGTTTGCAAAGGAAAACATGACTATCACAGACAGTCTTTGTTCCATCTAAATGTTTAAAGTTACCTTTAAATTGAAAAAGAAGTCATGAGATATAAAATACTGGTGATTTGTAACTGCTCAAACTATTTTAACGTGATATTAAAAGGCTGTTATTTAAAATGTGATCAATTCAGTTGTGCAACCAATTGCAATTCCAACTCATTTAAAATAAAAGAAATTAAATATTCTTATTTGAAGCTAGTAATAAAGCTTAGAAATTGCATATCCAGAGCTTCAACAAGTTTTTTAAAACTGTAATAGAACAGGGTTGCTAAACTGTGTTTAATTGTTTAATGATATGCATAAATAAGATAAAAGGCCATTTTTTAGAGAAGTGAAATGAAATCCAGTACTGAAAATCTGAGAGGGAATACCTGCTTTAGAGAGGAACAGACCTGAGTCTGTATCCTCCTCCTGCCTCCCAGCTTTGTGTTTCTGTTTGCCTTGATGCGCTTCTCTCTGTCCTTTTCCTCTGGTACATTTGAAATGTATTTGCTTATTTTCCTAATAAGTTTCTGCTGTATTTACATTACTTTGCTTCAAAAGTACATTTCTAAGGATAGTATTTCTCAGTGCTCTTCCTTTCCCACCCTTCCCCCTTAATAATTCCCCCGGACCTCTGTTGCTTGGAGCAGACTTTGGCTAGCCCCAGATTCGATGTCAAAGGCCGTGACCCGATGTCAGAGCAGCCCATGCTGCTGGCCTCTTCTTTGAATAATTATCTGGAGTTTATTGTGCTGAGGGGATGGGCTTGGGGGCAGCACAGTCACCCTGGCAAGCCAGACCAATGAGCTCTCCAGGCAGACCACTACCCAACAATGGACCTGTAGGTTACACAAAAAAATCTTGCAGCACAAAAGATTAAATTAAAAATGAACATTTGGGCACAGAAGTTTTGTCCTTGGAACAACTATTTTTTCAGCCTTCTGAATGTACAGTGGTTTTGATACTTTTAACTGAAAGGAAAAAAGTATTATTTTAAATTTTGTATGCAAGCTAGGATAAAGTTGAAATATTTTTCTTATCCCCTTCCCCAACAGTTGAAATTGCCATGCTGGCTGCAGCTTAAGAAGTTATTTCTAGGTTTTTAGTCACGGAACTTGGCTCAAAGCATCAAGACATAAAAACCATTTTTTCCCTCTAGAAATTCAGAGCTGTAGCAGTTCTTTTAGAAACAAGAGCAAAGCCCCCAGTAATTTAATTTCTATCAATATTTCCCTTTTAAATTGCTGAGAACAGGGACATCCAAAAACAGGCACAAAAGTGTGTTCCAACAGTACATGATAGTAAAAATGTCCATTTTCTTTCGTCTTCCTTATCTCTTCCTCCTCCCAAAGAGGACTAAAAATGTCTGAAATCCCAATTGTGGGGTGCTGTCTCTTCTTATCAGGGCTGTATAAAAGGCTGCTGGAGGTGGACTCACTGTTCTGGAGGGGTAGAAAAAAAAAAAAGATGTTCTTTCATGGTTTGACCTCAGATTCTTTCTTAATTTTATCTAGCCCTGACCTGTTGGCTCTGCTCTGGCTCCTTTCAAGGCCTTCAGAGCTTCACAAACATGCAGCAGCTGAAAGAAACAATGACAGGGCTTTTAGGGGTTGCAATATTACACTCTCTTGTAACCTTGGCTAAGTAGCCTGTAAACAGATGCTTTCTCTGAAGCATTCGCCAGAAAGCCAAAATTTTGGCTGTGTTGATATCAACAAACACTTTGTTACACTTTTGATTTAGAACTCCTGGTTTTATATTCAATATAAGCTTCAGCTGAATGAGCAGTTACCCAGAGTGTATCTCGTGTGTTCAATGTATAAAACCTGCAGTTACAGGTTTCATACTTACCTTTAATGCTGTAAATTTACCTGGAACAGAAGCATCATATGAAGACATTATCAAAATCTGATAAACTGATTTGAAGATAGTGCTAATATGTAATCAGGACATTTGTATTTCTTTGTATTCTCTTAAGAAGGGAGGATGGAATTATACATGAATTAGGATTTTTCATTGGCTGTGTTGTTAGTATCATTCTGCTCTTAGTGTTGGAGTTTTAATTATGTAGTGCAATATTGAAAATGGAATTTTTATTCCTTTGAATGTGGAAATGACTTTACTGTTCTTAGTAACTTTTTCTATAAGTTTGGTCTGTGCAATATTGTTAATTTAAGAATGAGGTAGTTGCATTATAAAGTGCTTCACCATCTGCAAGGTGATGAGAAGCACGTTTCTGTTTTGAGTTGTTTAACTGCGAATACAGGCATTCAATCTTTGATGCCTCCAGTTTTTCCAGCTGTGCCCATGGGAAGTGCATGAGGACACCACCTGGCTGCTGTGAGGTATAACTCTACCAGATGGAATTGACTCGCTGTGCTTGGGGATGTTCCTTCCTTTCCCCATGCCACCTTTGTCACTTGGGAAATGGCTTCAAAGCAGAGAACCTGGAGCTGCTTCTGCCTACCATTGTGTATATATTTACAGGACCATTTATATTATCCCAGGCTTTAAAAATAGGCTCTGAATGTTTAATCCATGTTTAACCAACAAACAGACATGATTTGAACATACCTTAAGTGTTGGAAAAGGAAATGGGAATATCTGACTATGAATATTTCTGACTGGCAGCTGTTTTGTAGTTGCAAGTTTTCCCCTTCCTGAAAGAGAAATGGAAGATTTACATAGAAGCAAGGCTGATGGCAGAAGTAAAGAATGCTGAATAATTTCAAGCTGGTGCAATAAAATGTAGATGTTCCAATGAAGTGCAGAGCAACAGAACTGCTAATAAGCCAAGTCTCAATTCTTTGTGATATTTTTGCAGTTTCTCTGTTTCTCACATCCAGACAAACAGCTGCGTTTCTCCCTCCATGCTGGGAAATGAAATGAGTTGTCACAAAACCAGGTTGGAACATCTGAGTACACTGTAGTATTTTTCTTGAAGAATCTGTGTCTGCTGTGACCTTCTTGTCTGCTTTCTGACAAGCTAAAAATAATCTCTAAGATTATATCTCAGGGATGAAACACACCAGTAAATCATTGTCATCTGAACTCTTACTGAAATTCAGCTACTGTAATGTTTTATTTGTTTTTGCTCATACTTGCAGTATTTAACTTTGCTCTGGTTTTACTCTGAGGTGTAGAACCCATTCATAGACTCGCAAAACAAAGACAAGGCTCCCCCATGTGTCTCTCTGCTGAAACACCTTCCAGGGTTGGATCTGCAGGACTCACTGCACATTTTTATGGGAGAGTGAATGACAGGATGTGGGATTCCAGAGGAATAACACCAGGGAGCAGTGACCTACCTACAAAAACTGCCATAGGATGATGAGGCTGATCCGACATAAATTGCAAACCAGTGATTTTTGAGACAGTATCTATTTTGATATTTGAAGTTCATCAAAATAATCAGAAGACGTAAGATACTTTTTCCTACTCTTATTTTATAGGAGCATTGTTACCAGAGACAAAATTTTTGCGTCTGATGGAACCGTTATTTGTGTGTCCTTAATGCTGATAGGTTTTGGTTAACAAAAAGGAGTGTACAACAGATCCATTGAACTGTGTGAAGCTACTCCAGCTTATCACATCCACCCTCGATGTCTTTTAAGACAATCTCTGTGTGTTCCAGAGGCACTCTTGCAATAAAATTTATGAATTAGCTTTAATGTGTTGCTGTCAGCATCAGTGCCAACCCCCTGAATTGCACAAACAGTGTAGATTTTTGTCATTTCCACCAGCTGATTTGAGTAATAACAATAAAAATGCCTATTAAAGGCCTGTAGGTGCTGTGACAATTTTAAAACAATCTAATACCAAAAGCACAAAACCCCCCAAATGAGAAGTAACAGAAACAAATTAACTTTAAAAAATCCTGCCAGTTAGTAAATAGGCTACAAATTGTCCCTGTACACCTTAGCAAAGCCTTCAACCTCTAAAATGCTGGCAATTGCAAGAGAATTAATTGAAACAATTCAGTGTTACCAGTTATTCAGAGAAATTTTGAAAATGAGGAGGTGAATTCTTTATGTGAGGTTTTTTTACTTAAGCTGAATTTATGTTGAGTGGGCTGAGTAAATCACTGCACCTGCTTTGTTTCTGAAGAGCAGTGATTTTCTGTGGAGAGATGTGTTACTCCTGGGTCTGTTGTGAGTGTGACTGTTTCCTCCAAGCCTCCTGTGCATGGATGGTGCACGCTGGGTTTGAGACCCAGGTGACCATGCTATCTGCAGTCTTTTATCAATGATTTATGTGTAAACTACTCAAGCTGGTTAAAGATAAAGCCCCTGAAGTTTGTTTTCTCTCTATGGATATGTCTGGCTTTGAGTGTTTGATCCAGCTGATGAACTGCGAGGTGAAAGTGTTGGTGTCAGGTGTGTAGTGGGATTGCCATTGAGCAGTAAATCATATCATCAGCCTGTAAATTAAATGTAAAATTGTACAAAAAATATTTCCCACCACCTCATAAAACAAACAGTGAACAAGTAACTGCTGGAACTGAGGTGGGTCTTTGGCAGAGCTTTGGCTACTGTGTTTGGCACATGATGAAAAAAATGATCAACGTGGATCTGCATCTTGGTGGTGTTTGGAACTGGTCTTTTCCTATGTTATGTGTTTACTCTGTGAAGCAAATTTCACATCAATTCCTATTGCTGCTCAGTACACTGTCTTTAATTCTTTTCTGTTCCCCTTTTTGATGGTGTAGCATTTAGGCTTTCCTAGGCCACTGCATAACATACCCCTCCCTCCTCAGCTGCTATTGCAATTATAGAAACCTGCAGATGGATTTAACCATAGAAGCCCTAAGGTGTGACAGCTTAAAAATTCTGGCTTGGACTGGTCCTTCTGCCAATGAAACCATGATACCATGAGGTGGAAATAACGTTGTTTTTCAGATGGTAGGGACTAGTTGGGAGACTTTACTTTTAAACAGGTTTTTCTATATGAAGATAATTCTGCTTGAAACTTCTTGTGTTATACAGGAGTAAGAAGGATAGCATTCAACGTTGTGCTTCTTCTACATGTAAAATGTTAAGGATATGTAAAGTAAGACTTTAAAAATATGTTTTTCTCAAAGACATTTGAATTTTTTTGTGGGAGTTAGATTTTTCCCCCTTTTCTTCTGCATCCCATTATTCTTCCTTTTCTCCTCAATCAAGTGTTAATGAGGAATTCGGTTTGAAAAAATGCGATGAGGATAAACAGACCTCACAGGCTCCTTATTCAGCTCAGCAGGGCTCTAGAGCTCAGCTATCCTTCATTTCACAGTGAAGATGATCAGTTCTGGGTGAGCACTTTCAAAGGGCAGGGACTTTTTGAAGGTGCTCGGCAGGATGATGGATGGCCGTGCCTGTCGTGCTGTGTCCTGCGGAAATGCGGGGGGGCTGTGACCGAGGGGCAGGGACACGGGGCCAGCTGGGCACTGCTGGGGTTTGTGGAGAGAGAGAGGGACAGGGACACGGGGCCAGCTGGGCACTGCCGGGGCTGCTGGAGAGAGAGAGGGACAGGGACACGGGGCCAGCTGGGCACTGCTGGGGCCGGGGTGGCTCAGGGGCTGCTCCAGCTCCAGTCTTTGCTGAGGATGCCTGGGACAAGCGACTTTTTAATAACAACCTCCAAAGCATAGCCCTAGTGAGGTGTTAAAGGTGTCTTGGTGACCTCTGTTTTAAATTTTGGCTTTGTTTTTGAATACTTCAGTTGCACACTATTATGTGTGTTCCTACCACAGGTTCAGAGGCCTGGGAAGGTATTGGTTTCTGCTTTTCTGAGATGCATACTGTAATATTCCTCAACAAGGCACCATGACTTCATTTTGGTGTATTCAAATCATTTGGGACTTTTGAAAGATTTTTATCATCTATTCCTTTGGTTGGGCCCAGTGTTCTTAAATTCACCTTGCATTTTTACAATTTTTTAAAAAGATTGCAATTTTTTATGTGTAATACCTTACTCTTTTTCTGAATTTTCAATATTAGAATTCCATATTTTCTTTTATCGTGTGCCTAAGATTATTCTCCTTTATTCTGATTTGTAATTTGTTGCCTAGGAACAACTGATGTCATCTGTTGTAAAAGTGCTATTGTGAAGTGAAAAAAACCTTCAAAGCAAACGCGAATTTTACTCTAGTTTAAAAAAACCACACTTTTTTGGTTTTTTTTTCCTTCTACATTTTGTTATTTACATTGTCTGCTTGTGATGTTAAAGTCCTCAAAAAATGGGAATGGCCTCCTCTTGCCTATTCTACCATTAAGGTCAAACACAAAGAAATACTTCAAAAACAATAATCCAAATACAGGAGCCCTTTTGCTTTTGCATCTGTATTTAGATTTTGGTGAAATAACCTTTCAAATATAAACATAAAATACAAAGAGATGTTAACTCTACCTAGTGATATCTCATTTACAGCTGGGTAACTACGGCACAAAAAGAGTATCTATTTCAAAATAAGTAGGAAAATATTTTATAAAGGGCATTATTAGGAAATTATTCTGCCACCTTTACAGAAACATCCAATAATTTTGTTCAGATGGTGTTGCTGGTGGCAGTGACTGCAGAGGGAGCCAACGATCTGATGGAAACAACAGTTCTATTCCTGGTCGAGAAATGTCAGGAATTTGTGTTCCTGTTTATTTCATGAGAGGCCACATCAAATCTCGGCTAAAACGAGAAAGGGAAGGGCTTATTTTGAGAAGGGATAATATTATAGTGTCTTATGGCAAGGAAAAAAAGACGTGAACAAGATCAGCATAGTTCTGTAAAATCTGAACCTTCTGAAATCTTAATTAAAAGAAATAGTTCATGTCATTAGAAGAATGACTGGGACATTAGGAGAATGTCCCAGTACCTGCATCAGTACTGGGGTGAAGTTCAGCTCATATGAATTGGTAGCAAACGCTGCCACCCTGCAAATCGTTGCTGTGTGCAAGGGGCTGGTTGCAAATGCAGTTGCAAGGGAGCAGCTGCAGGAAGCAGAGCAGCCACCCTGGTGCCTGCTCTCAGCACCCTGTGGGTGCCCCACACCATCACCACTTAGCTCCAGATCTCTTCCCAACTCATTTCTCTCTAGCAATTTTTCCCTTGGATCAAGGCCAATGTATCATCAACAGAACAGAGAAGCAGGAAACTGCAGTGTGACCACCCAAAGGTGTGGGCAGAGAAAGGGATAGGGGAGATCCTTCCAGCTGGGAATGGTGACCCTCTAGGAGTGCCAGAACCAGCTTTCCAGAAAACATAAGGAGGGAGAAGTTCCTAGTCAAAGCTTTATTAACAATCCCTGTTGTTTCACGGTTTATCTTCTTCGAAACCTGGAACCAAAATATTTCCCATTTCCTTGCTGGTTCCTGCCTTGCCATTGCTTTGGCGGCCCTGCTTCCTTGCAGCTTGTGTATCCAGAAACAAATGTTGGTCTCTGTGGACCTCCTGCTGTTTGTGTTAACAAAGCTGTATTAAAGGTCTTGAAATGCCTCCAATATACTGAATTGTACTATTAAATCTAGCTGTGAAGGCATGGCTTTGTTACAGATAGATATGTGGTTTTTGTCCTACTCCCACTTATTCTGTTACAGACCTTTGCTTTAGGATATTGTGAGATTGGGAGATAACTGTTTCCAGGTAAAGAATTGGGAGAATTCACAGGGCTGGAGAAAAGACAGATTTCCAGGCATCCAGCCCATCCATCAGGGCTATTGCTTGTAGCAAACAAGTTTTGAAACAAATTTTTTAGGAGCATCAATTTGTCTCACTATCTATAGAAGTCTAAATATACATTTTTTTTCCTTGAGCCTAATTATTCCTTTGCTCTTTCTTCAGATCCTAGAAGAAAGTACCATGTAAGGCTGCTGGCATATAACAGTATGGAAGAAGGTTATCAGGCTGACCAAACAGTCAGCACTCCAGGATGTGTCTGTAAGTGTTGTAGATTCATGAAGAATTCATTGAGACTTGAGGTGTTTCAGGGTCCCAGCAGCTCTGTGTTTTTAACCTATAAATAATTAATTCAGTGTAAAACAGAGAACAAGAAAGATTGTATCAGTGACAAATACTGCCTTAGTCATCCTGCAACTGAGACACTGTCCTGTGTTCATGAAGCACAGTTGAAGAAACAAGATAGCCCAAGCACATTTCCCTCCCTTGTTGAACTGTCTGCATCATCCAGCTTGATGTATCCTGTATCTTATGAGAGATTCATCTCTTTTTCTTGTCTCTGCTGATAGTTTTGACTTTGTTTTTGTATAAGCAAGTGGAACTGCAGAAATAATACAGGACATATATTGGGTTAGGAGGGATCTCTAGCAGGTTTAACCAGATTCCTGGGTCTGAATGCCAGGTAGTGCTGGGCTAGGGCAGATTTGAATCGACCTGTGGGCTCAGATCTCTTAATGTGACCAGTGTCTGGTATACAGTGCAGTAAATAATTCCTGCTCCTATTTTGTTTCAAACAGCTGTCCGTGATCGCATGGTGCCACCCCCGCCGCCTCCTCACCACCTCTATGCCAAAGCCAACACCTCATCCTCCATCTACCTGCACTGGGGGAAGCCTGCCTTCACCTCTGCTCAGCTCATCAACTACACCGTGCGCTGCAACCCCGTGGGGCTGCAGAACGCCTCCCTGGTTCTCTACCTCCAAACGTGAGTGCAGCGCTGCTCAGGACTCCTGCTTGGCCACTTCCAGACCCTTCCCACTCTGTTTCTGCTCTTCCTGCTCTCTTTCACAGTTTCTTTTACTACCAACAACTTTTATTTCCCCCAGAGGACTGTGTGTTTTGCCCATTGGCTGCTAGCTAAGTTTCTTGGGCTTTTGCAGATATATTCATAGAACAACTTCATTCCCTACTGGTGATCCTTGTGTTGGATCATTGGACTAGCTCTTGATTTTTTAATGTCTTTTTAGCTGCCTAGGTTGAATTTAATTTTAAGCTCCTTTTCAACTGTACAAAAAACAATACCTATTTTATAGGTAGCTTGTCTGGGCAAAGATGGTATTTAGTCCAGTGTCTGGATTTTAAGACTGAAAATGAGAATTTTTGAGGGGTTGAGCATTTCATTATGGGAATGCCGTGTTCCTGAGCGTGTGGCACCCTTCCAGGGGAGAGCTGTGTAGAATTGCTTGCTTTGCAGAGAAGGCACGTGTGAGACACAGAATGGCTGAACAGGGAAGGGAGTCTGCCTTGGGTTGCTGTTCAGCCTTTGCCCAGGTGGTGTGGGAGCAGAACACTTTGCTCCATGCTGGGGGCCATGGGGTTGGTGAGGGAATCCATGTGTGTAGCTCCCTCAAAACTTCTGTTTACTTAAGCCTCTAAATAAGAAGAATGCTGTCTTAAAGGATAAATAGTTTCCATCCTAATATTCATGGTTTTCTCTTCCAAGAACACATCTGCTGCTGTGTAACTCCTGGCTTAACGATTAGACACAGTATAATCACCATGTAAAGTTCTTAGTGTGCAATGAGTGCTGCTTTCTGTGATAGGATGAGGCTATTGCAAATACTGATGACTGCCTCTGCAGTACAGAAGATGAAAATGCTAAATGAGATTTAATAAAGCAATATCTGCAGAGTAAGACCATTTTAAATTGAGATTTAATCTTGATTGGGGTACTATTACCCAGAATTAACCCTGTCATATATGGAAGATTTCTCTCTGCCCCAGAATCAAAGTAAAGCGAAATGTCTACAACTGACTTTGTGATCAAATAATAAACTGCAGTATTATAATTAATAGAATCAATTCTGCAATTAATATATTACTAAATATTACCAAGTGAGTAAGGAACATTATTATTCATCCCCTAAACATGAGATGTGGACGCTATAAGTGGAAGGGGGTGTTGCCCATGTAGCCTCTGTGTGTGAGCTGGGAAGCAGATCCAAGAGCCACGTGCCTTGCCAGCTGTGACAGTGATTGCAGCTTGTTACTCCAGCTTGAAGCATAGTGTCCTATGGACAAATGTGGGAAGAGCTGAATTTGGGATACCTGCTGGTGATCCAGCCAATAATACTGCTTGTGCATCAGCTGCTCAAACAACATTTATAAAAACTTGAGCTCAAGTCAATTGACAGCAGACATAACATCCTCCCAAGTGCTCCAATTCCATTGTACCATTCCAAATGGTACAATTCCATTTCCAGGCAGGCAGCCCAGCTGTGCCACGTGTCTGGCCTTGAACTGGTTTGTCCTGTGTCGAACTGACAGTGAGAACCTACTCAAGTGACTGAGACGTCTGATTTTGGGATCTTCAGGTCAACTGCTGTTGTTTAACATATTTTATTTCTTCATCTGTCCAGGTCAGAGACTCATATGTTAGTTCAAGGTCTTGAGCCAAAAACCATGTATGAATTTGCAGTTCGATTGCATGTGGACCAGCTCTCCAGCCCTTGGAGTCCTGTAGTCTACCACACTACCCTCCCAGAAGGTAAGGAACCAGGAGAGGGACCCTGAGGTTCTAAAAAGAATGTTCTGTAAACTGAATGGCCTGAAAAAGTGCTTATTAATTTTAAGTTGTGTGTAGGAGATGAAAATCCTTTCCTTAGAGATACAGATAGGGCTCTTCTTGGTGTGAGATAGAAAAATGCTAGCGGGGAAACCCCTGTTTTGGAACTGTGAAATTATTTTTCAAAATCCACCCTAAATCACCACTGATTTTTATATAAAGTGTGATACTTTCACTACTAGCAGCCACTGAAAAGAAATACCTTGAATAAAATATTTAAAATATGTATTGAAGAGGCGTGGCTGATTCATAGGCATTATGAAAACATATTTTAAACCCCAGTAGTTTTGGAAACTAAGAATATTACACATCTACTGCCTTAGCTGCTGGTTTGATTTACTGTCAGCTTGGAAGGGGAAAATCCACTCCTGCAGTTTGATGCTCTCACCAAAGCAATGTTTGGGAGGTACTTTTTCACAGGGTAATGAAGTGGGGGGTTGTCAGTAACTGTTTCTTTCTGGAGTTGAGGGAAGAATACAAAACTTGCTTTTGCGGAATCCAAGCCATTGACCAGCTCAGAGTTAAGAGGAGAGTGTCTCTGAGGAGCAGGATATGTTTGTTTCAGTGTGGTTTCTGGGATGTAGCAGTAGCCATTAGGTCTGCACATCAGTTTCTTTCTGAGCAATTTAATTGCACGTAAATTGGGTTAGCCTAATAGCATTGTGTTACTGTTCTCACAGCACCATCTGGCCCTCCAGTAGGAGTGAAGGTGACTTTGATAGAGGATAATACTGCTTTGGTTTCCTGGAAGCCACCTGATGGTCCTGACACAGTTGTTACACGGTACACCATCCTCTATGCATCCAGGAAGTCTTGGATTGCTGGGGAATGGCAAGTCTTGCACAGAGAAGGTAAAGTAAAATCATGAACCTATGAACTGGACAAACATTGATGGTACTTACAAGATGCTTTGTTACTTTCAGCAACCTTGGACTACACTATGACTATGAATTATGAAATAAATTCATATAAATGTTCACATGAAAGTTCCAATTAATTTAGAATTATTGGCATGGGAAGATGTATTAAAAAACAAGTTCATATTCAGAAGGTGAGGGGGGAAGGGGCTCTCTGTGCTGCTTTGGAGCTCAGTGTGTGCATGTAAACCAAAGTGTTTTGTAAATCCAATTACATCCATCTTAGTTCCGTTGTAACCATGATTGTTATGGTTTCATTTTGTAAATGCACTCTTTCAAATCTGAAGTCTCTGAGATGCCTTGCTCTCCAGAAATAAATGTTTAAATGTGGCTGTGTGGGTTTATATGTTTCTGTCGATCACTGCCAATCCAGTTAGCTCAGTTTGCTTAATGAACTTTCTCCTACTCCCAGTAAATCACTCTGCAAATTCAATTTAACTCTCTGGCTCTATTCTACTGCTGAGCCCCAGCTAATCTCACAGTACCTTGGGTATGCTGATGTGAACTGCAGTCACATCTCTGTGATTAAATATAAAATAGTAGAAATTTTTGTAGGCACTTTTCTGAATAATACTAGGATTTGAAGAGCTGAAGCAAGAATAGATTTCTACTGTAGCCAGAAAAAAAGAAAAAGGCATTTATTGTTGCATTGATACTCAAAATAGACAGAGGCAGTTCAGAATAGATCACGTTTAATAATGTCTTAAACCAGAGATGAAAGCTCAGTGTTACAGAGTGAAGTCATGTGCTTGAGTAGCCTGTTTAAGAGGATTGCCCTGGAAGAGTTACTGTTCTGTTGTTCTGTTTTGTTACCTGGCTGCAAGCTTAGTTGACAGCAGAGAGCAAGGCTGTAAATTTTCTGTGGAGATAATTCCTAAAACTTAATGAGTATGGTCTCACAGAGGATAATTCATTTCAGCATTGTGGAGAGTGAGTTGTTCTAGTTCAGAGCTGTTGTCCTTTGTGCTGCTCCTGAAGAGAGGATAAAGGACCAACAGCCCTCCTGAAAGGTGGCAGTGCCACTTTGTCTGCTGCAGCACAATGGGGTTTGTCAGGCTGGCCTCAAATAGAATGGGCAGCTGTGAAGAGTAACAGGAAAATTACTGTTAAACTAAATTTGTAAAAAATAACTGGTCTCTGAAATATCAATCACGTCTAACTACAGGGGAAGATTGAGCCCATGGGTTTTCACTATTAAAATTATTCAATGAAACAGTAATTTAAATAAGGTTGTCCAACTAAATTGTTGGAAGAAACAGTGATATAAAGTTGTCATATTAAAGGACAAATTTACTATTAATTTTTACTCAATAAAAAACCCAGCAGATTTAAGTTCATGGAGAGCTTCTATTTAGAGTCTAAATCTTGTCTTTCTGGTGATGATACACTGTATTTGCTGCATGCAGCAAAGTGGCTGAATTGCTTTCAGATACATCCTTCAGCTCAGTCACGCCTGTGAAACTGAACATCTCTGATAGTATTTCACCAGAGATTTCAGATGACGGGATGGCAATAACAGTAAACATTTTCATGTGTTCCCATGCTGAAAGTGTTGGAGGGAATGAGCAAATGGAGAGCTATAAATCTCAATGTATTACTGTGCCCATCAATGTTAGAGCCACAAATTTTGCGTTTTGGCAGATATATTAGGGTTTGAGGCACGGCGTGGAATTCAGGCATCTCAACACACCAGGACAATCTGTTATGCTCTTAGTTAAAGTATAGATGAAAAAGTCTGTGAAAGGAAATTAGTATGTAGAGATAAAATTGGGCAAACACCGTGATCGGACCTGTGACAGTTCTTTCATAGGTAATTTGAGGTAGAAGCAGGGTTTGGGTTTTTTAATGCATTTATTCTGATTAGATCAGTTAACCCTATGCAATAAATAGCTTTGTTTTGTTTCAAAGCTAAACTTGTTCTGCAGAAGATTTGTGAAATCTTGACTCCATTCCATTCCAACACCTCCAGAGAAATCCCCTCAAATAAAAGAAATAATTTAAAACACCACCAAACCAAACAGAAGTCTCACCACAAACTAACTGCAACCTATAAAATCCTAGCATGGGCTTTAGTTTATACCGGAAATTTTCTCCCAGTCCACCCCCTAATTTGACTGAGCTTGTGTTAGGCCTGGCAAAACCAGAAAATATAACTGCATTTTGGTGCTGATTCATGATGTGAGTTATCTCCCAGCCACCTCCCCCTTCTTCCCTAGTTCCCTTCAAGATCAGAAGTTACAGCCCTTGCACACTTGGTGTGCAGTAAATCAGGACCAAGTGCTCGCTTGCTTTAGCAATGTGGCAGATTGGAAAGGAGCTGGTAGCAAGGAGCTGTGATATTGAAATGTGACCTTTCACCCTTGCTGGTGCTAAATATTACAGCTCCTTTGGTTACAGATACCTCACATTTTACTTCAAATGCTTTCAGCTAATGGGTTTTTTTCATGGAAGAACTGAAATAGCTTTTGAAGTAGCTTCCTTTTTGCCAAATGTATTATCTTTTCTGCCAACAAAACAACCTTATATTTTATAGGCTCCCATGATACTATAAATTTTGACTTCTCAAACTGATTTAAAAAGTTAAAATTTGGCTTAAGTCTGAGAAAGTGAATGGAAGATGTGAAAGAGAATAAGAGATAGATTTAGTGCTGTAACTGCCACTATTAGGGAAATAAAAGCAGCATATTTCTATGGTAGCAAGAAACACAGGCATTTTAGAAATGATCACATTAGAATTGGAATTCTAAGCAGTAGTTGCAGACCCTGGGCAGGCAGAGTTCTCATTGACTTTGATAGGAGTTTTGCCTGTCTAAGGACAATGCTAGTGAATCCTATTTATGTTCTTAATCTTTTTTCCTGCCTTCAGGGACTTTAGGAAATGAATCCCTAGCATATGAAAAAGACATTTTCTGTAATATTCTTAGTGGCACAGTTTAGATGCGCAGTAATCAAGGAAGCCTACACAGGTCTAAATAGGCTTTAATTTTATTTTAAAATTGTGGTATATGGTAGTCTTGCAAAGCTGTCCTATTCATTTAACCAACTAGACCTGAAATTTGATAAGCTGAACCTGGATTCTTTTGTTATTTAAATTTTCATTCATGTTCATGGTACAGTAGGTGGAGGAGAGGCACGTATGTTCTATATGAGAGAGGCTTAATGTTCTGGTTTCTCTGCCTGAGAGTTTGGTTAACACTGGGTGCCTTTCCTCACAGATGTTATCACAGCATAAAGGCTGTCACACTGAAATGCAGCTGTGCTAGGTTTAAGGTTGGTGTGCTGTGTGTTGTAGCCAGTACTTGAATCCTGGTTTTGAACTATTCTGGCACTTCACAGTGTCCTATGTTCAAACAGAATAGAGAGAAAGGAAACAAGGGATTAGAAGGCAAGCCCAGTGTTCATTCTGTAGCTTGTATATGCAGGGTAGAATGTATCAAAGTGATTCAAACCTCAAGCAAGATTTAGAGGTGGTATTGGGAAAAAAGTGTAGGTCCCAATGTCTAAATCTGAGTCTTTTCACAAAATTTTGTCTAACTGGAACTGTTTATCATATCTTTTCATAGGAGCAATGACCATGGCTTTGCTGGAAAACCTTGTAGCAGGAAACATCTACTTGGTTAAAATAGCAGCCTCCAATGAGGTGGGAGAAGGACCCTTCTCAAATGCAGTGGAATTTGCTGTCCTGCCAAAGGAGACATCAGAATCTAACCAGAGACCCAAACGCTTGGATTCTGGAGATTCCACGGTAGAATAGCAATGTTTTTTTCCTCTGTCACAAGCACTGGAGAGAAAAGATCCCTGTTTGTTTTAGCTGTAACCACTTTTTGGGTAGACCATTCTGTTTTATGTGAGGCAGTCCTAACAGTGTAGCATTTTCTTCTTCTAAATGAAACAATTTTGGAATTTTTATCTCTGTTCAACTCAACTCAGCACTGGTCTAATTCTCTTGCTCAGAAATGGAAAGTTTGCCTTTCAAATGAGAATACTGGCTTGAATTTTACATCAATAACTTTGCAGCCACTCTTCTAAGGCATTTCCTTTAAGTCCTTTGTCTGGCTTGAGATACCAGTAGCACTGGGTCTGTCCCAGGAGGCAGTCCCTTCCTCCCCTCCCAGGACTGCACTGACCAGACACTCCTCTGGTCTACAAGTTTTATTTTCAAAAGTATAAAAATGTAGAACAGAGAAGGCCTGGAAATCTCATTAGAAGGAAGCCTTTGCCTCTGTGGTTGTAACTGTAACCCTGTTAATTTCCTGACAGGGAGCAGGGGTTAACTCTTCTTATTTACTGAGCCTCTCTATGTTTCTTTTTGATACAGCTTATTCTGACTATTACCATCTGGACCAGAAATCAATGACTGGCATTGTTGTTGGGGTTTGCATAGCCTTGACCTGCATCCTTATCTGCATCCTGATCTTAATTTATCGCAGTAAAGCCAGGTATGTTTTTGTTCTCAAAGATTGAGCTCTTTGTCAACGCACTCACTCTTGGGACGTGCCTTCTCTCCAAGAGTGCCAAGTTCTCTGAAGTGCCCTGTCTCTTCACCTGTTTCTACAAGCACTGGGAACAAAGCACTTTGTTGGCCCTTCCAACTCTACCTGGGCCCCCTCTCCAATGAAAAGGAGGAAGAACCCACAGAGTGAGTCAGTGGTGGTGCTTTGACAACCCAGTATGAGGCATGTTTCCAGCTGAACCCGTTTTGGGTCAGATAAGCACACTGCTGTGCATCATCTGCTCCTCCTGCTTAGCCCTTCAGCCTGCCCACACCTGGCTTGCAAGGCTTTAACCCCCCAGGTGTTGCTGGACGAGAGGAACTCTGACATAAAGGAGTTCTATGATGCAGATTTTCAAGCAGATCCATGATGCAGCTTCTTTGCTGTGGTGCAGGCCACTGTCTGTCTGTCTGTCATCAGCTGCTAGAGGGTATAAACTGGCCCAGTGACTCTGCCCAAAACTTTGGAATCAGAACAAATATAAGTCACTTGAAATAATAAATTAAAAAACTCCCTGAAAGTGTTTTTAGTAACAAGGGCTTTTTAGCTTTCATGCAGGAAAAAATACGGATTGGGAGACAGTCCCTGTGTAGCATGGCAGAAAGGTCTTAATGTCATTAGTGGTTACTTCCTCCAAGTAATATTACTAATCATGACAATTCCTGTCTGCACATAAGCTTGTAGCCTACTGTGTATGATTAACTGGAAGCAGATGTTATTTTTATCACAAGCAATAACATTTAAATTCCATCTGAGTTAGGAGTATCATATAACAAAATGTAAATGCCAAGAATATACCAGGATTACTTGATTAATAATAGCTTTGAAGTTTATCCTTGATTTTTTTTTGTTTTGTATTCCTGTGGGTCAATTTCATCCTTACTTAACATTGTGTAGGAAAGCATCTGCTCCTAAGCCTGTGCAGCAAAGCACGGACCAGCTGTCACACACCAGCATCTCATTAGCCAGCCCTAATGAGGTGGAGAAGAATATTGAAGGAATTGCAGAGAATGAAGAATCCTTATTGCCAATGCTAGTGGGAAACAACTTCATCGATGCTAAGGTACTGAGCTTTACTAACCCCCACATAAGAAATCTTCCTTTAGAATTCATTGCTATAACAACAGAGTCCTTATCAAAAGTAAAATATGTATACTACAAACCTCTAGGAGGTTGTGTTTTTAATGGGACAAGCACAAAGTTGTCAATCCAGGCTCAAATTTTCAAGACTTATCTGAAAGTTCAGCTGGAGATCTGGTTGAGTACACTTGTCTTCGACTGTACTCTCCAGGCTGCAGAGTTTAGCTGTGGCACAGCATCAAAGGATAAAGGCTCTGTAGATCTGGGGCTGCTTGGTGGCCTCTGCTGGTCCCAAGATATAAGTGAGTCCTTGTCAGCACCCAGCTCAGTCAGTGCTTGTGCACAGTCCAGTCAACTGTGGCACTAAGCAGGTGGGAAGTAAAGTATTATTTTTCCGTGTATTTACTGGTAAGATGATGTTGCAATTTATAAACTCATATTTGGTCAAATTATAATTAGCCTCGATGGCAGGATGCACCAGTGGGTGTGTAGAACCTTCAGTCCAGGAGTCCAGTGTGGCAACACCACAGTGGCCTTCCTTTCATATGCAGTCATTGTGAGTTCAGGCTTGTTCTGTTCACGCTGCAAACCTGAGTGCAGCTGCTCCCTGAGGATGTGTGCAAGAGCTGGGAAATGGAAATGGACCCAGCAGAGGCACAGACACTGCCTGTGAATGGCCACATTCAAAGTACTAGAGCAAGAGCAGTAGCTGGAATATTTTGCTGTGTGCCTGCAGTATTGCAGCTTTGGGTCTGGACAGAAAGCTTGCCAGATTTAATGGGTCTGTTCTTGAGTTGTTTTGAGCAGATGGGTACCAGACCACAAAAATGTGACTCACCACTGAGGCTTCTTTTGTTTTCATTTTCAGTATGGAGCCAATAGGTAGGAATAGAAAAATATTTTCAAGTATCGTAGAAATTCACTTTATTAAAATGAATGTCTGCATCTTCCTCTGTTGTAGGGAGGATCTGATCTGATTATTAACAGCTACGGGCCTGTGACAAAGACTAATGGCAAGAAAAGGTGGCTGTTCTTCCAAGATGCTAAGAAGGTGAAGACTGAGGAGGTAATGGCTCTAACGGGCAGAGGTGCACAATCTTTAATGTAATACCCTCTTTGCTAAGGAAGATACTTAGTTTTCTGTTTCTGGAAAAACCATATTTAGTGGTCTTAGTAGTAACTGGATGGTTTCAGTTGCATAAGGTTGATGGTATTCTATCTCACCTTAGTAAAGTCTTACAGAAATTCCATTTTCTGACAGATATTGTTGTCAGGACACTGTGGCTCTTTACAGTTGGCAGACACTGTAACTCTACAGTTCACTGATTACTTACTTGCCTTTGCCTTTGTATCTGTGAGCAGAAGGATTTCTGTGTACTTTGCATTGCATGGACCACTTCTGAAGAGACTCCGTATAAATATAAATACAAATTAAATATGTATTTATAAATAAAAATAATACTAAAATAGAGAGAATCCTTTCCTACCCTGGCAGCTAAAATTTTTGTTGGCTGAAGAGAAACAAAAGAGGGAAACTAGATGATATACCCAAAGTACTGAGAAAATTGAGAACCTGAATAGAACTGTCTGAATTCTGAAATTGTTGGTCTGGACATATTTGCTATTTGTCTGAGAAAAAGATCAGTTTAAAACAGAAGTGTTAAAGCAAATCTGGAACATTATGCAAATTCACACCTATGGAGCATATAGCTATTCTTTATTGCATTTTAACTTGTATTGTGCTCCTGTGTGTTTAACAATTAGAAAGCCTTGATAGCTGTGTTGTAAATTTGTATTGAAAAATATTTTCATGGGCAGCTGTGTATTTCTCATGCCTCCATATGAAAAATATTTGCTATCACCCAAGGACTAATGCTTAAAGATTATGCATGAGTGGATGGGAGGGAGGTCTGCTAAGTGTGTTTTTAAAATGCTCTTCAGGTCTCTCCAGTGAAATAATTTTTGATTAGCCATGCTCATCTAGAAGGATTATTTCATCTAGTGTGGAAGAGAAAAGTATGAGCAAGACTTGAGATTGATGGTTTTTAAACTGTAGGAAAGCCCTGAGAGAGAAGCATTCTGGTGGAATAGTAGCCAGGAAATGCACTAAAAATTGAGATTATGGCTCAGCTTCTCAGAGTTTTTTCCCCTGTGTTTCCCGCAGCCGCAGCGCAGGTTCGTGCGGGCGGTGTGTCTGTACCAGCCCGGCCCCGCGGTGCTGCTCAGCCAGGGCGGCTCCCCCGGCTCCCCCGGCCAGCCCGGCTTCCAGGGGCCCTTCCGAGTGGCGGCTGACACGGAGCACTCGGCCAACAGCGAAGGCAGCCACGAGACTGGCGACTCCGGGAGGTTTTCCCACGAGTCCCACGATGAGATCCACCTGTCCCCTGTGGCGGGGGCCACCCCCCCGGGCAGCAGCCCCCTGGCCAGCAGTGACTCGGACGCGGGGAGCCCGGCCACCAGCGGTCACTGCACCGAGGCCCCGCTGCTGCTCGCTGCTGCCCACGCTGCCATCCCCCCTCTGCAGAGCCACCCCGCCGTGCCCAAGTGACCCCGGGCCGCGCCGGACCTTCTCAGTGTCTGTTCGAAGGACAATGAACAGGGAGCCAAAGTTTCACTGTGGAGAGCCTGACTAACCTAGCAGGTGATCCATAGTTTTGTTGAATGTTGGGGTTTTTTTCCTATATTTTGGTTTGGTTTTTTTAAAGCTGATTCATCTTGAATGTTCGGTGGTCAAAAAATGTGAAAGGAGTGAAGATTTCTGACTAAAGTTAAAAATATGTCACTGGAGCAAAGGGAAGGCTGTTGGCCCTTTTGCTGACTATCTACCTCAGTTTGCCGAGAGGTGAACTCTGAATGATGACTGCTTTACCTCATTTGTGTTCTAGTTGGTCTCAGCTATGGAACTGATGATACTTCCTAGTAGTGTTGTTTTATTTTGGGGTTTTTTTGTTTTAATTCCCCTCCCCATAAGTTGTGTGTGTAGAGAGAGAGAGTGTGTTTGTGTGTGTGCATGTGTATGTGCTCAGTGATCAGGGAGTTGTATAGGGTGGTGGACAAGATTGTTTAGCTGAAGCTCTGTCTTTAAAAAGAAGGAAACCTCAGAGTATAACATGTTATGATTTCATGTGGTTGACATGGAGTATGTTAAAAACTGGGAGAACTGGAACTTCCACATACACAGCTACATGAAATCTTTTGTACCTCTTGATTTCTCAGACCCTCAATAAGCCTAGGACAGTGCCTTTCCTCAGAAAGCTGTGCCAGCAGCTGCTGGCAGCATGTATGCTATATCCCTGGGGCTCTGGGACATGCTGGATTCCCCACAGTGTGATAAATATTGCCCCTGTATTCACAGTTAAGGCTAAAAATTATTACAAAATAAGAAGTACTCAGCATTTACAAACAGCTTGGCTTTGCCTGAGAGTTATGGAATAGATAACAATGCTGAGTATCCCAGTATCACAGTGCTTCTTAGCAGTGGTGCCTTGCATTATATATTATGAAATTACTGATTTGCCTTATTCCTTTTTAGTATTCATAAAGTTCCTTTGGAGTACAGAAAGATGCCTTAAATGCTTCTTAGATGTTTTAAGTAAACTGTAACATGAGTTCATTTTTACCCATCTTTGAGTGCTGATAAGCAGTGCTAGCGCTGTAGTGTCTCAGAACTGTTGTTAGGATACAAACCTGCTCCTTGCCTTCACCTAGTGTGCTATTAGCCATGAATTTTAGCTCAGGGAGTGACTTTACCTATATGCCAATCTAAAACTCTGATTAGGCTACCATGAGAAATAAAAAAGCCAGAGCTTTAGTTGAAGAGTCTGTTAAAAGAGGTGAGTACTGCTACTGCCTCAAATCCATGCAATTCCTGTTTTATACTACCTCCTTTAAAAATTATTCTAGTGTTTTTTTGAATTTTGTTGTTGTTTTTCCTGTACTCAGGGAACAGTTTATTACTTTTAAGCTGCCTCACGGAAACGTGGAGCAAACTGACAGGGTATCATTTTGTGTTTTAATAGGAAAAAGTGAGAGACAGGGAGGAGACTGGAATCATCCAATGTTGTAAACTTGCCTGTATCTATAGCCAGTCCTCTTCTCACTCCTCCTCTTTCCCTGTTCTGCTTAAATAAAAAGAGAGAAAGAAAGAAAAGGAAAAAAAATTAGGCATATGTTTTTACTAAAAAAAATTGTTTTAAATATAATGTTGTGAGAAAACAACCATAGGAGCTCCTGGTTCTATTTAAGTCTGTCAGAACTCCCACTGACTTTACTGGGGCTGAGATGTCACCTCCAGGTGTGCCAGGCTGACTCATGTGTTGCTCCTCAGCATCAGTAGGTGGTCAGAAGTTGTGGGTAAGCCTTACCCTTGTGTTGGACTGTGCTGAGGATTCGGGCTCTGGTTCCTGGAGTTCTTTCCTTGGAACTGTTGCAGTCCTGAAGCACACAGTACACATTCACCTCTCCCTAACAGTGCTGATTCGAATGCTTGAAGAATGATCTTGTACCAAAGACTTTTCTGTAGAAGAGAAGGAAGCCACATATTGTCCAAAAGGAAATGAACTAGTTAAAAAGCTATAGGTTTGAAGAGCTGAATACATTTTATTGTATAAGTAGTTACTAACAAAAACCAATAGGGCTTCTTGATTGGAGTAGCCAGTTGCATAGGTGAGTTGTATGTTTCAACAATTTTAACTACCTTGTTGTTACAAGAGCCTTTAAAGAAAGTTATAATGCCAGCAGATATCTCCAAAGAATTCCAAGTGTAATTTTTTCTCCAGCATGTAGCTGATGAACAGTACAGTATTAAGAAAATTATTTTTTAACAGTTTTTTATCTACTTGCTGAAGAAAAAGAAAACCTTTTCACCAAAGATTTATTTTTGGTCTTGTTGGGCAGAATGTGTAGTGTACAGCAGAGTACTGTTTTTAGTTAGGTAAAGTGTGAATTAATCAAAACTAGAGTAAGAATGTGTAACTGTAGCATGAAGTTTCACACTTCATCTTTCAGAGTAGCCTCCTGTGTTAGTTGCATTCAGAAAGAGCTGACATGCAGATGGTAACTGCTTCTCCAAAGACTTGTTTGCTGTAAGTACTGGCAATGGGATATAATTTTATGATCCTTGTTACAGGTAAATACTATAAATCCTGAACTCTTCCTCCCCAAGACCCATTCTGTACTTTAACCTATGGATAATCTGAGAGAAATAGACTTCATATAAAATCTGCCAATCTTATATAGATGCTTTAAGCTTAATAGCCAAAGAGTTGAAAATACTCAGTGTATTAGAGGGCAGCACATCCAGAACTGGATTCATCACTTAAAGTTTTATCAAGGTACTTCTTATCAGCAAATAAAGAAAACCAAAGATATTTAAGGTTACCTCAGCATATAGCCAAGCTTAGTTAGGCATGAATTATTCTGTCTTTTTCTTTATTTTTATGTTAACCAAATATAAAACCCTTCTCCAGAACCCAGTCTACATTCATGTGCTTCCTTTGGCACAGTCATGATTTCTAAGGAAAACAAATCCTCTCCTCAAAAATCACGGCCCAGTTCTAATAGATCACAAGATTTTGTGAAAGAAAATTTGTCTTATGATTGAAAACTCCAACAAGGTGTGCAAAGGAATATCCAGAAAAATAGTAGAAATTGATAATGTCTGTATTGGACTTAATAGCAGAATCAATCCTTCGTGATTGTAAGTGCAAAATTTAAAAGTTAAAATGCTTCATAGCCTTGAAACCAGTGCATGTAATTATAAATCTGATATTACAGATTATCATTTTTTTTGAAGTTTATACCCGTGGCTGTCTAAAGGAATGAGTTTTTCACTTTGTTCATTCCATTTGCCTAGAAAAAGCTGATAGAACACAGCAGGCAGACTGGTTTCAGGTTTTCCAGATTTTTTTCTTCTAGGTTATGTCTGTAGAAACTGGGTCCTGGAGAAAAAAATATAATTTCTTAATTATGAATTTTACTAAATATGTTCTGGAAGATGAACATAAATGTGGAATTTAGTGTTACACTATGTGAATTGATTTTGTTTAAGTGTAGTAAGAACTAAGGAGCCATGGCTGGTATAATGAGTGTATGTGCAACCTTTGCATTTTAAAAAAAGCAAAAATGTTACCGTTGATGTGACTTGAAAAGCATCAAAATCTCACAGGAAACCTCAGAACTGATTTACCATGGTGATGGTGTTTGTAAGAAAGGATCTGTCCTTCAGCTGCCACAGCAAGGCCTGGAGCCAAAACTAAATGCTCAATCTGCCCACAGCTACCCTTGGGTACTTCCTTCATATTTAACAAATACAAAGCACTGACATCCTTCAGGAGTTCTCCAGGACTGGGAGTGTGTGTGCTGTGCAGAACAGGGCGCATCACCTGGCTGCTTTTTAATAGCTCTGCTATTGTAAGAGAAATCTGAAAAATCTACATATCACTTTCAGTAATTTCCTACATTAGCTCTGTTTCTTGTATAACTGAGGATATATTTAACAGAAAACAGTATCAAGAGATTGCTTTCCCTGTTTTTAATTATTCTTATAGTCCATTCCCTCTCTGGGTTTAATCCCATGCTTTAGATACGAGCTTCATCTTGTTTGCCTTATTCAAATCAGGGTACTCATCCTGTTTCTTTTTAAGCCAATGGGAGAATTAATTTGTATTTCAGTTTGCATAGTCTGGACAAACAAAATAAGCTTTTGTTTGTTTTTAAAATCTTCACAGTACTATTATTTTAAAAGGACAGAAATCTCAGAAGGTTAAAACTCCCATTGGCAAATGGATTTTTCTAAGGTAAGTCACCACACATCAGAGGTCCTCTGTAACTCTCCATGAATCCAGTATTAGCCTGTAGTAAACACTGAGTGTTTGAAGTCAGTTTACCTCTTTTTCATTGCAAATCAAGTCAACTTGAATGACTTCTCATTTGCTGCAGCCTGGGTGTACACAAGCATAGTTACTGCTGGCTCTCAGTAAAATGTTACTCTGAGCTTTTGTTCATTTTATGAATTTTTCTTCATTTAATGAAGTTCTGGCAGGGAGAAGTCCATCTCCTGGCATGGGGAACATTAGTGGGTTTTGCAGGGCACTCCATGTTTAGTCAAAATTCCATTCATGGCAACCAGAGAGAGCTGCACTGGTGTAATGCTGGTGGTATTTCACAGAAATCATTTTACTGACATTATTCTCATAAAATTGAAAGCAGAATTACACTTAGCAGTTGCTGAAGTGGTAGTTCTTGGCTAGACCAATTGTTACACACTTACCAGTTGCTGCAGCTCTGCTAATGGCAGGCAAGCTCTAAAGCAGAGGGATTCCTGTCTGCAGGAAATGCTGAGTACCTTTCTATGATAACACCACATAGCATTTTGGAACGTGTGTTTCAGAAACCACTGTTCTTAAATACAAGTCCAGGTCCTTTCTCTTAACAGAGAAAAGTACACAAATTTGGTTTGGCTCAAATGTGAGTAAGATTATTTCTTTGGAATTCCTCTAGATTTATGCTGAGCCCGCTCCTGGCTGACTCAAAAGGGATGTAAAAACATGCTTAAGGCTTTGCTGTGCTGGGTCCTCTGTTTCCATAGGGCTCCTTCAAACAAAAGAAATTTTCAGCTTTTCATGGTTGCATATACTCATATTGCATCTGCCTGGCATGCTTTCAGTGAAGACTGACTGTATATGAAAAACTGATTTATACAAATGTTGCTTAGTGATTGTTTGGTTTCTTTTTCTTTTTCTTTTTTTTTTTTTTAAAGTTGTGAATGACTTGCCAGTGTAGGAGCCAGGTGTGTATCTGACATTGTGGTGTTCTGGATCCTTTCACTCCCTGTGCCATTTTCTCCTAAGGGCAGCAATGGCTGACTGGCTAATGGAGGATGGAGCTGAATTGTATTAATTTTATATTTGTCTCAGGGGATCAGCTCCATGAATTCCATTGCATGAGGGAAGCTAATGTTTGCCCTGATTTGAATGTAACTTTTTAATGTCTTTTAAAAACTATTTTGTTTAATAATGTGGATTTGTTTTTCTTTTTCTAGCATTCTAGTAAATGTTACCTAGTGTGTTGGTTCATTTTTCCCTTCCAGGGTTGTTTATATACTACCCCAAGGTCATGCCAAAAAGTAATAGAAGTTTAAATGCCAAATGTTTATGAAACTGCTGTCTAAATACTGATTGATTGCACAGTTGAAATAAAAGTTTTCCTTAGTAAAAGTGCTACTTGATACTTTATTTTCAGTGTCTCTGAGGAGTGGCTCAAAACAAGGAAGATAAAAACTGCAGCACCTTATTTCAGGCTGAGCAGATAGGGAGATTGTTGGCACTTGAAGTCATAAAAAGAGGTAGACAGTAAGCTGAACCTATCATTGCATTTCACAGAACTTTCCCAACCATGTATTCATTTATCAATTATGTACCTGGAATTATTTCCCACCTAAAAACTCTGTGTCCCACTGCTGAACACCCATGCAAGATCTCTCTTGTGCTTTATTTTCATGGGGTGTGAAACATGTGGTTCTCAGTGCAGTGGCTCTCCAAAGCCTGGAAAGCTGCTGCCAAAGCTGCCCTGCGGAGTTTCCCCAGCACATTTACACCTGTTGAAGCTGATATTCAGTGTGTGACAAGGCTGAAAATGCAGCTGCTGTTGGTCAGAAGGCAAACTGCTGTTACTACATTCTAGATGAAGGTCAGTTAAGTTCAGTTAGTGAGGAAGTTTTGTTCTGGAGGGATTGAATGGTTTCTGTTCTAGCAGGTTGATCACTGCCACCTGAGAGCAATGAAAACTTGGCTGGGCAGTTTAGAGAGTTAGGTTCAGAGCTGGATTTAGAGTAATGGTTCCCATGCAAACTACTGGAAATGAAACCACAGAAATGACTGCTGTCATTTACAGGGTCTCTAGGGAGACTAAAATCAAAACATCAATGGAAGTGCAGTCTTGCAATACTTGGTAGGTTTGACTTCAGTTTTTGTCCATATTGTTCCTTAGAAGTTTTGAATTCTTCTTTACTGGCACTGGATATACCTCATGGAGAAGGAAAGATATTCACAGGTATTTCAAAGCTTTCAAATCACAGCACTGGAAGTTGAAGATTTGAAATAAATGTCCATTAACTTTTTTCCATGTCCAGGAAATGACTGTTTCTGAATACTTTTACTTCTTCTTTTGACCATCTGTAAGAGCCATGGGCCCTATCACTTATGGGTGCCCCTAAGACAGGGCACACTGTGAACACCCCTGGCAGTCAGAACTTGTCTGCTTTGTCAGCATCTCCTGCCATCACTTGGGATGCCTGAATTCTCTTTCCTTTTGAATTCTCAGAAGACAAAGGAAATCCCCATCATGCTTCTTTATGAATCACAGCTGTTCCTACCTGCAAAGTCTACTTATAGACCACTTCCTCCTAGCTTATATGACATTTATCCCTGGGAGTTTTAGAGCACCAGCTGTGGAGATTATTTCCAAAATCAACTCTAATCCGAAATTCTTTATTTCTTATGTTCAAATATAGGAACACTGAAATATAGTTATTGAGAAATAATTGAGAAAAATTAGACCAATGCTGAAAATATGATCAAGTATTTTAAGAGAGTATTTTTTAAAAATGAATAAATCCTAAATAGAGTAAATAAATTACATTTTAAAAGATAACAATTTCAAATACCTAGAGAATAGTCCATCTTGGACTGTGCAGTGATACAAAAACTCTACCAGTGCAATCCATCAGAGATGCTGCTCTTTTTCTGGGTGAGAACAGGAACCAAGTGCAGTTCCCACTGGTTGGTACAGGTTTATTTTACAGTCCAGAATCCTTGTTCTCAGTAGCAATAACTAAACAGTAAAGCTCCATCTTCCAAGGAGTTACCCTTGCAAAGGAAAGCTTAGAAGCAGCCCAGGTTTGGGATCTGATGCTGTGCTACCTGCCTGCAGTCTGCCACCAACCTGAGTGTCTGAGCTACAGACAGGTGAGTGCTGTGGGCCCCTTCCACTGAATGGCCACATTCACTGAGATGACAGCATTGCTATTTCTTTGTTTAGTTTATCACTGATGACAATCTACAGCCTTTGCTTCTCTGTTTTTGGGATAAAAGGATCAGTACCTTGGAATATGAAGGCCAGCTGGGCTAAGAATCTCCTTTGCACCTAAAGTCAGACTTTGCATCTTGTTATATATAAGAAAAGACCTCTGTTTTCCTTTCATTTATTCTTTAGGTTACTTCTCTGAATATTTACAAGTAAATCCAGTTGGGTTTTCTGTTTGGGGATGCATAAACTTTTGTTACCAGTAGGATTAAACTATGCCATATCTTGTTTCTGATACATGTTGGCACTGTGCAGCCCAGCCTGTTTTCCCTTCTTCCTTCATCTGCAGTCATGGGTCAGCATTGGTTGCTGGACAGTAAAGCACATCCTCTCTCAGTAAGAGAGAAGCTGTAGGTGCTAATGCTGCTGCTGTCCATGTTGCAGGGTTCTACTCTTTCTATAACTGATGTATTTAGACTTGGCTTCACCTTTTCCTCCCCACACAGCAAAGAAGATGGGATTTGAACCACTCTCTCTTCACATACTTGCTTGTCAGAGCCCCAGGTGAACACATTCAAATTTGACAAAGAGAGATCAAATTGTTTCTACCTGAAAGAAGAGTCTAAACTTTATTTAAATCCCGTAATTTAAATCCTATTTACACAGGAATGCACCATTAAGACATAAAGAAAATTTAAATAATTCAGGATCTAGCTGTGCTCAGTGACAGAGTTGCTGTGCACAGATATCCCTGGTCCATAGGATTGCACTTGGCTGGCAGTAGAGGCCCGGGCTCTGACCTGTGAGAGATTCCTGCCCATCCTGTTGGGTGTGAGTCCCCTTTTGGCCTGCAAGAACCAGCTGAGATGCTTTTCTGGCAGTGCTGCCAAGTGGCCCAAATTCCTCAGGGTTTCTCTGGAGAGATGGCTCAAGTGACACTGGAAGTTGACCAAAATTCCAGGTGGGTCCAGGGGGTGCTGGATACTGTAATCATCCACAGTTTTGAAGGGTGAAAGTGAATTTCTGTGGGCGATGGAAGACAATGTTTCCTATTATACTCCTCCATGGGACATTTTAAATCACTGCCTAAAACACTGGATTCTACTTTAGCTGGAAATAAAATGGGGACTCCCCAGAGCTCCTGTTAATAGAATGGTTTTGAATTTCCTTTTATCTGCATAGCAATACACCGAGAAAAAAAGATTTTCATGAGTAAAGCAGCAGATTTCTGGCTCGGCTGCCAGGCAATTGCACCACATGAAAGCAGGAAAGTGTTGCATACACTGCAGCTCACTACAGCCTTTTCACAATTTGCAGTTTGGTGTGCTGGTCCAGGAGATGAACCCCCCTGGTTTGCTGAAAGCTGTCACCAGGAGATGAGTGACAGAGCTCAATCTATGCTGCCTCCTCACTTTTCGAGTTTACAGACGTGAAACAATCCCACTGAACTACTTGCTCGTAGTCTTCCTTATGATAGGTTATGCAACTGAAGTTGGACGTAAGATAGTTTACAGCACAGACTGTAAAATAGTAATAATAAAAAAAATTCCATTAAAATTATTCATGTTAGCAACCATCCTGCTTTGGAATAGCTCCTGAATATTTAAAAGTCAGTAACAGCTTGCTCGGTCTCTACCAAATAAAACAATCTGGCTTTGCTTTATACAAAACCCACAGTCAAGGCAGAATGAATCCCTTGAGATCAAGATTTCCAGCTTCAAAGGATAAGTAAACCCCAGGCTTGAGTTTCTAAGTATTTCAATTAAAATTCTTCTGCTAAATCAAAAGCAAGACAACCTCTAGTACATAATACGAAGAATTCTGGCTTTTAAAACACTTTACAGAAAAATGGCTCTATTAGGGAGGAAAGCACTCTCGTTTTTTATAAGCTGCTTCTCTACCTTTGTGATGTAGCCAGGGTAGGATTAAAGCAGCGAAGAAGGTCAGCATGTTAGAAGCCATTGTAGCACAGCTGACAACCCTGGTCAGTCCCCAGGAGCTCACCCGTGCTGGGGAAGGCTCAGAGGTCACTTCCATGCTGGGCTGGGATGGGACCCTGGCACCCAGCAGTGCTGGCTACTGCCACAGCCTGGGGTTCAGAGGTCTCAGCCCAGGGGAGGAGGTTGCCATTTATAGCTAGGATGGCTGGAAACAGCCTTTTAATAGGAGACTCTGCAACTTGGGTTAGCATTCAACGAGGTTTTAAGAGTTTATGATGATGTTTCTTTTCTGTACCTTAGCTGGGCCAAAATTTAGTGCCCAGCCCTGCAGTTGCAGATAAATGACAGGATCCTCAGAGGAACAGCTGTATAGCATCCTGAAACCTCTGCCTCTGAATTTCAGATTTGGAATTGTCCCCACTAAACATAATACATGCCAAGTAATTTAATCCAGTTTGGTGTTTGCAGACAGATAGTGCATATATTTTAAATAATTCTACATTCTTTTGAAATCCTGGATTTCATGTGAATTTTAGCCTGGGGATTAGGAAGGCTCCTCTCAGATGTAATGGGTGAGTGAAGCATCTATGTAACTAGGTCATGGTGTACTTAGGCATATTTAGTTATCTGTTCTTGTGTTCTTCCCTACTTCAGTGGCACAATAAACAAAAGAGGGAATGAAGTTGGATTTGTTATCTCCTTTCCAAGCATGGCACAAGAGATTTCATTAGTGGTGGTTTTTTGCTGCATTTTCTAACATTTGTGATTTTTTTCATCTTGCATTTCGTAAACAATATAATGCAGGACTTAAATGCTTCCCTCTCTTTTCATCTGACCACGATAAACAGGAAAATGCAAAGGATTCAAGAAGACGATCCAGAAACAGCAAGAAATTGCATTTCTTTCCTTTCCCCACAGAGTGTCCCCATTTCACTGTTCATTGCTCCACAGGTGACCACCTCTGAGTAGGCAAAGTCCATTTTGTAGAAAAGCCTACAAAGGTTACTTAAATACATATTTGTCCCTTTCTAAAATGTATTATATTGCAGTTAACAAGCCAAACTGAAAGTTCCCTTTTACTTATCATAGAGGTTGTATCTATCTTGGTGACTTGAAGATCAGATGAGTTTTTTTATGCATATGTACACACACATACACTGGATTTCTTGTCAAAACTTTTGTTCTTTGGTGTATATATTGTTGTAAGTACAATAATTAAGCAAGTTCCTAGATAATCAATATCATCTTTATATTTTAATTCTTTAGATACTAATTAGTTTTTATATATTGGATATAAAATTTTCTAGTTTAAAACTATTGGAAAATTGTGGGGTTTAACTTTATAAGTCATGTGTTGTGGGCAAGAGTATCTGAGTGCATGGAAGCTGCTTTTTCCTGAGATACTTGAGCATATATATGTTTTAGATGTAAGCTAAAAAAATAAATGTGCACTCAAAAAAATTCAATTAGTCTCACTAGGTTTCATAACTAAGAGCTTGCTTTGAACTTCAAAAATTTTGTTCCAGCATGGATGTGACACTAGAGTGGCCTTTGTACATCTGAGATATTTTTTCATCAGTTCACTAATAACTTGTCTTGCAAAGCTTAGAAAAATATGTTTCATCAGCCAGTGATTTGCAATGTGATTAGACAAAGGCATGATCATTCTCAGACTTGTGTCATATGGAAGAAAACTAGTGCAATGGGCTACAGATAAAAACTTACATTCTTTCATGGATCAATTGATAAGCCAATGTATTTTGCACTTTTTTCCTACAAACAGTTTTGTATTCATTTCAGACTGAAGTTGAAACATGCATAAACGATTAATTAGATTCTGCTTTGTACTTTATATTATGTGGCTGAGTGGCTAGCACAGAAGTTTAGACAGTCCTAATTTTTGCTGATTAAAAGCAGAAACGAAGCAGATGTGGGCTGGTGAGGTCTGGTTTCCATCACCAGAACAGATGTAGCATTCAGAGGCAGAGCAGTTTGCACTGAAATGGCTTCAATGACTCGTGCTCAGACTGTTTCAGGTAGAGCTCCAGCCCCTCAGATCGGCAGAGATGCTCTGCATCTGACAAACTCAGAAGGGACCTGCTGAACACATTTTCCCAGAGTAGTATCAGCTGTATAACCAGCCAGGTTAAAAAGGCATAAAAGCACACCTCAGTGCAACTTATAAACATGCACGTGCTCAGTTTTACTACCAAGAAAGGGAGCTGTGGAGAAGGAGAACAAATGAGTCTGGAGCAGAGCTGTAACTCCAGCAGAATAACAAATCCAGAGTTTTAGTGTTGTATTAGGCCTGATAGAAACTCCCTCCAGCCTTGATAAACAGGAATTCTACAACATGTACAAGGTTGTAGAATTAGCACTTAAATTTGTATAACGTGAACAGAGGCCTTTTAGAAAAATGAATAATAGTATTTTTTCCCTCCTAGCAAGTGGGGAAATCGAATCTACCAATGCTGGAATACTGTTACAAGCTAAGACTATTGCAATCCAAATTTCCTTAAATGTGTCCCTTTTTTTCCAGCTCAACACTTTCTATCCAGGTGGGAGAGACTCTTGGCTGCTCAACTTGTATGTCCACATGCCAGGAAAGCTGCTCAGGTGCTGCCAGATGCTGTACCTTGGCGCTGCCCTTCTGGAGCCTGCTGGTCTCTAAGCTCCATGCCCATTGCACAGGGCTTGATTTCTCTCTGTCTGTGTAGGAAACCTTCTGCAATGAGCTGGTAAATCAGAGTGAAGCTCTGTGTGTATTTGAGAATTTTCTGTATTTTCAAACACCCATAGCTTACATGAGAGAAAACATCTGCATTTTCCCCTGGTACTGGAAGTGGCCGAGTTACACAGTTTAGCCAATTTCTGGCTTTTTTTTCTTCTGATGTCATACTTCCTTTTTTATTTCTTAGTTTTGTTCCTCTGAGATAGTATCGTGCCCTCCATAAAATCAAACAGAACAAATCTTTCACTTTTTCCTTTTCTGAACTCCTCAAATATCACTGAATTTCTCTAAGGTGTTTATATTTTTTCCAATAGCGTATTTTCATACATTCATCTGTTGTCAAAATGGGCTTCTATGCTCTGCTACTGTCTGCTCCTGAGATATGCAGTAGATACATGTGAAAAAAATGCTCTAAAAAAACTGTTACGGTTCCAAGTCTAATTGATATTTGTCTCCTGAAACGTTAGACAGTGTTGAATGTTCAGATGTTATGACAATTAGTAAAAAACTTCCTTTGTCTTCTGATATTTTGCACAGAAAGACTCTTAGTAGCCTTCTTTTTAACCTGAATTCAGAAGGAAAAGAACTTAGAAGTTATCAAATCAGCTCCTCTATATTTAGTAACATTTTTAAGTCCGATGAGTCTCATGGTTGAAGTTACTGTTATCTCACCAAAGCCACCGTTTTCGCAGTCAGAATTGGTTATACTGAACAAGTGTTTGTTCACAACTGAGCACTCTGGCAGGGAGGAAGAGCTTTCTGTGTCATTGATTATTGTTAAAAAGAAGAAAAATATTTCAGAATGACAGAATCATTACAGTTTAAAAGGACTTTGGAGGTCTTGACTTTTAGTCCAGCCTCTTCCACAAAACAAGTTGGGCCAGACTATTCTGGGTTTTGCCCTTTTGAAAGCTCATTTCAAATTATGGGTCTAATTTTTCTGTCACACTCTTCTGTGAAGAGCTTTGTCTCTCTTTTCTTGGTAACTTCCACTTAGGTGTTGGAAGGTTGCTAACTAGCTACGCCTAAGCCTTCTTAAATAATGCCAACTTTTGAGAGGAAGAAATGTTGGGAGTAATTTTAAGGACAACCAATGAGCAGTGAGGCTTATCAGGTGGTGAATAGTGTGTCATGAGAACTTCAGTAGATTGTTGGAAAATATTTGGGATGCTGGTGCAGCAGGCACCTGAGCCAGTGAATTAGTTCCTCTCAGACAGCACACCAGCTATTTCCAATGAGAGTTTAGAAGTGATTCCAACAGGATTCTCACAGACTGCTCACAAAAGACCTGAGCCAGTTAAAAGCTGAATTTGGATGAACAGCAAAACAGACATAGTTTTTTGCAACTAGAGCACTAGGTTAAATCTGAATTCCCAGCTCACATTTCTGATGCAGACAATCTCCCCGTAGGAACCTTTATAGACTCAGTGACATCAATCTGCGCATCCATAATTACAGTCTACATGCCATTACACGGCAGCCGTGCACAAAGCTCGTGCAGCCCTGGGAGAATCAGCTGGGCCTGCAGCAAGCTCTGCCACAGAAAATGCAAATCTCTTCACAGATGAGGCACATCTTCCTCCAAATATAGACAAGCTCACACCCACCTCGCTAATAACAGGCTCTACTTCTCTTCAGTAAGATTACACAAAATCAAGCAGCACATCCCATGAGAATACTGGTGGTGTGTGGTACTTCGAGATATTGCACATCTGGGATCGCTGCAAAGTAAGAGACTGTAGACAAATAAAAATGATGTCTAGGGAAGGACAGAAATCGACATAAACTGAATTACTTTCTCCACTTTACTTTTGCATTTTGGATGTCTAACTAAGTAATAGCCATACCAATATCTTCAACTTTATATGAACGTAACTTTTTCACCTCAGAAAAAATGTTCCAAATACTGGAAAAGTACCAACTACACATCTAACAAGAACGTACATAAAGAAATAGTACTGCCTGTGGAGTCAGGCACGTGAGCAAACCCCACACTGTACAGCTGGGCATTTTTTATCCCACTTAAAGGAGAATAAATCTTTATTCTAATTGTACTTTTAATACAATTGATTAACTATTTTGATCTAGATCAAGAGCTCCATACGTAATACCTGTAAAACACAGTCACTTCAGAGGACAAGAAACTGAGGCAGAATGTGCTTGCACAAAACTACAGCGACACGGGCAGCGATTTATCTGTCCCTGTGTGTTTTCAAGGCTTCCGCAGGGTTTATGGGCGCTGTGAGGGCACCGGCTGGGCCCAGCGGTTTGTGCGGTATCCCAAGGCCAGAGACCCGGCTGGCGGGTGACACCGGTGTGTGGGGAGCCCCTCCCAGCGGAAGGTCCCCCCGCCTGCCCGGGAGTCGCGGGAGCGCGGGGCTCCAACCCTTCAGACGCCCGCTGCGTGGGCTGGGAGAACGGGAGCCGCAGCCCGGGGGCGGGAAGCAGGCGTGAGGCACGTGCCGCCCCGGAGCCGCGCCGTGGCACCACTGACGGCCCCGGAGCGCTGCCCAGACCCGGGCCCGGCCAGCGACTCCCCCCGCACGGC